>CM053606.1:75371976-75404630 GCA_028646535.1 Procyon lotor | reverse complement strand
TCTGTGTCAAATAGATAAATAAAAATAAAAATCTTAAAAAAAAAGATGTTTAATTTTCCTTACTGAAAATAAGGGAAGAAACTTCCCTCTCCATTTTCTTAGAGCATTTACTTTAGAAAACTGGTAACTGTAATTTTTTTCTGTGTCTCTTTGGCATGTATATAAATCTTTTTAGAAACTATATAAGCCTCTTGCCAGTTTTATGACCCAGGAATGTTGTTCCCAAGGACACAGGAGTCATCTCTTTGAAACATAAACATCTGTGGGAGGTTAGGAACCTAGCTTCAATGGATGTCTTTCTTGCTCCAAGATGTAAAAGTATCTCCTGTCATAAATATAGGAGAAGTTTGTTTTTCCTCTTGATAAAGTCAATTAGCTATCACAGATGGTCACCCCAATTACCAGGTGAATTTAGAGTAAGATATGTGTGACAAATAGTGCTGTCAAGTCTTCTTACTTGAGGACTAGTTAGTGTTTATCTTGAAAACATGTTCTGAGTTATATAAAAGGGAGAGCTTTCTTTTTGTTCTTGCAATCTCTTCAGAGATTGCCTGTGATGCACATTACATTCTTGTTGAACACTTATTCACTAGTAACACTGTTTTATTCTACTGTCTTTGTAAAGAAGTTTCCTGGGTTGGGAGAAGATATTGTTTTTAATTATACTTTCCCAACAGTATGAATATTTAGGCCATGGAGACTTATGGTAATGAACCATAACCCAAAATCTTCTGTGAATGAGGCACGACCTAGGAGTCTATAGGTGAAGACAACAGAAGGATTAGGGGCAATTACAAATGGGAGACCTGGGCTTCAAAAGCATATTGACAGAGGCACACTCAAGCTAAAGTATGAGAGCAAGATGGTTATTTCTATGGTTATTATATCAAAGATAGTTAAGATTCACTGCCTGTAACTTTGACCTCATGGCTTGGTGTGGCTAAAAATGCAGAGGTGCACATTAAGAAATAATGATTCAGGGATGCTTCCTTACATGAAGAATTAAATAGCAATAAAACAACAATTCAAGAAATGTCAGAAGCCAGTACATGAATGAATGCCACATGAGTAGTGGTGTGAGTTTGGAAAAAACAAGAGGTCACAAATTGAATGAGTTGGAAATATTTTTAAAAATTAATATGTATGGGAGATTCTCTGTATCAATTCAAAGGATTGTGTCTAAACTAGCTTTCAAGTAGCACCTAGGATGGGACAAATACCCATGGGGGCTCAATAAATGCTAATTATCATAGTATCAAAAGGTGAGAGGCACCTCATCTAATTAGCCCTCAGGCATCAGGTGTAAGCCATTCTGGGTAGATGAGAGGCTATCTAAATTTGAAACACTTCCTTGAGAAGCCTAGTTATAATCATTTTTGTTTAAAACCTTTTCTTGTTTTTAAACCTAATCCCATTCTCTGTGCAATTACTTTTATTATATTTGTAGGCAACCAAATCATAAAATTAGATAATACTATTTCCTAGTTACTTATGATTCTCTGATGAATTATTTCTTTTTTTCTCCTATAATAGTGTCAGAATTAGATTAGAGTACTCAAATAAAGTCCTGATAATCATTCATTCATTCATTCATCTATTCAGTATGTATTTTTGAGTCAAATATTATTAGTTACTTATTGCTACATACAAATTATCTCAAACTTAGAAGCTGAAAGTTCTAAGTTCATTTACTTAGATGTTTCTGACTCAGGGTCTCTCGAGAGGTGTCAGTGAAGATATTGGCTGGTACTGCAGTCATTTCAAGGCTTAAGTAAGAATTTCTGCTTCCAGCCTCACTCACTTGTCTGTTGGCAGGTTTCAAAATATCCTTCTTCTAAATTAACTCATGAGGGTATCTCCATTGGACTGTTTTCATGGCATAAAGCTGTTTCCTTCCGAAAGCATGTAATTCAGAAGAAGTGAGAGCAAACATCTAAGACAAAAGACACAGTTTTTTTTATAACCTAATTTTAGAAGTGACAGCCCATCACTTCTTCATACTCTATTTTTAGAAAAGTATCCATAAAGTCCAACCCATCCTCAAGAAGGTAGACATCATTAGGAGGCCACAATACCGCAAGTATTGTTCTGTAATTTATCTAATCAAGATAAATCTGTCATTTATCCAACCCAGGGGCACCAGGGTGGCTCAATCAGTTAGGAGTTAAGTGTCAGAATCTTGATTTTTGGCTCAAGTCATGATCTCAGGGTTATGAGATCAAGCCCCACATGTGTCTCCATGCTCAGTGGGGAGTCTGCTTAAGATTCTCTTTCTCCCTCTCCTTCTACCCCTGACCGCCCACATGAGCATGCTTTTTTCTCTTTTGCTCAAAAAAAAAGAAAAAGAAAAGAATGCAATCTTGAAAATGTGGTGGAGTGAAAGGACAAATGGCTTTGAGTCAGACAGACCCAAGTTGGAATTCCATATTGTCCTTGCTTCCTTATGTCAAGGCACTCAATCTCTTAAACAGTTTTTCATCTATAAAATGACAAGACTTGTAGCTAGCTTAGATGTCATTATACAGGTTAAATCACATACCTTAGAAGCTCCATAAATGTGTGTGTGTTTTTGAAGTAAACTGCTTACTGTAGTAGATATTCAATAAATGTTAAAATGCAAAAAGATAGAGTGCTCCAAATAAATAAATTCATCTTGGTAAATTGTCCAATAAATATAGGCAACTATAGACTACATGAGAAATGACGAATTTCTAGAGGACAGATTGGGAAGAGGTGGTAGTGAAAAATCACACTGAAAGATGTAGCAAAAGATAAGATTTGGGAAAGTGAAAAAGTATTTTTTCACCAGTTGAACATTTCCCTAGAGGAGACCCAAGAATATGTTGAGTAGAGTAACTGCTTAGATTTTTAGTTACTTTCAAAGCTTTAAGAGATAGAAACATTATATAAGGGTTTTCTTTTCCTTGTCAAATACAGTCACAAATCAGGCATGGATTTACACCAAAAGTTGAGACTTTGTATTCAGGCAGGCCTCTTTGGTGTTGCAGATCTCACTGAGGAACCTGAAATTGGTTCTAGATGAGACTGTTATTCCACTTGTGGGAAGTCCAGTGGAGTAGAAAGAAAGCTGTAAACATTTTCTAATGTACAATTAACATATAATTGGCTAGTTAATTAGTGTGCAATTGAATCTGACTTGCATAGGCATTAAAAAAATAAAAATACTTAGTCATTTATAAATTGGATCCAGTTTGGGGAAGAGTATGTGATGAAGGACAGATCATTTGTTTTATTTCAGGTCTCTCCTTTTATATCTCTTT
Organism: Procyon lotor; assembly: GCA_028646535.1. NCBI lineage: Eukaryota > Metazoa > Chordata > Mammalia > Carnivora > Procyonidae > Procyon > Procyon lotor. The sequence continues at coordinate 75,401,349 of CM053606.1, read as the reverse complement.
GAGTAGGAATTTGTTGTTTTTATTTTGCTTGTACAAGTCAACTAGAAAAATAAACAGAAAAGAACTATAATATTAATTTTTTTCTTTTTGTGTTAAAACACATAATAAATTGCATAGAATGAGCTATATTGAAAGTTTATTGAAGAAAAAATTAATCATGCCACTAATTATTATTATTCTTATTGATAGATTATTTCTCTTATGTAAAAAGTAATTTAGAAAATTTTTCTTAAAAAATTCAAAACAATAGCCTTAACAACATGCTAGGAAGAGAATTGAATATTTTTAATTCATGTGCTTGTTTTTAATCATCTCTATTCAACTATGTTCCAAGCCGTTTTATTCATTTTTTCAAAGAAAAATGAACCCACTCAGTCATAACTTTGTCTGTAATCAAATTATTCCTTTCTAAAACCCAACTGTTTTAAATGACTGCACCAGTGGAATCAGATAAATTTGTAAGACAAAAATCTTTGAAACTCTGAGTTGTTATAAAACAGAAGAGTTTTTCAGGGCATGTAGGATACAAATAAAATGAAAAAGCAACACAGCAATTGGAAAAGTTTATCTTGTCCTAGACTATGTATACACAAACCAGGTCAAAACTGATCTAACATACAGTATTGTGATTAAAATACTTATTCAACCCTTCTAAGCTTTAGTTGTTGAAATTGGGAGTAAATAATAGTATATAATTCATAGGTTTGCTATAAATATCAATTGTTATATTATATGGATTATCTTAAATTACTGGCCTGTCATGTGGTTGATGGTCAAAAATATGAGCTATTATCTTTATTATCATTATGATGATGAAAATTTGAACTTGAAGCAAAAGTATAGTTTCACAAATAATGATAAAATAAACTTGCATTGTTCAGTTAATTTTATGGAGATGGAACTGTATCTAATGATTAAGACATTAAGAATTGATTAATTCATTACATAAAAACGTATAATGAAAAATAGAAAGCAAATGTCACCAATTCCACAATCCATAAAGGAAAAAATATTACTGATAAATTGGACCTCATCAAAATTAAAAACATTTGCTTTCCATAGCGTCCTATTGGGAGGATAAAAACATACTAGAGACTGAGAAAATATTTTCCAACCCCTTATCTGACAAAAGATTCACATCTAGACTATATAAAGAACATTCAAATATCAAGAGTTAAAAAAATAAACAATCCAATTAGAAAATGGTCAAAGGACATGAAGAAGCATTTCACCAAAGAGGTATGAATGGAAAATAAGCAGATGGAAAGCTATTAAACATCATTAGCCATTAGAGAAATGTAAATTAAAACCATGAAAATATATGACTTTATGCCCATCAGAATGGCTAAGAATAGAAATAAAATAGCAATAATATCAAATGCTGACAAGTATGAGCTAAAACTAGATCTCTTTTGCATTGCTTATTGAATGTAATATGACATGGCTGCTCTGGGAAATAGTTCATCACTTTCTTCAAAAAAAAAAAGGTGAAACACATACCCTTGCCTGACAAACCATCAGTTGCACTCCTCGGTATTTATCTAGAATATCTAGAATAGACGCCCCCACAAAAATCTATACACAACTGTTTACAGCAGCTTTATTTGTAGTATCTAGAAACTAGAAACAATGAAAATGCCTCTCAATATAGTTTAAACAAACAGCAGAATACTACACATCAATAAAAAGGAATGGATCATTGGTATACACAAGCTGGACGGATCTCAAAGCAATGATGCTGAGTGAAAAAAACCTATCTTAAAAAATTACAAAGTATGTGATTCCATGAGATGACATTCTCAAAATGGCAACATGATAGAGATGGAAAACGTGTTACTGGTTCCCAGAGGGTAAAGATAGTGAGGGTGGGGATGTGACTGATGAGGAGGTAAGATAGTGAGATCTTTGTGCTGATGCAATGCCTTTATATCTTGACTGCAGTGGTGGTTACACGAATCTACACATATGATAAATGACATAGAATTATATTACACACATTGCACCAATGTCAATTTCCTGGGTTTTGATATTGTACTGTAACTATGTAAGATGTAACTGTTAGAGGAATCTGAGTGAAAGGTACACAGAACCTCCTTATGCTATCTTTGCAACTTTCTGTAAATCCATAGTTATTTGAAAATTATGTTTTTAAGTGGGTGAAAAATATAAGCATCTCTAACTCATCAACTCCTCAAAAGTGTCACTAGAGAACATTATCAAAATCTTTCTGAAGGAAGTCCTTCTAAGGAGAAGGTAATCATGAAAGTGGCTTTTCAACTCTCTGTTTAACACACCCGAAAAATTAGAAGCCATACAAATGTGGTATGAATGTTGTAGAGTGCATTGTGACATTGTAGCATGTTAAATCAAACTCTATATTATTGGTTACTTTGTAATCCAATTTTAGAAGGTATTTAAAATGCACTCTGTCCCATAATACTGCAGGCAAACTGCTAGGCACTTACCTGAATAATTAACCACAATTTTATACGTAACTGAAAAATCCAAGATGTGACATAAACATTCCTCTGTCAGTGAGCAAATATGTCATGCTTGTGAAGTTTTAATTCAGGTTTGGCTTACTCCAAAGTCTCTATTATTTCCAATACAGATCATCCTCAATTTACAATGGAGTTATAACCAGATAAACCCATCATAAGATGAAAATATCATAAGTCAAAGGTACTTTTTAATACACCTAACCTATAGAAGAACATCATAGCTTAGTCTACCCTACCTTAAACATGCTCAGAACACATTAGCCTACAGTGGGGCACAGTCATCTCACATTAAGCCTGTTTTATGATAAAGTAGTGAATATCTGACGTGATTTATGGAATACTGTACTGAAAGTGAGAAACAATAGCTGTATGGGAACAAAGTGGTACAGAATGGTTATGTTTCTCCTGTTGATGATGTAATGATTCTTACCCTCTTGATCATGTGGCTGAATAGGAGATCCGGCTATAGGAGCCAATGCCTAGCATCATGAGAGAGTATCCTACAACATATCCAGAGCCGGAGAAAAGACCCAAACTGGAAATGCAAATACAGTTTCTACTGAATGCATATCACTTTCAACTCTGATGAACTTAAAAAATTGGAAGTCAAGCAATCATTAAGTCAAGAATCTTTTGTATAATAAACCATAGACTATTTTCTGTTTTACACTCCATAGGTACGTTGTTTACAGTCACCTAAATATGATACTTTCAGCCATTTCTAGAAAAAAAAATTAGGCATCAAACTCAAAGTCAGCTTTTCCAACAAATTTTCCCTTAACCTAATCCTATCTCATTGCTTATGTTTGAAAAGTCTTTGTCTGATTCTCAGCAGCATTTTTTTTTTTTTTTTTTAGGAGTTTAAGACAATGTAAGAAAGGGCTATAAGGCTGATTTCTCTCTCTCTCTTTTTTGAGATGCTTCTGGTTCTCACAATAGAATGCTTAGCCCTCATTAACAGTGGAATCAAACCTTGCTCTAGTCAACTCCCTACAGAGAGACTGATATTCTACTGCAGCCCTGGAGCAGCTGTTATTTCTCATTCAGGTGAACTTCAAGCAAGTAACTAACTTTGCCCAAGAGGGCCAGGATCTTCTTTGGAAGATCATAACAATTTCTTAACATTTTTTTTTTCTGTCCTCAGTAAAGTTTTCAAAGTGTGTACTGTGCCAGTTATCTAAAAACCCCAGGTTGAGGTCTCCACTGGTACTTGAAAAAAATTACTATCATTCATCGAGAAATTTAGACTAATAAATTCCAACATGTATTATAGTTTGCACCCAGTTAATTTCTTCGTGGCAGCTCAAAGTACAATGGGGTTACATCCAATCTGAGGTTATTGATCTCTGACTTAGACTAAATTCCATGTTTTGGTGTTTTCTTTCTCTTCCTAGGCCTGCCAAACTCCTTCTGTCATTTTCCCCACTATTCTCTACAGAACCCCCATTCCATGGGCAGCCCCCCGCCCTCCACCCATACATCTTCAAAAACATTCTCCAGCTATCTTTTGTCTTAACTGGAATCTGAATTTTCTCTACTATTAGTTTGTCCCTGCAGTCTTCTTGAGTGCCCAATCTATCATTCTCTATGTAGTTCAATAATAATAAATTGAGGTTGAATTTTCCATAATAACCACTCTTGTTTTCACACTATATAAATGTCTTCCATCTTTAAAAGTGCATGGTTTGGGGCACCTGGGTGGCTCAGTTGGTTAAGTGACTGTCTTCAGCTCAGGTCATGATCCTAGAGTCCTGGGATCAAGCCCCCTACCCCCAAATCAGGCTCCTTGCTCAGCGAGTAGCCTGCTTCTCCCTCTCCCTCTGCCTGCTACTCCACCCGCTTGTGCATTCTCTCTCTGTCAAATAAATAAATACAATATTTAAAATAAATAAGTAAATAAAAGCACGTGGTTTCTCACCAGTGTAGTTTGTGTCACTCTTCACACCTTCATTTACCAGTCTTCCAATGTATCCTCTATAAACCTTAATGATAAGAATCTCTTCTGACTTCCTCTTACATACTTTTCCATTTAGATGAATGGCCCGCATATAAACCATATACAATTATTTGTCTTTTCATAGTGTAGCTTTTTATATCTAACCTTCTTATACCATGAATCTCCATCACTATGCCCTTGTTATAATCACCATCTTATCTGTGACTATACATTCTATCTTTTAAATTTACTCTTTTCCAAATGATCTTCTCCCGTCTTTATCAGTATTTTCAGTCTCTTGTGCACTGTCCAGCCCTCTTTTTATCAACTGCATTAGATGCTTCTTGGATTCAGTAACATTCCTCACCAGCTTAATTTTCATGATTTATCCTTTATTCCATTCGCTACCTAATACCACCACCTATCTGGACCCTTGTTTTTTCCTTGTATCAATCCAATAAATATACTGTGGGTGATCAGTCCATATGTTTATATGTTCAGTTCCTGTACACGGGTCTTTTGTTCAATGTTTAGGTGGAAATCATCCAAATTAGCAGTTTACTCCATTCACAAATATGGTCTCCAGCCTAAATAAGATCTTATTATTCATTGGAAATCTTTGTATGTGTCATTGATCAGCTTCCTCTCTCATCCCTAAATCAACTTCATCAGAGCTTTGATGATATTTTCTGGCTCCTTGATTTACCATTTTGCTCATTAGTCTAGTCTGTGATCAGACTGTTCTCACCTCACTCTTAACCAGTTTCAGTGAGAGATTTGATTTCTTCCTACCACATTAAAGATAAATACTTTTTCACGTATTCTGGTTTGCATTTGCTCTCATCTCCTCTGAGACTTCAATCCATTATTTTGTTTTCTCCTCTTTCTAGATTTTCAAGTTTCTTTCTTTCCTTTTGGGATTTTTTTGCAAAATCATTCGCCTTGCCGATCGTGGTAATTCCATGCTAGATGTTTCTTTTACATATTTCAACTAATTTTCCATTGTGCTTGTTTCTAAAACCACTACACTTCAAAAAGGAGTCTCTGCTTTAATATTCTCCAAATTCTCCCTCTTTGTTTTTTAACTTAAGCCATTAAAACATTTTGTTGTTGTTTTTCTTCTCGTCTTCGTCAAAACCGCCATTGCAAAATTCATTAATGGCTTTCCATTAATGGATTTTATCTTACTCCACTTCAGCATTAGTATAGTTAAATTCTTGACTTACTCTTCTTTTGGTCTCTTCGATACTTTCTACTGGGCCATTCTTTCCCCAATTCTCTCCAGGTTCCCCATCTGCTAATTCCTTAAACATTTGTGTACTGTAAGGATATCCTCTTCAGCCTTTTTTACTTTGCCACTTCAAGTCCTTTAGATGACCTCATTCCTTTTATATGGTTTGAATGACCTTGTGTATACTGATGAGACAATTATCCATTTTTCCACTCAAGAAGTACCCTGCAATCCATTTAATGTATTTATTAATAATCGTATCTCCTGGGAGTGTCCCACAGTGGATAAGAGCCAAACTGCCTGAGTATAATTCCAGACTTCGCCGTTTTCTGCTGTGTGTGGTTAGGCAGGTTACTTAACTTACCTGTGTTTAAATTTGCTCACTGTTAAAGTCTGAGGTAAAACAAGACCTCATTACTACTGTTATTTGGAGGATTATATACATTAGCACATGCAGAACACTTAGAACAGTACCGTACATAGTAAGCCTTCCATAAATGTTACGTCTTACTAAAGGTTTTGGGTGAAAAGGAACATTTGGATTTATATGTCTATTTACTATAAGTGTTTTATGCAGGGGGTGATTTATTTATTTATAAGAGAGTCAGTGCTTATAAACCTTTGGGAGTAGCAATGAATATTCTCTAGGAGGCCTTTAAATAACCCCCAGAACAACAAAATACTGACACAGCAAGGAAGCAACCACTGTGAGGCTTCCACTGAAGTCAAGTCAGAATCCAGGACCTCAAGAAGCCACCACTGCAGCTACTTCCTGATACCCAATGATCTGGAGAAGAATGGACACTCACAGCTGCAATGCCAGGATTATAAAGATGGATAAGATGCTGCTACAACCACAACTGTTCCTAGGCACACAGTCCAGGTGGAAAGCGGACTCTATAAAATGACTGTAGGGGAATCTCACATTTTCATGACTGACTGTCTGCAGAAATAGACAAAGAGGTCAAGAAAGTGACTTGGATTTATTTTCAGCCTTTCAAATTTCACATGAGTATATCTAATTGATAAAACTGAATTTCTACCTCAAACTCGAACCTCAAGGAATTTTTAGGAATGTACCATTCAGCCTTCCAACCTCTCCAACAGAAAGTCCGTGGAATAAAATTGAATGAGTAAATCTATAATAATTCCCGAGGTGCATCTCTGCTTGGATACCCCACATGTACTTCAATGTCGGTTTGTCCATACTCATCCTCCCAACCAAGCTCATTGCCTCCTACACTCCACAGATCTGCTCTTTTTGTTGTTGTTTATTGAATTATATACCTTAATGAAGAATATCATTACCAATTTTCTAAAACTATAGTTTTTAGATTTCCAATGACTCATTGCCCTTCATGTTACTCTTCAATCCCCACTGGTAAGACAGTTCAGTTGAAATGACTTCTTTGACCTCACTCATCTTGTCTGGGTTCTAAATCTAGTGCCACCGGCTTGGACTGGGCCTTCTATTATTTTACTTAGACTGTTAAATAAGCTGTAAATTTCTCTTTATCATTTAGCTTGGCTCTCTCCTAATCTGTTTTCCATGCATTGTGCTGATTGCTTTTTCTAAACATAACACAATTAGTCTTGTCATTCTCCTTTGAAGATGTTCCCAAGGATCCTTACTGCCTTCAGAAAAATAGACCAAATTCTTACCATAGCATAGTCCCTCCAGCCTCTTTTCTCGCTGCTCCTCACTCATGCTCCGTGGAGTAGGCATACTGAAGCATTTAAAGTGCCAAATTGGGGGCGACTGGGGGGCTCAGTGGGTTAAGCCTCTGTCTTCGGCTCAGGTCGTGATCTCAGGGTCCTGGGATCGAGTCCCGCATCGGGCTCTCTGCTCAATGGGGAGCCTGCTTCCTTCTCTCTCTCTGCCTGCCTTTCTGCCTGCTTGTGATCTCTCTCTCTGTAAAATAAATAAATAAAATCTTAAAAAAATAAATAAAGTGCCCGATTGGGGCCTTCATAAACGTATCTCTGTAGGACTGAAATATTTTGACCTCCCTTTCTTAGGTCCCCACCTCTAGCAAGTCTCCTTTGCGGACAGCTCCCCTATTCCTCAAGATGAGGTACCACCTCTATTGTTCTTCAGTACGCCTCTGTCTTACCACTTATGTTGTACGTAATCATTTCCCTCTATTTCTATCCCTATTAAACTGCAGGCTCTTGGTATCTGCCTTTTACCTCTATATCTCTGGTGCCTAACACAAAGCTTAGAACACGGTGAGTTGTTTTTATAAATGCCTAGGTAATGAATGTGATTAGATAAACTTTATATATTATCATGAAACTTTATTCTTTGCCTTTAATATTTCCTGACCATCACATATAACCACAACACCAGAAAATTAATCTGTGCAAAAGACCGTTCTTCTATTCACTGTGTAAGAATCTGATAGCTGTTTTCCTCCTGGATGAAAGCAAAGATTCTAAATGAGTGTTTCTGTCTTCTCCAGAACTGACCTCAGCATTTTATAGTTGTAAAATCTTTAATTTTCCAGTGAAGCTTAACAGCAGTATTTATATTTACATATGTTCAGAATGAAAGAGAGATTTGGACTACAGTGAAGATATTGGAACAAACTCCAGCTTATAGAGGTGACTGTTTCTTTATACACTAATTAACTTCCCCTATTCAGGACATCTCTATCAGTACCTGAGAAGATCTGCTTTAATAGCACTATTAAATATAATTATGCACCTATCCGATAAGGCTGAACTACACACATGTAAATATAGCTCCATTTATCAAATCAGTCAGAGTTTTAGCATTTTTATTATTTTTTTCCCATGAGGGATGATCTGACAATGGCAAATGATAATGACTCAGAACTATAAGCTTACTGACGTCCCTTCACAGTTTTCTTTATCTCAGAGGAAAACTTTCTGATACCTTTCTTTCTTTACTCTTATCTCCAAACACCATTATAGTACCTATGAAGAATTATTCAACACAAAGTCTGATCCTCAATGTCTGTATAAGACACAAGGCTCAGGGTGATATATCCTCAGTTCGGGATTCCCCACCCCATTCTCTTAATTTTTGCATCTTCCAGAGTTTATTCATGAAATCATGAAATATTCCCAATCACATACAAAACATGTATCTCAGAAAAGAATGTTTAGAAAAAGATGCCAAGTACAAAATAGTACATCATGTATGATTCATTCCATTGACATGAGGCACAAAATAGACAAGGCTAATCTATGCTCTTAGATAGTGGGGTCATCATTGCTTTGGAACATAGTGACAGGAAAGAACATAAGGATGATGTCTGGAACAAAGAACTATTCTGTTTTATGATCAAAGTGCTGGTTATGTGGTATTTTCAGTCTGTAACCATTTACTATCTCAAAAAACTGCAACAGCTTTATTAGAAAATAGTTATTATTACTTCCATTCACACATGGGGAGTCCAAGCTTCTGAGAGGCTGATGCCAGGGTCAAGGTTGCACATTCCTTACGCAGCAAAGAGGATTGGATCCAGGCTGCCTGCCTCCAGGGCTCAGGTTCATAACCATTCTGAGGAATCATATCTGCCTGGAAATTATGGCTCCCTCAGGCCTCGGTAAAAGAGCTTGATACTAGGTCTTTCAAATAACCTATATTATAGCAGGTTTTCCTATGTCTTTCATATTCGGTCTTTAATGGAAATATTTTACTTAGATCCGAATTGTGAAGTGTAATGTGCAAAGTGAGAAATGAACCACACAAAAAGATTGCATTAAGTAGTCAATATTTCATACAACATTAAAGAAATTATTTATATACATAAACCAGGATAATAAGACACAAATCTAAAATACATAGAAATATAATGTGTGACACAAACTGTGTAAAAAAAAAAACACGTTTATATGAGTGTTCTGTATGATCAGTATATCTCAAATACATTAATTTTGAAGAAATTTTCTCACTATTATGAATATCAGGTATGTTTATTCAGCAAATATTAAAAATACCTTCTAAATGACTATAACCAAAAGGGGAACATTTGTCATTACTTTTGAGACTACAGTATGCCATAAATACTCAGTTGTATTATGTTTATAGCTTGAATTAGAAATAAGACATCGAATTATTTTAATTTTTAATAAATATATATGACATACGTACATATACATATATGCCTTACAAAGAAATTGAGAAAAATATCACTTTACTAACTGATATAAAATAATAGTCATAGATTAATATACAATCTCCTTTAACTGCTAACTTGTCAACTTTTTCTCATTGAGATGGGAAATGAAATGTATTATCAGGGAGCCCATGGAATAAGTCTTTTTGACTTCCTGGAAAGAAACCTTTGATAAAGTTCTACATGACAGGATGATGAATAAGCTGAAAGCTTCAAAAACTCTAGGCATCTTATCCAAAACACTTAAACTAGCTCAAATGGATAATGGAGATTACTTTCAAAGTGGTTTATGACCACATTCTTTGCTAAGTGTTAAGTGGAGTTTTATAAGGTCATTCTTTTGAACTCCATTACTTTGAAGGCATAGAAACACTTTTATTCTTAAATGTAAAAGTAGAAGAAATTGTTATTCATCACTATGATATATTTAATAAGGCAACCATTTTTAATTTATGTCAAAAAATTATAAAAATGTTCAACTTATAAATTTGCTTTTCACTGAATTTAGAATTATCATGTGGACTTTATGTGCTATCACCTTTAATATATATCTTAAAACATTAAAATATTTTTATTGAATATTTATGAAAGACATAGCTCTACACAAATGTTATTGGTTGGAATGTAAGGGCATTAAAATCCAGTTGGAAAATGTGGGAGCCATGAAAATGATACTGAATTTAATTAATTTAAATCCTACTTATCTCCCTGAAATAAAGAAATGGAAAACTCCATTTTCAGTGAAGCTAGATTATGGGTACAACGCCCAAAACACAAGGTCTGAAAACTGCCAAGTTGCAGTGAAACGTGGAACAAATTAAAGGAGAACATGGGGACATAATAACCACTTCTCAGGATAGGTGCTCCTTACCTGAAATGACTATTTACCTAGAGCATTGTCATCAAACGTATGAAGCAACCATGGCGAAGCTAATAATTTAGAAAAATAATTTCACAGAATGACTAAGGAAGAGAGGCCGAGAGAAGGCACCTGTAATGTGCCATTTTTATTTTTAGATACCTAGACTGCTTGGGGATTGCCTATTTGAGGAAGTGGCATTTAATCTGAGAACTAAAGGAAAATAGAAATTAGTTGGTAAAAATTGAAATATTAGGGAAGTAAAGGTCACTAGTGGAGAAGTTGTTTGAACTGTGATTTCAATCAGGACAGTCTTAATGAAGGTTTTCTTTTTTAAAATTTTTTTAAAGATTTTATTTATTTGAGAGAGAGCATGAGTGGTGGGGGAGGGACAGAGGAAGAAGGAGAAGCAGGCTCCCCACTAAGCAAGGAGCCCCAGTATATGCAGGGGCTTGATCCCAGGACCCCGAGATCATGACCTGAGCTGAAGGCAGACTCTTAACAGACTGAGCCACCCAGGCGCCCCTTAACAAAGGTTTTCTAAGTAAATTAAATGTGTGTCCTGTTAAACTAGATATGTTAAAATCCTCTGGGAGTATTCTGATTGGGTTAAAGCTTTCTTAGGCTTCCCACGGAGAGGTTGCAAGCTTATGGTTGCTGCATTGTGATTCAAGGAGATTGGTGGGTCTCTGTCAAAAAAATGCCTTTAGGCAGTAATTTAAGATGCGTAAATAATGAAAATGACTAAGTTTTAAAATGACTTTTCAAATTTAAGTAAATTTGAAACAGATTCATCTATAAATGCGTTGGTTATTGACTATCATAGTCTAGATAAGCACAGCGGTTCATACATGCCAAAGGGCTAAGAGTATGCCAAACAGAAGGAATAGCTGCAAGGCCCAAGGAATATTTAGAAAAAAAATGAAAAATCAGGGCACCTGGGTGGCTCAGTCAGTTAAATGTCTGCCTTGGCTCAGGTCAGGATCCCAGGGTCCTGGGATCAATCTCTTCCTCCTGCCTCAGGCTCCTTGTTCAGCTGGGAGTCTTCTCCAAGGGTTTCTGTGCCTCCTCCCTGATCATTCACTCTCCCTCTTTCAAAAAAAAAAAAAAAGAGCAAAAGCAAGAGATATTGGAACAATGAAGAGATCAATATCTCTTCATTTGCCAAAAATATTTGGCAAAATTCAACACTCTTTCATGATAAGAAACAGTCAACAAATTAAGAATAGCAAATAATTTTCTTGACCTGATTAAAAGATACCTATGAAAATCCCACAGCTAACAACATATTTAATAGGGGAAGACCAAAAGATTTCCTCCTAAGATCAGAAACAAGACAAAAATGTCTGTTTTCACCATTTCTATTCAGCATTGTATGTAATATAATAGCCAGTGAAATTATGCAGATGACATTCTCTTATATATAGAAAATCATAAGAAATGCACTAATGATCAATTCGAATAAATTAAAATAAACGAGTTTAGCAAACTGGTAGGATACATGTTCAGTATCAGAGAATTAATTGTATTTTTATATGCTAATATTGAACAATCTGAAAATGAAATTAAGAGAATTAGCCTATTTATGACAGCTAGAAAGAATAAAATACATAGGAATCACTTTTTTTTTTAAAGATTTTATTTATTTATTTGACAGAAAGAGAGAGAGAGATCACAAGTAGGCAGAGAGGCAGGTGGGGGGTAGGGGGAAACAGGCTCCCTGCTGAGCAGAGAGCCCGATGAGGGCTAGATCCCAGGGGCCTGAGATCATGACCTGAGTCGAAGGCAGAGGCTTTAACCCACTGAGCCACTCAGGTGCCCCAGGAATCACTTTTTTTAATTGCAAAATATTTACAGTGAAAACTACTAAACATTATTCCAAGGAGTTTAAAAGATCTAAATAAATGGAAAGATATCCCATTTTCAAAGAGCAGAAGACTTGTAACATTATTAATATTGTGCTACTCCCCAATTAAATGTACATATTATTCAGCATAGTTCACATCAAAATCACAACTGATTTTTATTTATTTGTTTGTTTGCTTAAAAAAAGTATAAACAACACAATTGATGTGGGAAACAAAGGCAAAAGAAAAAAATTAAATTTTCTTACTACTTAATAGTTCATTGACAGGTCCTTGAAACAGAGTGACACTCTTCTAGGAACCCAACTGCCTTGATATTAATACCTTGCTAAGGGCAAAAAGCAATCTTAGCTTAACATTATCCTGAACACCCACGATCCTATAAGTCTACTTTACCTGCCTCCACTCCCCCACAAGATATATGTCAGCAATCATCCCCCCAAGCATATGGCCCAACTATATACATCTGAAGGGTCTTATAACCAGCGTTTTACTAGACAGTAATAAATGACCTTTTCCTAACAATAGCTAGCCCCCTTGAGGTCCTGGAAATCTTGCTTCTAAAATTCCTTAGAGACTTAGGCTATCCTAACCCCTTCCCAACTTGAAAGTATATAATCAGCCACTCCTCATGACGCCAGTGCAGCTCTTTCTGCCCGTGGGTCCTGTCTCTGTGCCTTATTAGAACCACCATTTACATCCAAGACATCTCAGGAATTCTTTCTTAGCCATCAGCCTAAAACCCCAGCCTTTTCCTACATTGAAGAGGTTTCCTATGATGCTTATGGAAATGTAAGGAATCCAAATAGCCAAAACAGTCCTAGAAAGAAAAAAAAAAGTTAGAAGTGTTACGCTTCAAGATTTTAAAAGCCAACTGTAAGCTATAATAATCAAAAGTGTGAGAGGAAAAGGATAGACACAGATGTAATAGAATTAAGAATCCAGAAATAAACTGATTTATTGAATCACTTTGATTGAGTCAGTTGATTTCAACAATATTTAGACAACTCAGAGAGAGAAATAATCCTTTGAACAAATGGTACTAGGACAACATAATATCTATATTAAAAGATTGAATTTGGACACCTATTTGATACCATCTACAAAAATCACTGAAGTGGATCATAGGTCTAAGTCCAAGAACTAAGATTATAAGATTCCTAAAAGAAAACATTGGAATTGATCTTTGTAACTTTGGATTAAGCAGTGGTTGTTTAGATGTGGCACCAAAAGTACAAATGATAGGAAAAACTATGTAACTAGACTTCATCAGAATGAAAACTTTCGCACTTCAAAGGACACCATGAAGAAAGTGAAAAGTGAAAACCCACAGAATGGGACAAAATATTTGCAAATCACATATCTGAGCAGGACTTACAAAATATAAAGAATTCTTACAACTCAGTGATAAAAGTCAACTCAACAACAACAGCAAAAGGTGGGGGCAAATAATTTGTATAGCATTTCTGTAAAGATATACAAATGGACGAGAAAGTGAGAAGATGCCCATATCTTTAGTATCTAGGGAAATGCAAATGGAAACCACAAAGTAATGCCACTTCCTACCCATCAGAATGGCTAAAATCAAGACATTAGCAAGTGAAGGTAAAGATGTGGAGAAATGAGAGCCCTCACATATAAAATGGTGCAGCTACTTTGGAAAACTTAGTTTAGTAGTTCCTCAAAATGCTAAACTTTGAGTTACCATACAATACAGCAATTCTAGTTTTCAGTATGTACTCAAAAGAAATTAAAAGTATGTCCAAACAAAATCTTGTATACCATATTATTCATAAGAGCAAAAAAGTGGAAATAATCTAATTGTCCATCAACTAATAGATAGATAAGTAAAATCTATGTATTTACCCAATGAGTTATTATTTGGCAATTGCCCCCTTTCCAACGGTGCATGGGAGAAGAATGAGGCACAAACAAATGAGCTTCAAGAAGACGGGAGCAGGGGTCAGCAGTTGAGAAGATCGTGGCCCCTAACTCCTCAGTCCCATGTTTATTAGATACAAGATAACAATCAACAAAGGAGTCAAAGGAGATTATAGATAAGCAAGATATGCCTGTTTAAGCAGTACAGGATTTGTGATTGAGTGAACACTTTTAAAAGGATCATCTAACTACAGGTGATCTCTGGAGAAGGGGAGATAGCAGAAAAAAGAAGCAGGCAGCGTTCCAGCCTGAGCGGGCGGGTGTTCCAGCTGCTTGGCTTCGAGGACTGTACTTGTCAAGCCGGTTTGGTCAGGACATTGTTCTGAGGGACGGTTACAGGCGATATAAAAGAATGAAGTACTGACATAAAATATAATTTGGATCATTCTTTAAAACATGTGTTTTTTTAAATCAGCAAAAGGAAACTCTAAGAAGAACGCATATATAATGTCATTTATATGAAATGTCCGTGTAGAAAAATTCATACAGATAGAAAGTAAATTAGTGGCTGCTTTGTGCCTGGGGTGAAGGACAAGGAATAGATATGGGAAATGACTGTTAATGTGTTTGGGGTTTCTTTTAGGGGTGTTGAAAGTATTCTAAAATTAAATTGTGGTGATGGCTGCACAGTTCTTTGAATGTACAAATAACCCCGTATCATAAATTTTAAATTGGTTGATTCCATGATATGTGAAAGATATCTCAATAAAGCTTTAAAAATAAAAAGCAAAATAGATTCATTTCCTGATTCATGTGGAATTTTATGGTCCAGGAAAAAAATGATTTAAAAAAAGTAAAAAAATATATTTTTGAAGGATTTCAAAGATAAAGCATCAATCTGAGTTTGACAGAATAAAACCCTACTATACATCCTCTGCCTGGGGAAAAAACTTTTCCACCATCATATAAAAAGCAACTACCTAAATATAAAGAAGAGTGAATTGAAAAAGACAGACTCCGACTCTGATGGGAAGTTTACACTCACTCAAGAAGGCTGAGCATGTAACAAACCATTTCATCTCTCTGGCTCAGAGAACCAAAAAAGCGAGGTCAAGAGTCATGAATGTCCAAGAAGGCGGGGGAATCCACAATGAGAAAAAGCCAAGAGAATTTTTTTAGACCTGTCTGCTTACACCTCTGATTTATCCTGCAAACATGCATGCACCCAAAAATCTCAAAGTAGCTCAAAGACAAATAATCTGAATAAAGCTATGATCTGTTACCATGTAGATACTGGGCAGTACAGAAGCAGAAAGACTGGGGTGGGGCGGGGGGTGAACTCTTGTTTGGTGAAGAAGAGATAGAAGCCCTACAGCTAAGTTCCTATTGGTCTGGCTTTCAGTCTGAAGGTAAGCAGCAGTCAAAAGGTTGTTGAGAGCACATATGGGAACAGGTTAGCTGGCCTGGGGAATGAGAAGAGAGAAGCTCAGAAATCGTGAACACTGAAGACAGTGAGGGAATCCCAGAAGTCAGAGAGGGGATCCCTCAAAACCTGTGTCCCACATTGTTGATGCTTTTTAGGGTGGGTTGATTTACTGGTACTTTATCTATGATTTTTAAATGTATTCTCAAGAGTGAGATGGGCACTTGGTTCTCCTCGGTGGTTCAGTCAGTTAAGTATCTGCCTTTAGCTCAGGTCCTGATCTCTGGGTCCTGGGTTTCTCCCTCTGCCTGCTGCTCTCCCTGCTTGTGCTCTCTCTCTCTCTGACAAATAAATAAAATCTTAAAAAAAAAAAAATGAGATGTGCCTTTAAATTTTCTTTCTAATACTAGCTTGTCTGCTTTTGCTATCAAGATGTTATTTGCCTCATGAAATGATATAAGGCGCTTTCTTCCTTTTGCTGTTTTCAGTTAACAGTTGATACAGCACAACAATTGTCTATTCCTGGAAGGTTTGATAGGTCTCTTCAATAAAATTTGTTGGCTGGTTCTTTTTTATAATGAGAAAATTTTGAATGTAGACTCAATTTGGTAAATAATTTCTTAATAAATAAATCTCAAGTATCTAGTTTTTCTTTAGTCAATTATGGTAATTTGTGTCTAGACTATCCATTTTTTTCAAATTTATTGGCACTATGCTATTTAAAATATCACTTTATACTTTAAAATATGTTCTATCTCTGTATCTATTTGCTTTTTTTAAACTTCTTAATTATGTTTATTTGTTTCTTCTCTTTTTTCTTAAAGCCATGCTACAGAATGAGTTTTTTAATCTTTTTAATAAACTAGCTTTTGCGGGGCACCTGGGTAGCTCAGTGGGTTAAGCCTCTGCTTTCTGCTCAGGTTATGATCTCAGGGTCCTGGGATCGAGCCCCGCATCGGGCTCTCTGCTCAGCAGGGAACCTGATCCCCCCTCTTTTTCTCTGCCTGCCTACTTGTGATCTCTCTCTCTGTCAAATAAATAAAACCTTTTTAAAAAAATAGACTAGCTTTTGCTTTTGTTGTTCTTTCTCTTTTTCATTAAAATATTTTCTTCATCATACCCTTCTTTCTACTTTTATTATAAATTTATAATTTTGTTCTATTCCTAACTTTTTTTATTTTTGCCTGTAGATGGTTTTCTTTCTTTTTAAATTATTTTTCCAGGGGCACTTAAGTGGCTCAGCTGGTTAAATATCTGCCTTTGGCTCATGTCATGATCTTGGGGTCCTGGGATCAAGCCCCGATTCAGGCTCTCTGCTCAGCAGGGAATCTGCTTGTCCCTCTCCTTCTGCCACTGCCCCCCACTTGTGCTTGGGCTCTCTCAAATAAATAAAATCTTTAATTTTGTTCCAGTTTTACTGATATATAATTGACATATAACATGGTATAAGTTTAGAATGTATAACATGATGACTTGATACACATATACACTGTGAAATGATTACCATAATAAGGTTGGTCAATACCTCCATTAGCCCACATAAATACCTATTACATGTGTGTGTGTGTGGTAAGAACATACAGCAACTTTGAAGTATATAACATAACATTATTAACTACAGTCACCATGCTGTATACCAGAATTACCCATCTTACAATTGGAAGTTTGTAACCTTAAAATGACTCTTGGACTATATCTGTTCAGAACTGACCTAGGCATTCCAGCTAAAGATGAAAAATCTGACCTAAGATCAGAATAGCAAAGAGTGTGCTGTTGAAGCTCACCCAAGAAAAATATTTGCTAAAACAAACAAAACAAGACAATATTTGTCACAGAAAAGACATAGACTCCAGAATATCCACAACCTAACTTTCACAGAGTTCAGGGATGCAATAAAAAATTTAGCTGATAAACCAAGAACCAAGAAAATGGATTACACTTTCAAGAGAAAAGAAAATCAATTGAGTTTGATCAAGAGATGAATCAGATGTTGAAACTGATTGAGAAAGTGTTAAAGTGGATATTGTATCTATCCTCAATGAAGTAAAACAAAATGTGTTTTCTATGCATAAAACTTTAGCATAATAACTGGAAATGTCAGCAGAAATAAAAGCAATGAAAAAAGAAGCCAATAGAAGTTCTAAAATTGAAAAATACAATGTTAAAAAAAACAACACGCAAAACCTGAAGTACTTAATAGCTTAATGGACATGACTGAGGCAAGGGTAAGTGAAGTTGAAGTCAAAAGAAGTGAAATTATTTTGTATAAACAGTGAACAGAGCCCCAAGCCCTATTAGATAATAGTGAATGTAAGAGGGAGAGAGATTTCAAGAACACTGGGGAATCCCATATATGTGATGATATAGGAACATTAATCAGAATAAACACAAAGACATTCATGCTGAGGGACATCAGGATGGAACCAAAGATAAAGAAAAAATATTGGAAGGAGAAAGAGGAAAATGACACATTACATATAGAGAAACAAGGTTATGACCAAAGACTGGCCTTTCATCAGATACCAAGGAAGTCAGAGGATAGTGGAACATTTTAAAAATGATAGAGACAAATAAACAACAACAGGGGAAAAAAGGTTAACTCAGATTCTATCTCCAGCAAAAAAATATAATTCAAGTTGAAAGATGAAATATAGCATTTCTAGGAAAGGGAAAGTAGGAAAATTTGCAGCCAGAAGACCTGTGCTATACAGAAGGCTAAAAAAAATTTTCAGGCTAAAGGGAAATTATATCAAATGGAAATGCAGATATCCTCAGAAGAGAACACAAAAGCATTGGGAATAGTATCTGGGGGAAAAACAAAAGATTACATATTTTGGCCTTGTCCTTCTTAATTCCTTTGTAAAACTGGTTACATGAAATTTGACTTTATTTCTTGTAAGTAGCATGTGGAAGTCTAAACATTTGAATTAATCCCTATGGCAAAAATTATAGCACCAACAGAAAATTAAAAAGGAGTTTTAAAACTCTCAAATGAAATATAAAAACAAAAATAGGAAGAGCCAAAAACAGAGATGTAGAAAAGTAGAGTTTCAAAATCTATAAAGCAATAATTGACAAAATTAAAAAGAAATAAAAATGGACAATACCACAACCATCACTGAGATTTAAACATCTTCCTCAGCAATTGATAAAACAACTGGACAAAAAAATGTGCAAAGACACAGATCTTAAGAACAGTATAAACCACCTTGACTTAACTGATATATATAGAACACTACCTCAAAAATGGCAGAATACACGTTTTTCAAATGCATATTGCATGTTTACAAAGGTACACTATAATCTTCACTTTTAAAAGGACTAAATCAGTTTTTATATATTAAAATAATATGGAGTATGTTCTCTAAGCACTAGAATTTCACTAGAATTCTGCAAATAAGATAACCAATACATGTTCGAATATTTGCAATTTAACAGCAGAAATAAATTTTAATTGGGTAAAAGAAATTACAAAAAATTTTGAACAAAATGACCTTTAAATTAACATTGTAGTAACCTTACATTATTTAACTATTTAGTCTTTACAACTAATTACTTCTCTACCACACAGAGAATCTGATCTCTTTTCATCAGTTGTCCTTCACCTCGACCTTGCTTTCTCACACACAAGCATATTCACAATGAAATCATTGTATAGATACACAGTTCACTCACCTAGTCAGACTGTGTGACCTGTGATGAAGATCATATGAAGTTTTTTTTAAAGGCCTGTTGTGTTAAAACCTCACATCCTCAGAAAGTCTAATCAAGGAAATTAGCAACTGTATTTTTCCACTAAAAATTCTTTCAGTGGTCAGCCTAAGAAGAACCTTAATATACTGCACACTCAACTTACAGTGTACATCCTAAATCTTTTAAAACAGTCACAAACACAATAAACTGAAGCAATTAGCGAAAGGTCTAATATTTTCTCATACGTTGAGAGAGAATCTAATTATAATGATATTTGTGAAATAGAAAAAGTATTTCACAGCTTCTGAATAAGCTAGGTCAGTGTGAGTAATGGACATGCAAAATAGACTGCACATTTTTCCTTCCAAATATTAAGGAGTAGAGGGTTGAAGATAATGAAAAACTAGAGACTTCCTGTGGCCAGGGATGACTTGATTTCCAAGTATACTCTAATGCAAGTCCAGTTCACACAGTTTTGGAGTGGCTAGAACTGTGGGTGACGAGTGCGGCAAACACACACATTCACTACTGGTCCATTAGAATTCTTTTCTATAATATTTCGTATTTACTTTCTGAGATCTAAAACACACACACACAAAGCCTTTGGATGCACTGGTCCCCACTTTGTCCCCTCGGGCATTCTAGCACACCTGGAAGATGCTGCCAGTACCTCGGTAGCTGTGGATAAGACTTTCACTCTGAGTGTTCCAGATATGCGCATACTTGTCAAAGGAGCCACTGGCCAATATCTCTAGCCAGGGCTAAAAGCTACACTGTAGGCAAGTTCCTGATGTTTAGTTAGCATGTGGATGCAAATGCCTTGCTACAGAAGTCACAGTCAAACTGTAGAATCAAAGGAAGCACTTGTTAGCATCATTTTGGAATTTGGGTTGCTGGTGGCTGACCTGGTGGGACTTCACTTTATGGTATATGTCTCTTTGATGTGAGCCTGAAGGTCAAGCATACAGTCATATCAAAGGGGAAAGAATGGTTTCCAACCAGAATATTCAGTCTAGGAAGCATGAAGCCACTAGCTAGATGGTGCATGGATTGGTTTCCATCCAGAACAGGCTCTCATGGCTGAAAAGAGAAAAGAAGGGAAACAAAAGAAAAGAGGTGGGGGAAAAGCTGTATCAAAAAAGAAAAAGAGAAGAAAAAATGCTGTGATAAGCCAAAAGAGGGGAGGGGACTCTTCTTCATGTGGTCAGTTTGTTTTTCCCCTTAACAATATGGACGCTATAGTTAATTTCACAGAAGATGTTCAAAGACCAGTTTGTACAGATGAAATTCACAAATTTGTGATACCAACACTTTCTATTCTCTAGAATCTTCTTTGTCAGTGGTTTTTCTATTGTCTGGAATCCTGTCATCCTGGGACCTTCAATCTGAGATGGAAGCAATCTGAGATGGAAGCAAAAAACAATCTGTTTTTTGTTTGTTGCTTCTTTCCCATTGTCTGCCCCCTCCACCTTTCTCCTTCTTTTGATGTGGTCTTGATTTGCAGTACACCCTCAGTAGATGCCATCTACTGCAATAAACTTCCACAGTATCATGGATGACAAAATCTTTGATGGACAACTTCCTTGCCCCCGCCCTTCTCCCTACTGCCCTCTGCTCCCTCTCCCCCATCACCTCTTGCTCACTGTCTGTCCCTTTCTCATGGCTGCTTCAGGTCTTGGGTCTCATGGGCACTTTCAGCACATAATTTGGGCTTTATGTAAGAAGACAGGGCAGGGGGACTTTTTATAGGAGGAGGAAAAAAATACTTAGAAAAAATCCAGAATATTTTTGGAAAAGAAATATTTTTATGTTAAGACAATATTTATGTTAAGACAATAAAGATTTCTTTATTTTAGAGGTGGTGGGGAAGAGGCAAAGGAAGAAGGAGAGCATCTCAAACAGACTCTGCTGAGCATGAGCCCCTCACAGGACTCAGTCTCAGGACCCTGAGCTGAAATCAAGAGTCTGTCACTTAACCGACCCAGTCACCAAATTTTAAAATTCTAAAATGGCCATCAGAGATAGAGAGCTTTATGTGATCCATATTTTTTATTTTTTTTAAAGATTTTATTTATTTATTTGACAGAGAGAGAGAGAGATCAGGCAGAGAGGCAGGCAGAGAGAGAAGGGGAAGCAGGCTCCCCTGAGCAGAGAGCCTGATGTAGGGCTTGATCCCAGGACCCTGAGATCATGACCTGAGCTGAAGGCAGAGACTTTAACCCACTGAGCCACCCAGGTGCCCCTATGTGATCCATATTTTAAACAAATTTTAAGAAAACACAGGGAGCATCTGAGGTAGATTTTCCTTTCCCTTCAGCTTCAAGAAAAGTGATTAGAACTCTGAGTGGAAAAGGTCAGTCCTGTGGATGGACAAAAGGATTTTTCTGCAGCCAGAGAGGAAAATCCCAGTGCTTTGGGGTTAGAAGCAGAGCACTGCATCTTTTGGGGTGTATTTCTCTCTCTCACAGTAGAGAAATGAAGAACAATGTCCTCTGACCTTGAGGAGCACTTGGAAAATGAAATGGTATTGAAGAAGCCATTAAAACTGACAACTGACTCCCCTTTACCTATTTTGCCCATTCCCCCACTTTCCTCCCCTCTGGCAACCATTAGTTCTCTGTATTTATAGGTCTGAATCTATCTTGGTCTGTGTATTATTGAGTCAAACATACATTGATATATGTTTTTATTATTTTACTAGAGGGTAATAATATATTTTTCCATGAAAATAAATGACAAATGTGAGTTGGCTAGCAGAAACCTTAAACATCACACCATGTAAAATTAATTCTAATTTCTGAGGTCTTAAAATGTGAAAAATGTATGTCCTAATGTCAATCGAATATGATATGTAGTCAGCGCTTGTCATATATTATATATTTAAATCATAACATCATTTAAAGAGATCTATTTTTATCCTCATTTAATAGGTAAGAATATTTCTCTAAGCTTATATAACTTATATACAGTAAAGAGAATCAAAGATTCCATGAGTTGTGGAGACCATTTTGTGTATCTTTCTTCTTAGCCAACTAGTAAGGAATTGGAGAAGGGACATTTAAAAGGCAGCAAGGACAACCAAGAGACTGCTTAAATTAACTTAGGCAAGTGTGCTTCTTTTGATATAGACAACTACCAAATGAGATAGGTAAGCTTCAATTATACCCTACTAAAAAAGGTATTGATGTAAACTGGGGCAGACATTATCAGAGAACAAAACTTTGAAAGAGCATAGACCAGATGTGGAAGTTTTATTAGCAGAACATGCATAGAAAATCAGGAGCAAAACGAGGACATAGCAAACTTAGAGACAGTTAAAGTGTGAAAACAAATGAACGCTGAGATAGTTGACCAGTTAGGAACCTTTGGTATGCAAAGATTTTTTGTTTGATGAACTTTTAACTAAATCAGTGGTTAAAAAACTGGATGATGTCTGCTTCCATCGTGATGCGAAAGATGTTAAAGGACCTTCACACTTGTGGTAATAACTAGAAAACGTCGATGAACTAATATTTATATGGGAAAGGAAAATACTCAAGCATTTTAAGGATTTTGAACGCAAGATCTGAGCTGACACTGATACATGGATACCTGAAAGTCCAGTTTCTAGTGGGGACAGATGGAGATAAGGGTAAAAGTGAATTTGTGTAAAATTCTCCTTATAGTGAGATCCAGTGACTCCATAGAACTGCAGTTTCTCATTTCCCTGTTGTGTAAGTATACAATTGGGAGTGACATAATTGGCTGTTGGTGGAACCCTTACACAGGGACCTTGGCCAATAGAGTCATCCACCTCTTCATGTTTCATCATCCCAAAAAGTTCCCTGTGTCCTTTGGAGTCAATGTTCTTACCCTGCACAAGGCAACTAGTAATAAGCTATATCTTTAAAAATTTTCCAAATGAAGCTGAGATAATTTTAGACCTATATAATGTTGCAATCATAATACTGAGTTTTTACATATTCCCCCATCCAGTTTCCCCTCATGTTACCATCTTAAATAGTCCTAGAACAATGATCAAAACCAGGAGATTAACTTTGGTGTAATACTACTAAGTAAACAACAAAATTTACTGAAACTTCAATAATTTTTCCACCAGTGTCCCCTCTTTATTCCAGGAGCAAATTTCCAATCTCACTTTGCATCTGGTCATCATGCCTCATGTGAGAAATCTTTGAGGCATAGATCTTTGAGACAAGCATTCTGCTTCTGCTCAAACTTCTGCACACTAATTCTAGCAACCCTTGGTTAATCTAGTTCATGGCAATAATTGCTGTGTGTTCTGATGATGATTTTCTGTTTTCTTTATTCTTTCCTTGCACTCAAAGTTTCAGTGAGAATAAAATATATTTCAATTTCATTAGCTTTAGCAAACTAAGAAACTAAGCAAACTAAGAAAATACTTCATTTTGTATACTTATATAATTTCTCATTTAACTTTATAATGCATGCAGGTGATCAGAGTATAAAATTCGAATGAATTCAAAGCTCTAAATTCAGAACAGCTCAACCTTTTGCAAATAGGTGAGCAGAATAATCTGCCATGTTGTTGTCAATACTGTCAATCTCCCATGCCTCCAAACGAGGTGGGGATTGATGTCTTACAAGCCCTGATTTTTGCTAATAACTTATAAAAGTAAAAATGTTTCCCGCTCACTGAATGTATATTAAATGCCAAACACTGAATGTGCCTTAAGTACATTTTTCCATTTTACTCTCATTAGTAACAATGTAAAGCATATAGATAAGGATTGTAACGCATCTTTCCAGTAAAATTTAGTAATTATAAAAATGACTCACAGATTGCAATAGTACAATGCCATTTTGATTCTAATCACCTAGATTTAGCACAGGGTACACAAATTAAGTGAGTCCCCAACATACTGTCCTCACTTCAGATGCCAGCAAATTTGAGAGTCCCCAGGGCACCCACATTGACAAACCGTCTATAATAATTGGTTCCCAGAACCTATCCAGATTTAATACTTTGCTGGAATACCTCATAGCACTCAGAAAAATGCTAATAATGTTTTTAAGGATATAAATCAGGACTAGCCAAATGAGGAGACACATGGGAAAGGTATGGGGTGGTCCAGAAATCTGTATTTCTGTGCTCTAGCTCCATCAAATCAGTTATGAGTCACCCTCTCAGCCATTGCTGTGTGTACTAACCAGGAAGTTCACCCAAGCTTCAGTGTCTAGGACTTTGAAGTTCCATTATGTTTATATGATTCCTTGAATCAGTGGTCATGTGACTGAACCCAGTCTTCAGCCCTCCCCTTCTCCCTGGAGGAGTTTAGGTTTTTATTACCCAGTTCACAGGTGGTTGGTCTTTCTGGCCTGCCACCATCGTGAGTCAACTTATTAGCATCAACTCAGATGTGGTGGACCAGTCCTCCATATGTCTCTCTGATGACATAAGAATTCTATCACTCAGTTTGTATCATATTTGCTTCCTTTTTATAAGCTTTATGGGTGTCTTACTCTTTCATTGTGATTCTTTGGTAGTGTAGAGGAAGCAGCCTCAAAATAGCCCAAGAAGTTGTACTTGTAGACGATTAGTGGATCATTTTAGCCTACGTTTTCTTTCTGTAGCCTGCAATTATATTTAACTGTAAATTTGTTGATATGGTGATAGAGAAGAAGTGAGAGAAGAGCCAATTACTTACCATTTTCTATGGTAGACATGAGGCAGTTTCTCCTAATTTTCCATGTGAAAATAACTTTCCTGTAATGGGAGTGAATATTACAGTGTGGAAATTGTAGCAAATCCCAAATCTGTTTAATTCAATAAAGTCCTAAACCTGGCTTTTCCTAAATAATTTGCTATTTAAAAATAAAATGGAAAAAAAGTTTGCTATTTAGTGCACTGGTCCACAAACTTCATGCTTAACATTACACATTAAATCTCAGCTAGTGCCTCTACCTTATAGATTTTTTATAACTGATACTTTCTGCTGTATTAAAATATAGAGTCATCTCACTGGATAATAATGTGAAATTAATTTAGCATTTCTTTCTTTTTTTACCTCAGCTTTACTTTTTTTCTATCTTGAATTCTGTTTGTTTTTGTTTTGTTTGCAGTGAGTATTGTAGCTTTGAGGCTAGTAGATAAAACTGGAATGGACTTGGTAAGGGGAAATTATTTCACACAAGTCCTAAATTATTAAACAACTGTCATGAGCAAGAGTATATTCCCCAAATCATATGTACATTCATTTATCCATTTCCATTCATTGAATAAACATGTCTTGAATTAAAAAAAGACTTCTATCACTCAGAAATTTCCAAGGATGTAGAGGTTATCTCCCAAAGAAGTTGGAAAAAAGACCAAAGTCTTTAATATGCAACAAGATTAACAGATATTAGCATCTGAGAGAGGGATCTGAAAAGCAGGTTTAAAAAATAAAGTTGAGTTGAATTACCAAAAAGATGGGGAGCTACTACTAACCAGATAATTTACCACCACACTTTGTGGGTAGAAGGAGAAGAGAGTGGGGGAATCATAAAAATTACAGATCATCTTTAGATGAAGGAATTATGAACAAGCCTGAGCTAGTGTTCTAGAATATAAATGCCATAATTTTCTCCATGCCTGAAAACTACACAGACCAAAAATAAAATCTAGTCTTTCTGATGGCATAAAAGAAATGTATCTCTAACTCACGAACCCCCTAAGTTTTTGACAAAATCTTAAATAGCTTTAGAAAAAATGAAAAAAGTGATAAAGTAATTCAATTTTTTTTAAAAAAAGAAGAAAAAGTTTACATAGAATGTGGTGTCTCTTTCATTGGACAGGGGCCCCCAGATGTGGGGTATGTTCAGGTGGAATCCGGTAGCACAGATGGAGAAAGGATCCAACCAAGGCAGAGCAAAGGAGGTAGAAGTGGACTGAATGCACCACAAGGGGCAGAGGACAGGACAGCAGAGGAGAGGCTGTCTGCCAGGAGGCAGTGGGTTGGGGCTGTTTGTAAAGGGGGAAGGTGAGGAGATGTGATGACTTATGGAATCTTCCCTTTTTTGGTAACTGTGTCTGGTTGTAAGTAGCCCATTGGTTAGTTAGGGCTTATGGATATTTTGAGGTGGGTCACCTGCTGGGCCCATCTGTATGCAGCCCGGCAGTCTTGCTGTGGGAGCTTTCAGCATTGCATCGCTCAAGCCCGTGTGCCTAAAAGCGGCCTCTGCAAAGAGGACTCAAAATAGAGGTTGAAATTGAAAGTGTATGAAGCTAAAGAATAAAAAATGACTTTGTCATATGATACCAGAATGACAACCTTACCTCGGATATAAACATTCTACCTTTTGAAAAAAGAGCAGCCATTAATAAACATCAAGGAAAATATTTGGTATCAGCAAATTAGTCAGCCTCTGAGCAAGAAAATAGATATTATGCTGTTCGACCTATCTTTCTGTGCAAAGATTGAGAGAACCAGAAAAAGTCTGTAAGCTTGAACTTAGATCAATAAAAATGACCCAATTTGAAGAAGAAAGAGAAAATAGATTTTTAAAAAATAAACGGAGCTTCAAAGGCCTGTGGGCAGTATGAAAATGTCATAGGAGTAATCCATAAATACATGTTTGTTGTGAAAAATTCAAACCTACTGAAATATATGTAATAAAATGTTATGCTCTCGCCTCACATTACCCACCGAAAGGTACTAGTGTTTGCATTTAATAATATATAGTCTCTTATGCCTTTTTTCTGTGCACTTGACTAAGTGCGCATATGTAAAGCGTTTGTTTTGTACATAATGGGATTATACTAAAATAAGTAGTGCCTATTTTTAAGAATAGGTTAAATTTGTGAGTGATTATTCCAAGTATATTGAGTAAAATAAGTCAAAAGTCAGAAAAAAAAAAAAAAGAATAACAGAAGAATTTGTGGGAGAGGAAAAATTTTCCCTCTATCCATTTAGGTTTTGGGTTAAGACACCCTTATAATAAAAAGATAAATAGGAGAAAAGTAAACAAGTTTAATAACAGTATAACTCCTGTATAGTTGGGAAATGTTCAGGAAAACTGAGTAACTCCCTGAAATGACCTGAGCCATGCCATCACCTTATGTACCGTCTCCAGCTAGAGACAAAAGAAGATGTTATGTCCAGATCGAGACCCTCCCAAAAGAACCCACAAAAGGCAGGCTGGATCCAAGAGCAAGAGGGTTTATTTCCAGCTAGCTGGGGCTCCCACCAGCACACAGGACGCAGCAGCTCAGTGCTAAGGCAAGAAGCCCCACCTCTCTCCTTTGCAGCATTTTTATGCATTCGAGTAAACAAGCACATATGTCACTACACACGTAGGCAATTTCCTTATTCTTTATATGGCAATTACCTAAATCTACGCATTTCATTGGTGCATTTGAACAACTCATGGGCTAGGCATCACACAGGGAAGCTAAATTCCAGGAATAGTTTCATGCCCATACCCTCAGGCCTGTCTTTTTCTGGCACGCCCCGACATGGAGGAACTTAAAACTGAACTCCACAAAGATGGGGTTGGGGGACCATGTGGGAGTTTACTAGGAAAAACACAGCAAAGAAGGGTAAGGTTGGGTGTGTATGTGTGTGTGCATTTTAGCATTTATATAAGTTTATTTTAGAGAGAGAGAGAGCACTTGAGAATGAGAGGAGGGGCAAAGGAGGAGAGAATCTCTGCTGATCAGGGAGCAGGAGGCAGGACTAGATTCCAAGACCCTGAGATCATAACCTGAGTTAAGACCAGGAGTCGGACAGTTAAGGGACTGAGCCAACCAGGCTCTTCAGTTTAAGTCTCTGCCTTCTCCGTTGGTAAGGATGTCTAGGTTTTAAAGACATCCTTCCCTACCTGGGACTAGGAGGGAGACACCCTTACAAATGGAAATTTCCCTTATAAATATAGATCTTTATTTATTTATTTTTTTAAATATTTTATTTGACAGAGAGATCACAAGTAGGCAGAGAGGCAGGCAGAGAGAGGGGAGGAAGCAGGCTCCCCGCTGAGCAGAGAGCCCAATGTGGGGCTCAATCCCAGGACCCTGAGATTATGTGTGGCTCGATCTCAGGACTCTGAGATCATGACCTGAGACAAAGGCAGAGGCTTAACCCACCGCGCCACCCAGGCGCCCCTAAATGTAGGTCTTTTACAAAAGGGTAACTTCTACTTACCAGAGCTTTTTCTCTGTTGTTTCCTGGGGGGGCGGTGGAGAACTCACGAAAGAAAACAAAACAAAACAAACCATCCTAAAATAGTCCTTTTTTCTTCAAGTATGGAGGTCTCATAGATACGGTACCTAAGAAGTGACCAAGGCAGACAGCTTTTATACTTTTTAGACATAGTAGTATAAATCTGTGAGAAGTCGAAGAGACCAAGAACATTTATGTTTGGGAGCTTTCGTTTGTAAAACATTCTACACAGAATTTGAGCCGGGTTAGTAACTTACTAAAAGTAACAAAGTTTGTTAACATAGGCTTCTTTGGCCGGGAATTCCCATATGTGGTGATAAGGATGGCTTCTTTCAGTCTCCAGATGGAGGGGGAGCACCCTTCACATGGGAGATTTATTTCCTGCATTCACCGAGTCAGAGGGTCAAGATGCCCTTTTTGCACTGGCTGCTTTTTGTGTAACTTTAAATCAAAATAATCAATCTACCAGTGTGGCATATCTTGGGGGCAGACTGCCCTGGGCCCGGCCAGATATCACAAACGATGGCTTTTGTTTCTGTAATAATATTTTTAAAACTGTATATTTAATCTACCCTGTGGGCATGAAAACACAGTAACAATATAGGTTTTAATAGCAAAGAGTTTTAAGTATATTGTATCAAGTGACAAAGATAATACAATTTAGTAAGGAGTTTA
>CM053606.1:75325012-75371476 GCA_028646535.1 Procyon lotor | reverse complement strand
CGTGTGTATAGCTGACAATTTAAAACATATGAGATGATATATAGATTTCAACTTCATTTTAAGGAGCACAAATAAATATATTTAAACAGATGCTCATGTAAAGGATTAAGTTTAATTAATATATAGTAATTTAAAAGGATTACATTGTATTGGTGATCTACTTAGGTTATCTATCTGCTCAAAGTAAATTGCTGAAAATAATGTTTCAAATATAAGTAATGTTCGAAATATAAAACTAATATTTGATACGTGAAAAATATATTAAGTTATTAATTACAAGCAAAAATCTGTACGTTCATTGAAACATTAGTTTACGTTTATCATCCTGATACAAGGGAAAGGATTTTGATAGATTTGTGTACATTCTTATATCTCTACCATTTGCATACACTTGAACATAAGTGTATTTTTTTATTAGTATTAGATTGTTATGATAATTAGGGAAAATATATGTGAAGCACCTTATAGTATATTTGTAGATGGTATATACTGTTTTATTATTTTTTGACTATTATTCAAAGCAATACTCCATGACAGTTATGATTAGGTTAGGTAAGTTTACCTACAAAATATTTCTCTTTTTAATAGTAGTTTAAAATATGGTTATATAATAATTTATCCTTCTTAACAAAGATTGATAATCACTTTAAATAATCGTATTGATGGTATGTTTGGGTTTGCTTTGTTACTTTCATAGAATGTTGAGATTCTACGAAGCGTATTAAATCACGTCTAACTTCATAACTAACTTTGTAGAGTGAGGAAACCCTACAAATTTCAGGTGGAGATTCACTGATTAATCACCGTAAGAGAGAGAGAGCTTATTCTACATTTACCTAATGCTTAGGCAGGTTTTTTATTTTAAAATCTTTGTACTTCATGAATTTTACTATTATAATTGATAGAAAACCTGCAATACAAATTATACTTCAATTCCAGGGCCAATTTTCTCACCATTGGGAAATTATTGGGCAGAAAAATCACATGAAATATTATGCCAGATAGGAATTCCTTCAGGGTGGGTGAATGAAGTATAAATGGCCTCTTCATTCGAATGCTTCCTATTCCTAACCTATTCCTTGGTTATAAATTAGGCCCCTCTGAAAAATCTAAGAACTACTTTAGTATCTCACTAAATAGCACCCTTGAGTCCTCCCAGAACTAATTTTACTACTAGAGACGTTCCATTTTCACAAAATCAGAAACGCTAGACACTCCTTTTTTATTTTTATGTTGGCTAACTTTGAATCTTTCTGAGTTAATCCCAAAATAAATCATATTGACCAATGCAAAGCAAATTAAAATGAAGAAGAAAGCAACAACGACAAAATACCAAAATTAAATTTTAAAAAAATGTATATACCTATAAGGGGAGAAACTCTGAAATGAATTCTGCTTCATATATTGCAGGCATGCACTGTTGATAGCAGCCACCTGTTAGAAAATATTTTGTACGCCTAAACAGTCCTGGATAAGGGAAAAAAAAAAAACTGTTTTCACAATGCAAACATATTGAGTGACTG
This sequence comes from Procyon lotor, assembly GCA_028646535.1. Classification (NCBI taxonomy): domain Eukaryota; kingdom Metazoa; phylum Chordata; class Mammalia; order Carnivora; family Procyonidae; genus Procyon; species Procyon lotor. The sequence goes on along the minus strand of CM053606.1, from coordinate 75,369,953 downwards.
AAAAAATAAACTTGGTTGTATGGCATTCAAAAATAACTGAAGGGAAGACTTTTCACGAGTTTTCTAAAAATTTTTGCCATCATAGACAAACCCACTCTTCCAATGTGCTAAGCCTGGTTGTTAATCATTCATTGGAAAGAAAGGAAACATTTAAAAATATGGTTAAAATAAAATACTCACTTCAAAAACAAAGTAATTTAGAATTTCATGGACATGAAATTAACACTCAGATTATTATTTTAAAAATAGATAATCTTAGGAGCGCCTGGGTGGCTCAGTCGTTAAGCATTTGCCTTCGGCTCAGGTCATGATCCCAGAGTCCTTGGATCGAGCCCCGCATCGGGCTCCTTGCTCTGCAAGAAGCCTGCTTCTCCCGCTACCATTCCCTCTGCTCGCGTTCCCTATCTCGCTGTGTTTCTCTCTGTCAAATAAATAATATCTTTAAAAAAAAATAGATAATCTTAAATTTCCATAGATGACAGGTATTTTTTATCTAGATTGAAAATAATGTATGTAATATAATCGTCACTTACATTAATCACCCCCAAATATTACAGACTAATGTTAGAAAATATGTATAATATTTTTATAAAACATAATTAGAATCTAACAAGAGATAAATTTTATTCTTACCTCGCTAAGGATTTTTCAGGACATTAAAAAAACAGACAAAACTAGAATAAACTCTTCAGAACAACATTTAAAATCTTATTTTTGGCTCCCAAATAAATTTTATAAACCACCATGTCTTTTAAATATATTTAAATAAAATCCTGAAAAATTCAGTATTGTTCCCTGAGTATCTACTTGGATTTCTAACCTCTGAATCCCAAGTGAGAAAACTCTCCACAGACTACCTTTAAAACAAACACTGATGTTTGTGAAAGGCCCTGTGGCTATCGCTTTTCCTTTCACAAATTGATACATATTGTTTGTTCTATTTTGTTTTTCTGGAGGAAAGAAACAAAATCTCTTTTTAAGTATCAGATTTCTAACTTTTCAATATAATTTAAAAATGCCAAATGACATAAAAAAAATCCAGGATCAGTGTTTGAAACAGTTTTTTCACATAGAAAGATCTATTTTTAAACTTGAAGCTCATTGCAGACCTGTCTGTGACTAACAGAGTTGCCTGGCTTATTATCTTCAGACACAGACACTCAGGATGAACCACTGGGCTCATTAGAACACACAAAGCAGAGACTATCTTTCATCAATTCATACCAACAAATTACTGAAACTCCAGAAAACTTGCTGTCTGCAAATTTAGGTGGAATAAAGCGTGATCACAAGGCATGAAATAATCAGAGCAAAGCCACGGTTTAACAGATGTTAGACTTCTAGAAGTCAGGTAACTGTCAAGAGGAAAGATAGTAAGCTACTAATTTTTCTCCCTGTCAAAGTGAGAATGAAAAGAATTGTTAGAGTGACACAAAGAAAAATGGGAGGCAGAGGAAAATTAGAAGTTATCTTCAGTGATTGTGTATTGTGTGTGTGTGTGTGTGTGTGTGTGTGTGTGACAAAGAGGGAAAAAAAAGATGAAAATGGTGAGATCCTTGAAAGACCCTTGATCACTTGTGAAGTAAATGTGGACTGAAGTGGCATTTACCTTCAGTTCTTTCGTTTCTTTTTCTTTTGAAAATGGAAAATTCTTTTAATATCAGAACAAGATCATATGAAGATATAACCACATTTTCTTCCTATATTCCATTCAGTAGATGTTATTTATTCTATTTTTAAATTTTTTTATTATGTTGCATTAGTCACCATACAGTACGTCATTAGTTTTTTTTTTTTTTTAAAGATTTTATTTATTTATTTGACAGAGATCACAAGTAGGCAGAGAGGCAGAAAGAGGGGGGGAAGCAGGCTCCCTGCTGAGCAGAGAGCCCAATGCGGGGCCCGATCCCAGGACCCTGAGATCATGGCCTGAGCTGAAGGCAGAGGCTTTAACCCACTGAGCCACCCAGGCGCCCCCGTCATTAGTTTTTGATGCAGTGTTCCATTATTCATTGCTTGCATATAAACCCACTTCGCGCAATACGTGTCCTCCTTAATACTCCTCACTGGGCTCACCCATCCCCCACCCCCCTCCTCTCTAAAACCCTCAGTTTGGTTTTCAGAGTCCATAGTCTCTCATGTTTTCCTGTGTGTGTGTGTGTGGGGGGGGTGTTTCTCTGGAGGAGGGTTTTTTCCCCAGAAGACATCATTTCTTTAAGTACATTATCTTGCTATCACTTAAAACAACAGAATGCTTTGTCTATCACCAAACACTTCATGGGCTAATCTGTGTACCATCTATAAGAGTTCTCAGAGGTCACTCCAAAAAAAATGATGTAACCATAGTCATGATTAAGATTCAGAAACTGTTAGGCAAAAATGTGGAAAACATGCCACCAAGTAGCTTTTAAATATCTTTTAAACTAACACATATAGCTTAATGATTTCTTTGATTAAATTTAACCCAAGTCCATATGAAATAATTTTCACCAAAAATGTACATCTTAAGTGATATTTTGGTGTCTTTTATCAATTTTTTGAGAGGTAATATCCTCTAAAGGAAAGAATAATTGGCTTATGATTAGTAAGTGAGGGTTCTAGTCATAATTCTGTCACTTACTATTCCCATACATTTTTAGAATAATCTTTACTCCAGAGTATAAGCCATCTTCTCTTAAGATAAAATAATTTAGATGACTTTAAAATAATATATTATTATAAAAACTAATCACTGACTAAGATATTAGGTAAAACAAGATGAAATAACGAGTTATACAGTGACATAGCTGGATCACTTAAGATATATTATTCTTTTAAAAATTTTTTTTTATTTAAAAGATTTTATTTATTTATTTGATAGACAGAGACAGTATAAGCAGGCAGAGCAGCAGGCAGAGGGAGAGGGAGAAGCAGGCTCCCTGCTTAGCAGGGAACCCAGTGTAGAGCTAAATCCCAGGACCCTGAGATCATGACCTGAGCCAAAGCAGTGGCTTAACTGACTGAGCCACCCAGGAGCCCTGATCCTTAATTTCTTCTTCCAAAATAGAATGTTGGGACAATGATCACTAACATTTCATCCTACTCAGGCCCACTGGAAAATTATGGAACAATCTAGTCATTACCAACGTTCGTTTAGGCTAGATTTTTTAACCACTCTTCGAAGAAGAAAGAGAACAATCAGAATGGGAAGATATAGAATGGCCTTTTATTATCTATGTATTTATTCACATCCATTAATTCATCTGCTGAGGTATAATTTACAGGAAATAGAATATGTTATCCTTAGTTCAGTTATGTGATTTTGGACAACCGTAGACATCTACGTAACAAACACACAAATTAAGAGAGAAAATCTCAATCACTCCAGAAAATTAACTTAAGCCCCCATTCTAGTACTTCCCTACTATATAGACAACACATTTTCTGACTTCTATGACCATGGATTAGTTTTTTCTACTCAGGAACTTAATATTAATGGAATCATGACTTATGTTCTACTTTACTTTCATCTTCTTTCCCTCAGAATAGAATGTATATATGAATCTTCCATGTTGTCAATATTAGTAGTTTGATATTATTGCCTCATACTATACTGTTATATGAATATGTCACGATTTGACTAATAATTTCCTGTTTATGTAGGTGTAAGCTTTCCTTCTTCCTTTCAAATCATTATGTGTTTTATTTATTTTTCCTGTTGTATTGCATTGATCCAGACCTCCAGTGTACAGCTGAATAGAAATACAAGGGTGCATCCTAATATTATTTCTGATCTTGTTGGTGGCAATGCTTCACTAGTAAGTACATTTCAATGTATCAATATTAAGTATCTTTAGCATTTTAGTAATGCCTCTTACCAAAAATGAAGAAATTTCAGTCACTCCTTACATTAATGAAAGTAATGATCTTTTAATGAAAGTTTGCTGAATTTTATCAGTTTTACTTGATTTATTGAAATGTTCATATTTTTATTCCCTTTTCTCTACTGTTTTGATCAATTACCATGATTTATTTGTTAATGTCAAATCAAAGCTGCATCCCTGGGACAAACTCAACTTGTTTGTGATACAGTTGACCCTTGTACAATGTGAAGATTGGGGCGCCAACCACTCCATGGTCAAAAATCCATACATAACTTTTAACTCCTCAAAAGCTTAACTACTAATAGCACAATGTTGACTGAAAACCTTACCAGTAACATAAAAACACATATTTTATATATGTTTGTATGTTATATGTATTATATACGGTATATACCATATACAGTATACAATAAACACTGTATTATATACTGTAGTCTTAAAATAAGCTAGAGAAGAGAGAATTTTCTTGATAAAGTAATAAATATATTTATAGTATTGTAAAAAATCTGTGTAAGTGGACCCACACAGTTTAAACCCATGTTGTTCAAGGGTCAATTCTATTATTCTTTCTATATTTTGCTGAATTCTATTTGGTAAGATTTATTTAAAGATTTTTTTAATCTGTGTTCATGAGAAGTTATGGCTCATAATTTCCCTTCCTCGTAATGTTGTCATCTGATTTTATTATTAGGTTCATGATTCCTTATAAAAATGAATAGAGAATTGTTGCCTCCTTCTCTCTTTTCTGAAATAAGTTGTTTAGTTTTAGCAATATTTCTTCTCTAAATGTTTATAGCTTTTTATGGTTACAGTATTATTTTTTTAAAGGGGTAAGGGAAGAGGAAGGAGAGAGAATCTTAAGCAAGTTCCATGGCCAGAGCAGAACCCCACATGGGATTCAATCTTAAAACCCCGAGATCATGACCTGAGCTGAAATCAAGAGTCAGACACTTAACCAACAAGCCACCCAGGCACCCCTATGGTTGCATTATTATGGTGGGTTGAAATGTTCCCATAAAGCTCATATATGGAAATCTTAACCCACAGTATGTCAGAATATGACCTTATTTGGAAATAGGGATATTACAGATGCAATCCATTAACTTAGGATGAAGTCATACTGGAGCAGAGTGGACCCTTACTTCATTCAATATGACTGGTACTCTTATAAAAAGGGAACATTTGGATACATATACAGACACAGCATGGATAATGCCATATGAAGAAAACAGCAGAGATTGGGGTGATGCTTCCTCAAGCCAAGGAGCAACAAACATTGCTAAAACACGACCATAAGCTAGGTGAGTAACATGGAATAGATTCTTTCCTCATAGCTCCAGGTGTAAACCAACTTTGCTAACACTTTGATCTTGGACTTCTATTTTCTGGAACTGTGAGACAATAAACTTCTGTTATTTAAGCTTGTAGTTTGTAGTATTTTGTTATGGCAATCCTAGGACACTACAATACCATATCGTGTCTTTGATTTTACCTCAGACCATCCTTTGTTGTAACTATAATGGCTTCCTTGCTACTCCCAGAACACAGAAAGCATGTTCCTGTCTCATAGTGTTTGCATGCGCTATGTCTCTGTCCATACCATTCTTTCCACATAGATACAAATAGTTCACCATTTCAGGTCTTTACTCAAATATCCCATTCTCACCGAAGACTTACCTGACCACTCATACGCAAACTCCAAGTCTAAAACTTCACTACTAATACAACTGGTTTAACCATCTGGGATTAAAATAATATGTTTAATTCTACCAATAGAAAGTTTCAGGAAATTCAAACTAATGTACAGAAGTAGAAGGGTCAGTGGTTATGTGGAGTTGGAGAAAACACAGAAGGTTGGGAGATTTGGTTTGTAAAGAGTCATGAGGCAACTTTTGAGAGTGATGGATATGTTCATTATCTTAATTACAGTGATAATTTCACAAGTGTATGCATATGTCAAAATTTATTAGACTTTCTACTTTAACTGCATACAGTTTAGTGTATGTCTGTTACATCTCAAAAATATGTTATAAAGATGTAGCAGGAGGGTCAAGGGTGAAGAAGAAAATAATTGGACTCAGCTGATCAAGGACAGTTTGTGAGACACTGTGGCTTCTGACAAACATTTAGATGAAAACCAGAGGGAAAGTATCAGAGAGAAACTGGAAGATAATGTTAAACTTCTAAAATATTTTTTAATATTTTAAAATACTTTTTAAAATAAGCAATTACGGTAAACCAACTTTGCTGACACTTTGATCTTGGCCTCTCCAACTCTAACCATCTCTCATTTTACACTCCATACTCATAAGAATTCTATACATGTAAATTTTTTAATCATCAGTAATAAAGGAACAGAACATATTTTCATTTTAGGTTTATCTTCCTATACAAAATACAACATTTTTGAGAACTAAAGAAAAAAGGGAACGGGATAAATTTAGGCTAGAATGTGCTACTGTGCAAAGAGGTTTCTGTGCAAGCATCAGGGATTGAAATATGATACTCTTGATCATTTCTCCTCATAAATGAGTTGAAAAGGACTAGGCTGCAATTTGCTGAAAGAAATTCTAAAGAAAAGGAAAAACGGTACTATACAGGAAAATATTGTCTATATTCTCAGAAAACCTCTATCTCTAACTTTGATTATATACTCTGCCATATATTTATTAAGAAATTTAGGGCAAATAAACTGTCAAAAGTTACTAACCAATATGATCGTTCTTGTTGATTTTGTTTCATTTTAGGTTCACAGTATCATTTTCAAGAATTGAAAGTCAAATAATAGATTTACACTCGTTTTTTTTAATCATTTCTATTTTGAGGGTTTATATTACTTTTCAAACTATCAAGAGGACCTTCCCTGTGCATTTTAACCAAAGAACAATTGTATCCCTTTGGAATTATTAGGCCCTGACCACTACACGTAAAGTTGAAATAATGAGATTTGGCATCTGAGAGCGCCTTAATCTTGTTTCATCAATATAGCTATAATAATTGAAAATGTCAAGTTAAAATGATTTCAAGCTGCAGACATCTGTCACTTATAGTCATAAAAATTTAGTTATGATTACTAAATGTATGCATTTTTCCAAGCCTATTACAGAAAGCATAATTATTTGCAAAGCTTAGAAAAGTGTGTCTCATTTTGTAGTGATTATACATAAAGAAAAACCTGTGACATTAACTTATAAAGAGAATTTAAGGTGTTCCTCAAATAGCTGAAAATGTATGGTACTCATTTATTGATAGTCAAAAATGTGTTATGGTACTTGAATAATTTGGGGAACTGGAGGATAAAGTGAATCACAATATCTTCTCTTTGTTCTTGATCTCCAGTCACAGAAATAAGAAAATAATACAAAACTTTGACTTATAAAAATTCATGAATCAAAGTGAGGCCTTTTGAGAATGTGTTAATATAATTTTATAATTTTTTCCAGTTACTGTGTTTTTCTGGTGCTGTGGTATATGATATCTTTTGGGAATTTTATATTCTAATTTGTATTGGCATTAAAATGTGATTTATTGTTATATATTAAAGTTTTTATATCCAGCAAATTTAAAAAAAAAATTTAAATCTAATAGTTTGTTCTTAGATGGTTTTTAGTTTCTGAGTGCCTCCGTGGCTCAGTTAGTTAAGCATCTGTCTGGCTCAGTTCAAGATCCCAGAGTCCTGGGATCGAGCTCCGCATGGGGCTCCCTCCTCAGTGGGGAACCTGCTTCTCCCTCTCCTGCTTTCTCTGCTTGCTCACTCTCTCTTTCTCTCTGTCAAATAAATAAATTTTTAAAAAATCTAAAAATAAAAAAAACCCAGCTTTTGGTGTCTATGTAAGTCATCATATGAGAATAACAGCAGTTTTATTTCTGCATTTCCAATTTTAAATCTTGTACTACTGTCTACTTTTATCTTGCTAATTTAGACATCCAGTACTAGTTTAATAGGAAAAAAGAAGTGTTAGTGGTCATCCTTGCTTTTATTTATTTATTTCTAATACAAAGGCACTGCTTGTAATAATTCTCAAATGGCATATGTGTAATAAATTTCTTGGAACCTCAGTATTAGGCTAAGTATTTTGCTCCATACTTTTAGTTTAAGATATTATTGTTATTACTATTATTAAAATGATTTCTGCCAATGATTTCATTATAAAAATGAATGAACTTGAAAGCAGATGTGTCCCCAGTATAGGCTCAGATAAAAGCACCCCCCTGACTGACATCTTGCTGAGATGAGACCCTAAAAAGAGGAGCCAGCTAAACCTGTACTTGAACTTCTGACCCACAAAAACTGTGAGATCATAAATACCTGTTGTTAAAGTTCCTTGCCAATTTCTAATATTGGTAAGCAGCAAAGATAAGTAATGTTGAGTAAACTCTGGCAGTTGTGACTTTGAAGCAACTTTTCTGTTTCATCTAAGTTGTCAGATTCAAGGGCTTAGAATTGTGCACACCATGTATTGCTATATTGTATGCTTGATGTCTGAAGGACCTTGGATGAGATTCCAAGTTTTATCTATGCTATTTGTAATTCACGTATTTTCTTTTATTTTTGGACATTCTGCAGAGTGTTTTATCAATTTTGTCAATTTCAAAGAAACAGCTTCAAAAAAAAATCAATAAAGGTTTAAGACACTAAAAAAAAAACCAGCTTCAGTTTTCATTGATTTTATCTAATGATTTTATTTTCTTAATTATTTTTACATTTTTGAGATATAAAAATTGTATGTTTAAGGTGTACAACCTAATGTTGTGATATATGTATACAATGGGAAATAAGGACTAGAATTCAGCTAATTAATATATCAATTGCCTTGGTACTTAATTGTGTGTGTGCCTCTGTGTGTGTGAGAAGATTTAATTTATGGGGCACCTGGTGGCTCAGTTGGTTAAGCAACTGCCTTCGGTTCAGGTCACGATCCCAGTGTCCTGGGGTTGAGCCCTGCATCAGGCTTGGGCTCTCTGCTCACTGGGAAGCCTGTCTCTTCCTCTGCCCCTCCCAGTCTCCTGTGTATGTTCTCTCACTAGCTCTCTCACTCTCTCTCAAATAAAGAAAGAAATAAAATTTTCAAAAAAAAAAAAGATTTAATTTAGATCCATCCTCTTAGCAGATTTTAAGTACACAGTACAGTTATTGACTATAGTCACTGTGCTGTGCATTAGATCTCTAGAACTTACTCATCTTGCATAACTGAAACTTTTACTGTTTTGACCAACAGTACCCCATTTCTCCCTCTCCTCATTCCTTGGTAACCACCATCCTTCTGAATCTATGGGTTTGACTATTTTAGAATCCACTTATAAATGAGATCATGTACTATTTTTCTTCCTGTGTTTTATTTGGCCTATTAACATAGTGTCCTTTAGCTCTATCGGTATCACAAGTGATAGGATTTTCTTCTTTTTTTAGGGCTAAGAAATATTCCAAGGTGTGTGTACATTTTTTTTTCTTTATTCAACTATCATAGGACATTCAGACTGCTGCTATAATTTTGAGAGTCTGCATTTATTTTTATTATACTCTTACTTTTGTAAAACTTTAATTTAACTTGCTAAGTCCTTTTATTTTCTTAAGGTGGAAGCTTACACCAATGAATTGAGACCTATCTTCTTTTCTAACATAAGCATTTAATGAAATAAGTATCCTAAGCACTGCTTTAGCTGCACCGCACATAATTTGATGTGTTGTGTTTTCATTTCTGGTTTCCTCCGTGACTAATGTACTATTCAGAAGTGTATTTCATGCTGAAATATTTAAGGAATTTACAGACATCTTTCTGTTACTGATTTCAGGTTCAATTTGTAATGTGCCCCAAATATGCATGGTATAATTTCAATTCTTTCACATTTGTTAAAGTTTGTTTTATGGCACAGAATGCTTTTCAGTTTTTATTTTCAGTTCTAGGAGGTATTTTTTCTCCATATATTTTTCACATTTTATTTTCGGGTGCCTGAACATTTAGAATCCTTAGGTTGTCCTGAAAAATGGATCCCTTATCATCATTTATCACTGGTAACAATTCCTTCCTCTGAAGTTTTCTACTTTGACTGATTTTACTATAGGTACTTTAGCTTTGTTTTGATTAGTATTGGCCTAATATATATATATATTTTTTTTCCATTGTTTTACCTGTATACTAACTTTGTCTTTATATTTATAGGTAGTTTCTTAAATAAAACACAGTTTTAGCACTTAGTATTTGTAAGCCTTTTTTAAAAAATATTTTATTTATTTATTTGACAGAGAGAGAGACAGCAAGGGAGGGAATACAAATAGGGAGAGTGGGAGGAGGAGAAGGCTTAATCCCAGGACCCTGGGATCATGACCTGAGCCAAAGGCAGATGCTTAATGACTGAGCCCCCCAGGTCCCCTAGGTATTTGTAAGCCTTTTACCTGCAGGAGCAGAGGATGCAGGCAATCTCTGTTGTACTTACTAAGCTTCACTTCTTAGCCAACACTATCTCAGGGTGGGATCTCCATTATCTCCCACCACCAACTGCAAGTCTGCCTCTGGGATGTATTCCTGTCCCTCCCTCAGGAATAGAAAATCTTTTGCTCCCTTCTACCAGGTGTGATAGGATTTCACCAGTGTCCTGAGGTTGGCCATATTTGTTGCCCTTCACTTAGCAACTTCCGGCTTTTGATCCATGAGAAAGGTAGGGGAGAAGGATGAGGGAAGCCGTAACGTCTTCCCCATGGCGGCCACTGTTCCTCTCCCTGAGGTCAGCACTATGAATTATGCTTTCTCAAGACTCTTGCTTTCCCTGATCTTTTATGTGATCACTTAGAAATGTCTGTGAAGAGGTTTTGCCTGTGAGTAAGTTTTTTTCTGTTGCTCCAGGTGTTTCTCTATATTCTCTCAATAGCCTGTATTCAGTCTTGAGAAATTTGCTAAAAGTTTCCACTGAATTTTTTGACCTGCCCAGTAGTATCTGCTGTAGGAAAGAAAGTACTGGCATTTTTGTCTCTTTTGGAAGCATCTGTCTTTCTTCAACTCTCAGGGGAGTTCATTACCCTGTGACCCCAGTTTTCTGATGGTTTCAGGAAAAGTTTTGCATGCGCAGATTTGGGGGTGGGGCAGAAAGACGAAATCAATCCTACTTCCATCTCTCTGCATCTGAAACACAACATGAATGTGACCATCTAGAGGATCAGGTTATTTTCCACATCTAGTCCTTTTCACGGTATCTTGCTCCTCGCTCATATGCTCAAAGACTTCTTTTATTATCTTTACACATGTTAAATATAAATATTTATAACCTCAGATCATCTTAATGTTTTCTTGGTATTATTTGCAGTCTCTTTTGCCTTTTATTAGTCTATTACTTCAGTCTTGATATTTTTGTGTCTGTGTGGGGGGGGGACTCTCTCAGATCATCAGCATTACCTTTGAGAACTAGGGTAGAGCTGAGTCAGAGAGGCGTATGTGGGTAGAAAATGATCATGTAAGAAAAGAGACTATGGGTTTCCTGTCTCTGGACACCCCATTGCACATGCACTGAGGACTACCCCAGATGTTCAAGGAATCAATGGATACATAATTCAGCTAACCCAGTAAAGACTAGAAAGATAGAGCACACAACCAAATGCCTCTCACTTAAAGTCATGAGGTTCATATAAAATTTATTCGAACCCAGAAAAAAAAGAATAAAAGTATAGTGATAAACCATGAAAGACTCTTTACACAAGGGAACTGAATAAACTGGACAAAGTTATGATGCTTTGTAAGATACAAAGTTACATTTCTCCTGCTCACCCATGGGTGTCTTAAATTGGATACAGAAATCTACCTGGACTTCACATACAGAAAAATGAATATTTCTGTACATATTATTTGTAATTCCAGCTTAAATGGAGTAATCTAAAATTTAATTCATCATTGTTAGCATAAAATTTGGTGATACTAATTTTTCTTTATCATTTAATTCAATTTCAAGAACACTTTGTGAACTTATCTTTAACTTATCACAAACTTAACTTACGAAACTATCTCCTATTATGATTTCTTTTTATTAATAATGTAATAGCATCCATAGCAATAATATTAATATTACCCATTTTAAGTCTTTTAATCTTCATTCTTGTTCTCTTTTCTTTATAATATTCCCTGGAATCAATTCAGTTTGGCAATATCTCATTTTTTCTTCTGGTTCAGAAAAATAAATTCTGGCATTAATTACAACTTTTTTACTTTTTAGTAATGATTATACCTTTCATAAGACCCTCAGTTTAAACAAGAGTAGTATTCCAGCTGTAGCCTGATATTTTTTTCCTGCCCTTTCTAATTTGTCATTTTCCAAAAACAACATTGAAGCAATAAAGCATATGCTTTCTTCATTAGAGATATATCATGAGTTTTTTTTAATTTCGGATTCCAACTTCATTTCTCTATTAATAAATCCCTCAGCAACTTTATATTCAAGATTTATTGCTTTATTTTCGTCAAATTGTGAGAACATAATTTTATGTTAACATCGCCTTCTCTGATTTCATGTACTTAGACAACTTCGTCTGAACTTTTGTCTTTTAATAGGGGTGCGGGAAAATTTTCTCTTTATTTTAACATTTCAGAGTTTGCTGCTTTTATATTTCTGTTTGAATATTATCTTTAGTTGAAGGAATACATTTTTACAAGTAGAAAAATACCATTATTTTCTAAATGTCAATTTATATTGCAGTTAGGTGTTTAAAGACTGCTCCCCATATTAAGAATTAAAGGAAATAAATTAACCTGAGTGGGAATTTTTACCTAAATAAACATTAGTAGCATAAGATGTAGACAGGTTACCCATATCTTTGCCTGCATCTGTTTTATACACCTTCTATCAAAATTTCCTTTCTAGACTCAAGCACTGTAATTTGAGAAACTGTTTTTCATCATATTTTTGAGTAGTTTTACTTTTGCTTTATATTTATTGTGATTTAAAATCTAATATTGTCTAAAAAAAATCTAATATTGTCTAAATATACGAATTGTTGGACGTATATTAAGTCTCTTTGCTGCCTCATTTTTAGCTATGGCTTTACTTGAGCAAAACATTACAGTAGGAACAAAGAGATCAGATTCAGCCTAGAGATACATTTCCTAACTTTGGCTGCACAATGAAATCATCTAGGCAACATTAAAAATAATACCAATTATGGGGTGGCCATGGCATCTCCTCCTTCCCACTCATTCTCTTTTAATTAGTTTGAGGTATGACTTGAAAATCAGAATTATTCAAAGTTCTCCAGGAATTCTAATGGACAGCTGAGGTTGAGACCCACTGGTCAGGAGTAACACAATTTCCATATGCAATCTTCCTAATAATAGTCAAGGTATGCAAATAACTTCAAGAATGTGGAATTTTCTCTAATTTGTATTTTCTGTAATTCTTGTCATTTTTCAATAAGCTTATTTTTTTTTAGGAGAGGGAAAATAATAAAAATAGTTTAAGCATTCTAAGCTAGGAGTCAGTAAACTTTTTATATAAAGGTTGCATAGTAAATATTTTAAGCTTTGCAAGCCATGTGGCCTCTGTGTCAACTGTTAAACTCTGCTACTGTAGCATGAGAGGAGCTATATATACATGATACATGAACAATGTGTCCCATACAGTTTTATTTACAAAAATATGCAGTTGGCCGGGTTTGTCCTATAGACTATAGTTTACCAACCCATGTTATAAATTGTTATTGATCTTTTGAAAAAAAAATCTAAATTCAACAGATAAATTGAGGATTGCTTAAATGTCTTCCTTCTTCATCTCTTTTGCAGCCCACTAAGTTTTTGTTTCTGAAAACAAACTATGAAAACAGATACATAATTTCATCATATTTCTATGAGTCTGGGGATTCCCTTGCTTCCACTGGCTTTTAAAGCCGTGTCGAAAATGCAAATTTCTAACTGAAGGAAATAAAATTATCTTTCCGTTATCTCTGTCTACTTTACATACCATAACTCCCTAGGCATAATAAAAGGAGATCATTTTATTTATAAATTCCCAGGCTTAGCAAACAAAAAGCATATAAATGCCAAATTACATTCAGCAGACGACAAAAATAAAGATAGCACTCTAACCATTATAATTAGCACTTCCCTATATTAAGATAATTTCACTACATGGTACTTTTTCTTTTGTTTAATTTAATATGTTTTTCATTTGAATTAAAATGTTAATTATTAAAGTGGTTTTAAAATAGTTAAATTCTTATAGAATCTTTCATTCTTTGTCAACACCTCCTTTCTTTATCTTAATTCTTAATACAGATTTATGACATTCCTTGAAAGTATTAAGAAGGAAAAAAGTAAAATTAGTGTATACTTTAATGTCTAAAGGTAACCAATACCTACTTAGGAGCCACCTTATGGAATGATTTTTGAAGTTTTGCTGCTTTACTTTATCTCAAATGTATCACTCTCTGGACAAAATGTGTTATTTCACATAGTACTTAAACTTTTGAGTACTGTTTAGTGATATAAATATATGATATAAATTTAAATGATATGATATAAATATAAATATGAGGGCTCCCTTAACTATTTGATTCTTTTTAAAATTTTTAAATTAATACAAAGTGATATGTTCAAAATTGTTCCTTAATTTAACATAAAATTAACATATTAATAGTAACATACTCATGTATTACTGATTTATTAAACTTTTTCCTTGGAATTTTTTTCTTCCTGAATAATTGAAAGTAATAATAAGATTTGCATTATTTTTAAGAAGCCTTTCTATTGGAAAAATTACTATCATTAATTGTTTTTCTCCTACCTTTTTTGGTCTGGTTGGTTATGACTGAAAAATTTCTAATATTTGTCCAGAATGCTCCATGAGTAATTTGTTCTAAATGATTAATTGCTACTATTTTTAATTACCTTTCTTTATTTGTCTCCTTAATTTCTGTCCCTGCTGTAAAATCTTGGGAGCAGTCCATTTTATTTTTTAATGAGTAAGCATATGCTCTAGGTATATACTGTCATTGAAATAGCTTACCCTATTATATAGGATGCTGATTTTGACCATCAAACATTAAGAGAATCCCAAGACTTTTTTCTATCAAACAGCTTTCCAAAAATATAATTATAAGGTTCTTTGGATTCTAATTACTGCAGTTCTCAATTCATAACCTGTGATGCAAGTTAAATCCTATGAACACTGAGATGAATATGTACAGTCATGAACACTTCCTTAAACCAGGAAATGTTAGGATGATTGATTCTGAGTAACCTCAAAGCAATAGAATAATAAATTATTTTCTGGTAGTATCTTCTATTTGATTTACTTTAAATAGGCATTATTTTGAGGTAATATTCCTCAAAGATTTACTTAGAAAATCAATATCCAACTCCCCACCTAGGAGGTTTTTGAAAATGTGTGAAAACAATAATATTGAGGAACAGAAATGGTTTCTATAATTTGGTGGCTAGGGCCAGAGATACAAAATAACTTGCAGCAAGTAGGAAATTGCTGTACAATTGTCTCTTCTAAGAAACCAACAATGCCCATGTGGAATCACTGATACAAGTAATGAGTAGTTAATAATACCAGAGTGTTGTCAGATTTCCGTGACCACATTACACATGACCACATGAAACCCAAAGTGCTGTTGTATTTTCATGTAAGAAATAAATTGGAAATTGGAAAATTGCCCTTATACTTCCCCCCACCCCAGGTTCTTTGGTCATGTCCATTAGAGAGGAACATTGATTTCTCAATTCTCAAGTCATATTTTAAATATGGCGGGAGTGCTTCCAGGTTGTCTATTGGGAAGGAGAAGAGATACGTTTGATTGACATGTTTATTAGAAAAAGGAATTGAAAATGTGCCTTCATTTTTCTTAGATTTTTAAATCTACCTTTCAAAGGGGTTAGTTTTGGTATCTACATGTGGTAAATCTATATATTATTAAACTTCAGGAAAAACCTGCAGTTTTAAGTCCAAATGCTGGGTTTGGAGTTGAAGTATCTTTAGTCAGAGGTTTTAGCCACATTTTCTAGTTCAACTTTTGTAGGTAAAACATTGATATTACTTCCACAAACATGAGTGAATTTCTAGTAAAACACAAAACTTAGTTCCTTTGCAAAATTTATTTTCTACTGGAGGGTGATGGATAAAAAACTAAAAGCATGAATTATATATAGAGTATTAGGAGGTGATGAGAGCCAACAAACATTAAAATAGGACATGGAAAAAACAGACCTGGATCAGAGTAAAGTGGTTGTATTGGTAGATAGCTTGACCAGAGAAGGTCTTATTAACAATGGGACATTTGAGCAAAAGCTGTGAAAATGAGTTTTAAATGAAGTGACAGCCTCTTTATGTGAGGTCAGCAGTGTTACAAAAAGTAATCTAGGAAAACCAGGCTTATTGATACATTTATTATTTTGTGAATGGGCACTTTTATTTAAATCTTCATAAGCCTTAATATACTTTTTTTTTAAGCCTTAACATACTTTTGGTAGTTTTTGTTTTGATTCTTGTTTCCTCATCCTAAACTTTCCTTCACAGTGATTCAGGGACATAATGACATACAGAGTCCAAGATATAATTAGATGTGCAGTGTTGCTGAGGTTGAAGGTATACGTCACATTTCCAAATGAACTGAAATGGAAGGGGCCCAATGGGGCCCAATGGATACATACTTTAGGAATGTTGATTCAGATACTAAAGTAAATAGTAGATACTAAAAAGTAAATAACTGATCAAGTTATTAATTTATTAATTTATTCATTCATCCATCCAACCAACATTAATCATTTATTCACTATACCCCAAATAAGAATTTTATGAGAACAAATGGGACTGAGCAGAAAGGCAGAGGTGCAAGGTAAGGTATATCTGACAATGTAACTTTTAGGCTATGATTTAAAGAGTGATAAAGGAATTGCCAGATAAAAGGTCAAGCCAGTGGGGACAGTGGCTAATGGTGGGAACATGATGGTGTAAGAAAAGCT
This sequence comes from Procyon lotor, assembly GCA_028646535.1. NCBI lineage: Eukaryota > Metazoa > Chordata > Mammalia > Carnivora > Procyonidae > Procyon > Procyon lotor. The sequence continues at coordinate 75,353,149 of CM053606.1, read as the reverse complement.
CACAGAAAATAATCATGACCATGTCTGGAATATCAGTGGGAGAGTATAATCAATAACAGCACAATAGGTAGACAATGTATAAAGGATGATAGAAAATATAGTCAGAAAATCAATTTGTGGACAGATTTTGAAAGGTCTTTTTTGGTCAAGCTAAAGATTTTGGATTTTATTTGCTAAGTTTATGGACAGGTTTTTAAGCAGAGAAATGACATGATCAACTTCGTTCTTTATATAGATAATGTCAATGGCTCTATATAGAGTCAATTCATTTGGTTAAGAACAAATATCAATCAAACTGGCTGCTTGGCATCATGTAGACAACATAACTGGTTGATTGACTGAGTACTTAACATTTTCAGCCCGTTGTTTTGACATGTGTATACATAACCTCAAAATAAAAATGGTATTTTTAGCATGCCTGATTTAGTCCGTAATTCTTTATGGCAGCTCTCTTTAAGAGTTAATTCTATCACAGAATTACAAGTACAGATTTATACACATATATATGAAATCCATGTGTATATATATATATCAAAATATGTATAATTTTGAGAAAGTATTATAAAGCACATAAGCCAAAAAATAATATTAATAACCAAACAAAAAATGGTACAGTTAAAACTTTTATAAAATATAATCAATACTGTGTTAAGTAGTGTAAGTTAAGTATGATAAAAATAAGAATATTAGGGTGTATTTTATGTCATCACTCAACTGATATTATCTTGAACTTCCTATGTAGTAGTAAATAGGTAATTCATTTATTTTTATCCATAAAATGCTAAGCATTTTAAACTGATCCCTGTTTTATTGCATTATTTATAAGTCAATTTGAGCAGGATATTATAATGAATATCAGGAATAAAAAAGTTTACAAGAGGGAAATCAACCTAAACATAGATATGAGCTTGATGCTACTCTCTGTGTTCACTCTAAGTGGGAGTTACAGGAATAAATAACAGAAAGTTTTAAATACTTCATTTGAAGAAAACAGAAGAATTTTGGGGGTTTTACCTCATGACATCCCATATCCTCAGAATGGTAAACTGCAAATGAATACATGGCCAGTTGGTAGAAATGAGAAAGATTTTGCAGGAAAAGTAAAAGACTGGAATTGATGTCTTCACAGTTCCCTACTGATCCTTTCTTTCTCTTATTCACTAATATTAATGCGCAAAACGTTTTATCTGCTATTTCTCCAGTTAGATATCAACAAGAAACAACAAACAAAATACTGATGTAGAAATTATTTTAGTGCATAATTTTTCTGCTATGTCAAATGATTTGAGTTTATATAAATTTGGAGCGAAGCTCTACCAGATCATGTGGACAAAATCACTAAACAAACAAAATACAGGCTGTAATAAAGTAAGGCATATGGATATCAGAGAAGCAAACAAATGCTCACTGCAAACATGAGTCTTAATAATCCTAAATATCTTTGAGACATATGTAACTAAAGAGACCTCAAGTATTGGATATGTATTCAACTTCTCTTATTAATCTCTAATACTGTACGATGTCTCCTCTAGTAGATTTAAAAACTAGGGTGGCAGGGTAGTCCCCATCATGCCCGCTATCTTGGAATAGTAATTAATGGCATTCTGGTCCCCTCTCAAAAACATCTCAGTTTGGATGATAAGTGATATGATCATGCAATCATTTGATTATCTAAAGTGTGACACCCTCTCTAACATTTCTTTCTGGCCATCCACTGGCCTTTACCTTTTCCCTAGGGTTCTATATATACCCTTGTCTTGGAAAATTAGCATCAAATGCCTTGACTTTCTGTTATATATGTGATTCAAGTAATGGTTCCCCTCTTATTTTGATGGGAGCCATGCTAGCTGGCAAAGAGGGCACATATAAATTTAAAGCATATCCTTGGCAGCAATATGCATGAAATATCAGAATCCATCTGCAGATTTTACAGTGTTAATTGACAGGTGCTGTAACTCATAAAATGTTCAGAGTCCACAACAGATAATAAGAACACCAGATGGGACTTGCCCAACAAGAAACTTCAAAAAGCTTTCCCTTCTCTCTAGAAAATTACCAAAAATATTTAATGCGCAATGTTATTTGTCATAGGGAGGGAAAGGACATGAATTGGAAAGGAATTGAAAAATCAAAACAAAACAGCCCACTTAAACTCAGAATTTATAATCTATGAGTTTGATCTTACGGTGCCACATCTAAACTCATGATATTGCCAAGCATGCTTTAAATTTTTACCATGGTATATATGCATACAAAGTATAAATTCATTATATGACCAAGCTATATATAAATATAAATATAAATGCTTACAACAAAAACAACTTTTACCATAGTCTTTATCATTCATCAATCTGTAACCCAGAATTGAGGATTTTTAACATTTTATATGTCTCCATATCTATACTTATACTTCAGTGTTAAATGTTAAATATTATTTACTAACTCTGTCTTACACAGTTCTCTTACACTGTACCTGCTTTTGTTCTCCAATCTGCTCAAAGCAGTATAATCACTAGTTAAAGCAATACACGTTGTTTTCATTGTTTTGATTATATTCTTATAGTTTCAAACTATATACTGAAAATTTTCAGTATAAATTAAAAATTTATATTTTTAATATCTATGTGCAATGTGTTCTTTAGTAAAATACCTTCACATAACTTTTTTTTAAACAATTTTTTTTAAAGATTTTATTTATTTGACAGTGAGAAACATAGCGAGAGAGGGAACCCAAGCAGAGGGAATGGTAGCGGGAGAAGCAGGCTTCCTGCCGAGCAAGGAGCCCGATGTGGGGCTCGATCCCAGGACCCTGGGATCATGACCTCAGCTGAAGGCAGATGCTTAACGACTGAGCCACCCAGGTGCCCCTTTTCACATAACTTTTATATAACTTTTATATCAGTCATAACTGGGACTCTCTGGGCTCCTGATTTTTTTTTATGTTATAAAATTAATATATTTTTAGAGGAGTTCTGGGTTCACACCAAATTGAATTGGAAATACAGAAAGTTACCATGTACACTCTCCCCTGCATATGCACATCTTCTCCCACTTGCAACATCCTTCAACTGAGTATTACATTTGTTACAATCCTTGACCTACATTGATGCATCTTTATCACCCAAAGTCCATTGTTTCTATCATGGTGCACTCTTGGTCATGTACATGCTATGGGTTTTGACAAACGTACAATGAGGTGGGTCCACCATTACAAAATCATGCAGAATAGTTTAAGTGCCCCAAAAATCTTCTGCGCTCTGCCTATTCATCCTCCTTCCCCATTAGCCCCTGGAAATCACTAACTCTTTTTTATCAGTCATAACTGGGACTCATGCAGAACAGTTTAAGTGCTTTTTACATCTTTTTACTGTCTCCACGAGTTTGCCTTTTCCAGTATATCATATAGTTGGAATCATACAGTGGTCTCTTCGGATTGGCTTCTTTCTTATGATGCTTATGTAATACATATGCATTCAAGATTTCTCCATGTCTTTTCCATGGCTTGACAGGTCATTTTGTTTTAGCACTAAGTAATAATGTTCCATTGTCTAGATAAACCACAGTTTGTTTATTCCTTACCTATTGAAGGACTTCTTGGCTGCTCCCAAGTTTTGCCTTATTATTAATAGGCTGCTATGAATATTCAGGGGCAGGTTTTCTGACTTATCTGGGTAAACAGGTTTTTAACTCATTTAGGAGAATACCAAGGGGTACAAATGATGGATCATATGGCAAGTCTATAGTTTTGTAAGAAACTGCCATACTGTCTTCCAAAGTGGCTCTACCAGTTTATATTCTCACCAGCAATGAATGGGAGTTCCCTGTTGCTCCACAACATGGAGAGCATTTGCTTCTGTCAGTGTTACAAATTTTGACTATTCTAATAGCTGTGTAGTGGTATCTCCTCATTGTTTTTCACTTACAATTCCCTAATGACAGGTGATGCTGAGCATCTTTTCATAAGCTTATTTGCTGTTAAATAGCTTATTGCTATAAGCTCATAGCTTATTGCTATAAGGTGGCTGTTAAGATCTCTGGCCCATTTTTAAATCACGTTTATCATTGAGTTTTAAGAGTTATTGGTGTATTTTGGATGAGTCATTTAGCAGATGTATATTTTACAAATATTTTCCCCGGTCTGTGGCTTGACTTCTAGTTTTTTTGAGTGTCTTTTGCAGAGCAGAAGTTTTTAATTTTAATGAAGTCCAGTTTATCAATTATTTCCTTAATGAAGTTATATCAGTTTTTGTGTGATATGTATTGACACTCTGTTATTAGGTGCATATGCATTAAATATTTTTATGACTTCTTTGAGAAATGTCTCTTTATCATTATGATGCCACTCATTATCCCTCATATTTTTCCTTGTTCTGAAATATGCTTTCTCTGAAATTACTATAGCAACTCCAGTGCTCTTTAAATTAGTGCTAGCATGGTGTATTTTTTTTCTACTCCTTTACTTTTAACCTATCTCTGACTTTATTTTATTTTATTTTATTTTATTTTTTTAAAGATTTTATTTATTTGACAGAGAGAAACACAGCGAGAGAGGGAACACAAGCAGAGGGAATGGCAGCGGGAGAAGCAGGCTTCCCACAGAGCAGGGAGCCCGATGCGGGGCTCGATCCCAGGACTCCAGGATCATGACCTGAGCCGAAGGCAGCCGCTTAACGACTGAGCCACCCAGGTGCCCCTCTGACTTTATTTTAAAGTAGGTTTCTTATATACAACATATACTTGTTTCTTGTGTATTTGTGTTTAATTTTCTCTGACACATTCTGTCTTTTAATTGTTTTATTTAGGCCTTTAGCATTTGAAATGATTATTGACATGGTTGGATAACATCTCCCATGTTTGTAACTACTTTCTATTCTTTGTCCTATTCTCTGTCCCCCCCCCCGCCCCGCCTTTTTCTGTCTTCTCTGGTTTTAGTTTGGCATTCTGTATAACTCCATTTTCTTTCCTGAATCTGCATATTAACATGCTTGTCTTGTGAAATATTTTTGGCTGCCTTAGAGTTTGAAATATACATTTACGATGAGTCTATGTCCATATTCAAATGACACTGCACCATCTCATGCATACTGTAGGAGTGTTATAACCAAATATCCCCAAATCTTCCCTTCTGTTCCTTATAGATTTTCTGTCATCCCATATCCCAGCACTTACCCATGTGCTATAACCTCAGTAAACACTGTTAGATTTATTACTTTGAACAAATATTTATTTATAGATCAAATAAGACTAAGAAAACGGAAAGATTTTATTCCATATTCAATTGTTTCTTCTTCCAGGCTTTCCCTTTTTTTATGTAAGACCAAGTTTTATACTTTCAGAATTTTCTCCATGAAGAAATTAATTTGCCATTTCTTTTAGGGAAATGGTTGGCACCATTTTTTTTTCTCCTTGAAGAGCTTCTTTGAATGTTTTTTTTTTTTTTTAAAGATTTTATTTATTTATTTGACTGAGAGAAAGACACAGCAAGAGAGGGAACACAAGCAGTGGGAGTGGGAGAGGGAGAACCAGATTCCCCTATTGAGCAGGGAGCCCGATGCAGGGCTAGGACCTGAGCCGAAGGCAGCCCTTTAATGACTGAGCCATTCAGGCGCCCCTGATTTACCATTTCTTAATGGAGAGATAAGTTGTCTGAGAATTGTCTCATTTGTGTTCTTTGTCTTGAGAATGCATTTCCCTTTATGTGGATTTGAATGCATTTCAATCAAGTGGGAATTGAATGTTTGTATTTTTTTCTTTCAACATTTAAATTTCATTCCATTTTCTTCTTTTCTGCATGATTTCTGACAAGTCAGCTTTAATTCTTATGCTTCTTCCTTTATAGGTAGCGTGTTTTTATCTTGTAGCTTCTTCCAAAATTTTTTGTCCTTAGTTTTTCAAGTTTAAATGTGATATGCCTAGCTGTAGACATTTTACTTTTTATCCTGCTTAATTCATTGAGCTTCATAGATCTTTATTTTGGTGTCTGTCATTAATTTTATCAGTTTTCAAAATTTTTATAAATTTTTAGTCATTATCACTCCTCATTTTCTTCTGCTATGTTATCTTTCTTATTCTGGTACTCCCAATTTTATTTATTTATATATATTGCTCTTTTGAAATGTTCCACTATTTTTTGGATATTATGCTCTGCTTTTTTAACTTATTAGTCGCACTCTTTCTTTGTATTTTAGTTGTGGGATTTATTACGGACATATCTTACAGCTCATTTATTCTTTCCTCAACCTTGTCCAGCAGTCTACTGATGAATCCTTCAAAAGCATTTATCATTTCTGTTAGTGTTTGATTCCTAGCACTTTCTTTTTATTCTTTCTTAGAGTGCCCATCGTTCTGCTTACATAACCGGTCTGTTCTTGCATGTTGCCTACTTTTTTCCAGTGGAGACCTTAACATATTAATCATAGTTATTTTAAATGTTTTGTGTGATAATTCCAAAATCTGCACTGCATCTGAGGAGAGTTCTGATGCTCAGTTTGGGTCGTCTTCATTTTCTTCTTGCTTTTTAGCATGATTTGTACTTGTTTTACTGAAAGGCAGATGTAATATACCAGGCAATTCAGTTGGCAGCTTGGCTATGTTTAATATTTGCTGCCGTTATAGATGTCAGGGGCTTTGTTTTCTTCTTGTGTCCTTGTTTTTGTCTCCCGTTTTCTTTTGGTTTTCCTAAAAACTCCCTCTTAAATAGAGGCTAAGACTTGCAGCAATTTCAGTTGTAATCCATTGTTATTATGCCAGAATCTTGTTGATATCACAGTAAGAAATATGCAGATGGTTTGTGTGCCTGGGTTGTTAACTTCAAAAGAGATTCTTTGATTTTATTTCCTATTTTGGAGAGACAGGAAGGTTAAAGAGGGTTGAAGTCAAAGAAATGCTCTTTCCCACAGATGCAATAAATCTCTGTAAAAAAATTTTTTTCCTTGGAAATTTGGCCTTTACTATGAAGAATGTTCTGGACATATTGCAAAATGGTTCAGTTTCTCTTCCTCTACCAGAGACACGAGGTAATTTTTGTTTTGGCTCTTTACAGTAAGAACCTTATAAGGGTCCTGGAGGTAAAGCTCATGGAGGGAAACCTTCCATAAGAGTGTGGCCTCAAGTAGCTTTTCACTTTCACTCTAGTCTGCATACAGTCTCCAACCATCTGTCAATATTACCAATAAGTGTTCTTACCAGGTTAGGGCTCCAGCAGATTCTTTTCCAAGTAAAGAGATCTCTATTCTGGTTCTCTGTATTTGCTTAGTTCTCCAGATTTCAAAGTGGATGTTTGTTTTTTGACCTCTATTCTCAAGAAAGGTCATTGGTTTTCAGTTTGTATAATTTTTCTTACTGTAAGTATGGTAGTGATAACTTTTATCTTTTTACATGCCAGAGCTGATGTTCACTTCCTCTAGATATTTTTTATAAAGCAATTGGACTCATTTTCTTTGAATGACCTTCTACTTGTTCTAGGAAAGCACTTGTACATTTTGTACTATAGGCCCCAGTGTTGGTTGTGTTTCCAGGTAGGTATCACTCTGAGTACAATCACCTCTTTATAAAATGACAGATCCTGTTGTGGGATCATTAGGCTGCTAAAGTCTTCTCTCTCTTGTTTTCTCTAAGCATTATTGGGGGGATTGAATCCTCTGGGGAATCAGGGTTTCACAGAAGGCAAACAGAATCATGTATTTGCCTATATTTTTCATTTTAAAATATTTTGTCTGTAAATACATTTCTTTCATACATTAAACATTGACTACTGTGATTAACAAATTAAACATTTACTGATTATTTTATTTTTTTTTAAAGATTTTATTTATTTATTTGACAGAGAGAGAGATCACAAGCAGGCAGAGAGAGAGGGGGAAGCAAGCTCCCTGCTGAGCAGAGATCCCTACTGATTACTTTAACAAATAATGTTGCCATTGAAAAGTATGTTTTTCAGGTATGTAATATATATTTTCTAATGATCTACTTGTATTATACATATACATATATAGTATATATATTCATATTTTATATTCAAAGAAATACTCGATGTTAACTTACTGATATAAAAAATGAAATTATGAAAAGAATCTTTACCTTAGCAATGTGTTTCTCATTTTGTTTTCCTTTGTTTTGTGTTATTGAAACTGTATTGAAGTCATTTTGCCAAGTTTATGACAATTCAGAGAGTTGCTATGGCAAATAATTTAATGTCACAAATTTCAACAGAGAATTAGAAACTTATATTACCATTAGTAAAACCTTTTGTCCTATACGCAAAGACCTCAGTTATTAATTCTGTCATCACTGATATTTTCTGTCATCTCAAAAAAGTTATTAAAGTTGAATTGACTTCATAAACAATCAAGGAGATGAGCAGTACTTCTAGAAGGGAAGTTGTGGTTAAATACGAACCGCTTTGAAAATTGGTAGTCATTACTGGCAGCAAAACTGATAAAAAAATTTATGTTACTATTTTGTATTTACTAATAGATAAGCTTCAAATACTTGAAAATAAGTGATATATCATGGAAATTAACTACACTACATTGACTCTACACAAGCTTTCTAAGTGAAAAATTACCTCAAATAGTCAATCAGGATGTCAATTTACATTTGAGTTTACCACAATTTTAATTTTCCATGTAAGTGAAATTCATATCAACAGGGAAAGAAGAGAAAATAAAGTGTTGTTCACTATTTCTGTTTGTTCTTAATAAAATTGTCAACTTTTCCTTTTCATATTCTGCCGGGCATGATTCTATTTTACCTATTTTTTTTATTTATTTTTTATTTATTTGACAGAGAGAAACACAGCGAGAGAGGGAACACAAGCAGAGGGAATGGTAGTGGGAGAAGCAGGCTTCCCACAGAGCTGGGAGCCCGATGTGGGGCTCGATCCCAGGACTCCGGGATCATGACCCAAGCCGAAGGCAGCCGCCTAACGACTGAGCCACCCAGGTGCCCCTATATTACCTATTTTTAATCTGTTATTCCAGATTACATATTCTTGAAATACAGTCATGTATGTTCTAAACTTAAATTATTCAATACACACTTCATTCAAGCAACAATTATTTATCAATTGCCTCCTATGTCCTAGGCAGTCCTCTAAGCAATGAAGTATTAAAAATGAATAAGATAAATTCACTGAACTTTGCTTTAAAAGAGAATAGAAATTTTTCTTAAATGCTCATTGAAGAAATTATTATAGAACCAGTCCAAAAAGCTCAATGTATTTCAGAAATCAGAAACTGCATAGTATATACTCATACCACAATGCAATAGTACTAGATATTAATGAAAATAACTGAATAAATCCTACCACCTCTTCACTAACAACAATAAAATCACCTACAAATGAAAAAAAAATTGTAAATGTCTATTGAATCAGTGAAAAAATAAAAACTATAAGAGCAAACAGCTTATTAAATAATGGAATGGAGAAAGATGTGTATAACAACTTGTAGACTGTTATACTCTACTATGTGGTGATCCAGAAACATAAATCCTGTCTCCAAAAAATTAGAACAAGAAATAAAAGAGACCCAAACAGCTTAAAGAATTCAAAAGAAATCCAACTCAATTATTCAGAAAAAATAAAGACAGAAGGCAGTAAGCCTTAAGAGGGAAGTAAGAATGCTAAAGGCATTATTAGGTAAATTAGAAATTGCAAACACAATTGGAATGCTATGACAAAGTCATCTGACCAAAAAACAATACTGTACAAAGTCCTCCAGTCTCTAATAAAAATATGAAGGAAAGAATGAAATAAATTAAAAAATTCAAAATAACAATGTATTTAAATACATGTATATTTGTGTATAGTGCATGTGGCACGTCTTTTAAGAAGTGTTGTCTAGGGGTGCCTGGGTGGCTCAGTCGTTAAACGTCTGCCTACGGCCCAGGTCAGATCCCAGGGTCCTGGGATCAAGCCCTGCATCAGGCTCTCTGCTCTGCAGGAAGCCTGCTTCTCCTGCTACCAATCCCTCTGCTTGTGTTCCCTCTCTCGCTGTGTTTCTCTCTGTCAAATAAATAAAATCTTTAAAAAAAAAAAAGAAGTGTCTAATTTTTTGTGAAATTATATGTTTGTTTTATTTTTCTGAAAAAGGAGTTTAATATCTGGTAGCAAAAGACTTAGAACTATTGCTGTCTTAAAAATATAATTTATAAAAATGTATCAAAGAATGCACAAATATACTCATTAGTTCTTAAGCATAGGTGTTTATGACATCATTTTATAGCAAATATACTAGAATTACTATAGCATAAATATGTAAATGGGTCTGATATTTATAAATAGTAAACTCTATACTACAAATAATGTTAAATAGCTACAATTTTATTGTATATTTTACCCAGAAAATAATTTATCATCATAAATTCCAATTTCATACCATGAAGGTAGAAATATATTGAAACTTTATTAGTAATGTTTGAGAGAATATTTTTTTAATGAAAATCTGTCACTGTTACTCCTCTGCTTATATCCAAAAACATGGAATTAAAATATCTGCCAGGATTATATGATGAGCTTTAAATGGTGAGATCAATACATTTAGTGAAATCTGACACATTGAAGTTATTGTTCCCTCCAACCAACCCCTGGGTTTTCTAACTAATATGCTCATGGAGACATCAAGTTTACAACTCAAATTCAAAGAATCAATAACAGAAATATTCCTATCAAAACACAAAATTTTGATTGTAGGAAGGTAAACAGAAGTTGTTAGATGCTCAATATTTTATTTATGTCTATTAATTGAATAAAGGCTTGATATCCTACTACCAAATATTTATTTAAATGTCTGAAACTGTAAAACTAATATGTTTATGTTATTGTTATATTAAATAATTAGAATTTTAACAAAAAATTGAAACAAAAAAATAAATGTTTGAAGCCTAATTGCTCTACAAAAAATAAAAACTAGATAAAATCTCATGCCTATAATTTTTTAAGATAAAAAATATATTTTCCTTCAACGTAGTCTTATTAATAGATGTGTCTGCATCAATGTATCTAGAGGCACTTAATCTTTTGCCAAAGTAAGTTATTCTGAGTTCAATCTCTCATTGCACTAAAAGGTCTTTTTTTATTTATATTTTTTGCATTAAAAGGTCTTTTAGGGGTGCCTGGGTGGCTCAGTGGGTTAAAGCCTCTGCTTTCGGCTCAGGTCATGATCTCAGAGTCCTGGAATCGAGCCCCACATCAGACTCTCTGCTCAGCAGGGAGCCTGCTTCCCCCTCTCTCTCTGCCCGCTTCTCTGCCTGCTTGTGATCTCTCTTTCTCTCTGTCAAATAATAAATAAAATCTTAAAAAAAAAGGTCTTTTAAAATAAATTAGTAATACCTAACTGTACATTTCAGCACTAATAGTTTATTTGCACATCCAAAACACATGACCATCAAAGTATTACCTAATAACAATTATCTCATGAGGTTTTAATTGTATAGTGTAAGAAGTATTTTAGCAAACACTAGTTATCAATATGTACCCTTAAATATACATGTGCACACACATGCATACAAATGTGCACATAATTCTACTTAGTTTTTTCAAGAATTTTTAATACAAGAGGGAAATATTATAACTAAAAGCAGTGAATTTAGACTATAAATAAACATTCCAGGGGGAAATACTCAGGGGAATTCTGAAAACAGGTTGGAAAACTGGTGTGTGAGGCAAAATTTAGATCTCAACTTACTTTAAATGATTGTAATGGATAGTCATAAAAGTTATTCTGTTACAATATTCAAATTCAGTCCTAACAATATATATCATTAACATGATAGAATTATCCAAAACACTTTAATTACCTTATTTCATCATATGACGACAAAAATTTATTTATCTGACAGAGAGAGAGAGATCACAAGTAGGCAGAGAGGGAGGCAGAGAGAAAGGGGGAAGCAGGCTCCCCGCGAGCAGAGAGCCTGATGCGGGGCTCATCCCAGGACCCTGAGATCATGACGCCAGCCCAAACAACTGAGTCACTCAGGTGCCCTGACAACAAAAATTATCCATATTTTAAGTTTTATATTCATATAAAATAAACATTGTAAAATATCTGCCTTGCTTAAAAGCAGATATATAATGCAATGCCTTTTAAAATTTTAAGATTATTAAAATAAGTGAGAATGTCATAGTTAATCAATTTGTAACTTAGAAATAGATAAACATGAGTAGCCCAGGTCATTTTACATATCACTTGGAAAAATAAACCATATTAGATGAAAAGTGTCCTAGAATTATAAAAGCTTTATATAGAAAAATCCTTCCATCTTTCATTGTTATCCTCTAGGCAATTTAAATATGCTTTTCACTCTATTACACCAACATTTATATTGTGTGGATCATAAAAATACCTTTCTGTCAAGTAAGTTTTATGGAGTTTACTATGCCATTGTTGTCCAGCATCTTAACTCTACTTTATTTCAGTATGTTAAGTAACTGCTTTCCTCTTACATAATCCTTAGTAATATAAATCTTTTCTGCTTAAGAAATAATAAAACAAGCTAAGTAAGTTGTGAAATAAATACCACGTTATCTAAGAAAAAAGCAATTCATAAAAATGCTGAAGTACTTAAAAATGACAAGGAAATGACTTGTGTGATTCTTCTCATCTCAAACTTAATGTTAGAAAAGAACATTTTTACTGAACTTGAAGATGTCATTGAAACATGAGAAGCTATCATTGCTCCATTTGTCTCTATAAGCACAAAATAATTTCAATATCATAACAAACACTTTAGCAGATGTATAAAGTAGCTCCTCAAAGCTTGAGTATCTCTAAACTGTATTTTTCTATTTGATATTCAATGCTACATTATCCCAAAATATTGTAGTTCAATTACTTTAACAGGTTTATGAATTATGTATACACTGTTGTACATTTTGACAGCTATAGTTTCTGTTTCATTGGTAGAATACAACAAATTGCTTTAAAGTGATTATAGATTATATGTGGATCACCTTTAATACCAGGTATTTTTCTGCTCTATAGCTTTCATAATTTAGTAAGAATGTTGCTTTTAATCACAAAGTTTCATTATACAAAAATTTGGTATTCCAGGATCATAGCAAAAAATTCATCTTCAGGTTAGCCACAACCAGTCCATGTCCTCTGTTATAATACATAACATTTACCTACAGACTGTGACACATTTTTCTTACTTGTATAGATGGTCTCATGGGGCACTTTGGCAAACATCCATTTACCAGATGACCATTTGGCATGACCAAATCTTGGCCTCTTGGCTCTAACATCCTGATTGTTTTCATATTCTTTACAAGTATTGTGGGCCAAATCTTGTTTATTTATCATGGAACTCCTGTGAACCCTCTACGAATTTCTCCTGCTCTGCAAGATGTCTTTGCATAAGATTAAATCAAAAAAGCCTGTTTAGCATGACACTCAAGAGCACTATCTTTGGGTAGCCACTTGAGTTGAGTTAGTTTCTGGTGATAGATGCAGTCTACAGACAAATACAGAATAATTATTAATAGCATTACCATTTTTACTTTTAGTATATATCCATCAGTAAACACTTGTAAGGTAATACTTGTATTGAAGTATCCAAAAAATTTGTTTAAGACATGAACACTTATTAAGCGGCAGTCATAATTATGGGCTTATCCTTGATGGTTATGAGTAGTAAAATTGCTGGATTGAAGGAGTTACATCAGTAGATGCCAATATGAAAAGGAGCAAGTGACAAAGTCTTACAATTATTTAATTACCTACTTGAAAACTTCTGTGTTTTTATTTAGCAATAAAAATGGGACTGTGCGTGTTAACTTCAGAGTTAAAGGAAATCATATTATGAGTTCTAAGATAGTTTGACTAATATTAGGAGAATTTTGTTCAATGTGATTTTGATTTCCTGAGTAAAACCCTGAAATAAAGGGCTATTAGTTCAGGAGGCCAGGGAAAGAGCATTGAGGGAATGGGAAAGATATAATTGGATGATGAAAGTGAATTGAGTAGAGAAACATATTTGTAAAAAATGGGATGCCTCAGACAACTTCAGAGACTTAGAGGAACACTACTGTGGAGTAAGCATTTGTTTTGAGGCCTCAATATTCCAATTTTAAAAGTTGATTAGATTCTGAATATAAAAAAAATAATAAAATAAAAAAAAGATTCTGAATATCATTTTATTGAACTTCTAGGTTTCCTTTAAATGGCTTAATTTATTAATTTTAACATCCAACAGACTAAATGCTCTAATTAAAAGACATAAGATATTTGAATGGATTAAAAAAAAAAGAAAAAGAAAGAAGACCTAACTATATGCTGCTAATAAGACTCATTTTAAGGGGTGTCTGGGTGGCTGGCTCAGTCGTTAAGCGTCTGCCTTCGGCTCAGGTCATGATCCCAGGGTCCTGGGATCAAGCCCCACATTGGGCTCCCTGCTCGGCAGGAAGCCTGCTTCTCCCACTACCATTCCCTCTGCTTGTGTTCCCTCTCTTCGCTGTGTTTCTCTCTGTCAAATAAATAAAATCTTTAAAAAAAAAAAAAAAAGACTCACTTTAAGCCTAAAGACACTTGCACATTGAAAGTGAGTGGATGGAGAACCATTTTTCATGATAATGGATGCCAAAAGAAAGCTGGAGTAACCATACTTATATCAGATAAACTAGAATTTAAATCAAAGATGAAGTAATGCCCTATATCATAATTAAGGGATAGACCCTTCCAACAAGAAGGTATAACAATTGTAAATATTATGCCCCCAACATGGGAGCACCCAAATATATAAATCAATTAATAACAAACTTAAAGAGATTCACTGGTAATAACAGTACACATTATTATGTATTAATAATAATATTAATGGATTAATAATTAATAATGTATTAATAATACATTAATAGTAGGGGACCTTAACGCCCTACTCACAGCAAAGGACAGATCATCTAAGCAGACGATCAACAAAGAAACAGGGCTTTGAATTACACATTGGGCCAGATGGACTTAAACAATATATTCAGAACATTTCATACTAAAGCGGCAGAATGCACATTGTTTTCAAGTGTACATGGAACATTCTCCAGAATAGATCACATCCTGGGTCACAAATCAGGCCTCAACTGATTTGTACAAAAATATTGAGATCATACTATGCATATTTTCAGATCACAATGTTATGAAACCTGAAGTCAACCACAAGAAAATGGCAAGGAATAAGTCAAACTTTCACTATTCACATATGATATGATACTCTATATAGAAAACCTGGAAGACTCCACCAACATATTGCTATAAGTGATACATGAATTCTGCAAAGTTGTAGGATAAAACTGGCAAAGAAGTCAAACTCTCAATCTTTGCAGATGATATGATACTTTATGTGGAAAACCCAAGAGACTCCACTCCAAAACTGCTAGAACTCATAGGAATTCAGGAAAGTGTCAGGATATAAAATTGATGCACAGAAATCAGTCACATTTCTACACACCAACAAGACAGAAGAAAGAAATTAAGGAGTTGATCCCATTTACAACTGCACCCAAAACCATAAAATACCTAGGAATAAATCTAACCAAAGAGGCAAAGAATCTGTACTCAGAAAATTATAAAGTACTCATGAAAGAAATTGAGGAAGACACAAAGAAATGGAAAAATGTTCCATGCTCATGGACTTGAAGAACAAATACTGTGAAAATGTCTATGCTACCTAGAGCAATCTACACAGTTAATGCAATCCCTATCAAAATACCATAAACTTTTTCCAAAGGAATGGAACAAATAACCCTAAAATTTATATGGAAACAGAAAAGACCCCAAATATACAGAAGAATTTTGAAAAAGAAAACCAAAGTTGGTGGCATCATAATTCCAGACTTCAAGCTTTATAACAAAGCTGTAATCATCAAGACAGTATGGTACTGGCACAAAAACAGACACATAGATCAGTGGAAGAGAATAGAGAGCCCAGAAATGGACCCCCAACTCTGTGGTCAACTAATCTTTGACAAAGCAGGAAAGAATGTCCAATGGAATAAAGACAGTCTCTTCAACAAATGGTGTTGGGAGAATTGGACAGCCACATGCAGAAGAATGAAACTGGACCATTTCCTTATACTGCACACAAAAATAGACTCAAAATGGATGAAAGACCTCAATGTGAGACAAGAATCCATCAAAATCCTTGAGGAGAACACAGGCAGCAACCTCTTCGACCTCAGCCACAGAAACTTCTTCTTAGAAACATTGCCAAAGGCAAGGGAAGCAAGGGCAAAAGTGAACTGAGATTTCATCAAGATCAAAAGCTTTTGCACAGCAAAGGAAACAGTCAACAAAACCAAAAGACAACCAAAAGGAGAAGATATTTGCAAATGACATATCAGATAAAGTACTAGTATCCAAAATCTATAATGAATTTATCAAACTCAGCACCCAAAGAACAAAGAACCCAATCAAGAAATAGGCAGAAGACATGAACAGACATTTTTGCAAAGACATCCAAATGGCCAACAGACACATGAAAAAGTGCTCAACATCACTGGGCATCAGAGAAATACAAATCATAACCACAGTGGGATACCACCTCACACCAGTCAGAATGGCTAATATGAACAAGTCAAGAAAGGACAGATGTTGGTAAGGATGCAGAGAAAGAGGAGCCCTCCTACACTGTTGGTGGGAATGGAAGCTGGTGTAGCCACTCTGGAAAACAGTATGGAGGTTCCTCAAAAAGTTGAAAATAGAGCTACCCTATAACCCAGCAATTGCACTACTGGATATTTACCCTAGGATACAAATGTAGTGATCCAAAGGGGCACGTCACCCAAATGTTCATAGCAACAATGTCCACCATAGCCAAATGATGGAAAGACCCTGGATGTGCATCAACAGATGAATGAATAAAGAAGATGTGACATATATATGTGTGTGTGTATATATACACAAAAACACACACAATGGAATACTATGCAACCATCAAAACCCCCAAAATCTTGCCATTTGCAACAATATGGATGGAACTAGAGGGTATTAAGCTAAACGAAATAAGTAAATCAGAGAGACAATTATATGATCTCTCTGATACAAGGAGTTTGAAAGGCAGGACCGGGTGTCATGGGGGGAAGGGCAGGAAAAAGTGAAACAAGATGGGGAGGAGGGAGGGGAGGGAAACAAACCATAAAAGACTCTTAATCTCAGGAAACAAACTGAGGGTTTCTGGGAGTTGGTGGGGACCAACAGGGTGGCTGGGTTGTGGACATTGGGGAGGGTATGTGCTATGGTAAGTTCTGTGAATTAAAAAAAAAAAAAAGTTCTGTGAATTGTGTAAGACTGATGACTCATAGGCCTGTACTCTTGAAGCAAATAATACAGTATATATTAATAAAAACAAACAAACACTTCCAGATAAGATATTGTACAAACAGGTGAATCAAACAAAAGCAAAAGTAACAAATAATATTCAGATTATAAGCAAAAGTTTTTACAAATTATACATTATATAATTTGTATATATATAATTTGTGTGTGTGTGTGACACACACACACACATTGTATAATTCTTCCTTTGGAACAAGCAAGAATATAATTTACCTTATAGAGAGTCTCCATATTCACACTCTGTGTTGTCATATATTTCATGTAAACTGTCATATATTTCACATAAACAGCATTATAGAGATTACTGCCAAGCATGCTATCGCTATTAAATTTCAATGTAATGAGCACTAATATCTTCTATATTATTTACTTTTTTGTGTTTAAAGTTTTTTTTTTTTTAAAGGTTTTATTTATTTATTTGACAGAGAGAGACACAGTGAGAGAGTGTACACAAGCAGAGGGAGTGGAAGAGGGAGAAGCAGGCTCCCTGCTGAGCAGAGAGCCCAATGCAGGGCTCGATCCCCGGACCCTGGGATCATGACCTGAGCCAAAAGCAGACGCTTAAAGATTGAGCCACCCAGGTGCCCCAAAGATTTAATTTATTTATCTGACAGACAGAGAGAGATCACAAACAGGAAGAGATGGAGCGGGAAGCAGGCTTCCCGCTGAGCAGAGAGCCCAAGGCGGGGCTCCATCCTGGGGCCCTGAGGTCATGACCTGAGCTGAAGGCAGAGGCTTTAACCCACTGAGCCATCAAGACGCCCCTTTGGATTACTTTATATTTTATTTACACTTTAGACATGAAATCTAAACAAATTCAGTTAAATTAACTTTTTGTATTGTTATTAAATGAAAGAAATTAGTAATACACACACAGAGATTTAAAAAGTAACACATGAGAGAGGTAAAAGGGTTTTAAGCATACTAAGTCATGGCTATGTCCTAAACCAAATGAAAAAAATCTATTCTCTATTTCATAGTTTATAGAGAAGTATTTTCCTCTAAATATTTGATAAGAATTATAAACATAAGGATAAATGGGTAACTGGCTGTCATAGTTGATGAGGTGTGTGACTCTTGATCTCAGGGTTGTGAGTTTGATCCCTGCATTGGGTGGATTGATTATTGAAAAATAAAGTTAAAAAAAAGAATTACAAATGCAGATTTAGAAAATACTAAATTATACACAGGATCTCAGTCAGGTTTAAAACTGTATTAACCCTAACATGGTTATTATTTTATATGGACTGTGAAACAGATAAATCAATTAGTTTTGTCCAAGAGAATATTTAATTAAAACCAAGTTCTGAGATCATTCACCATAATCAAGTGGGATTTACTCCCAGGATGCAAAGTGGTTCAGTATTTGCAAATCAATCAACATCATACATCATATCAACAAGAGAAGTAATAAAAACCATAAGTTTATTTCAATAGATGCAGAAAAAGTATTTGACAAGATTCAACACCCATTCGTGATAAAAAACTCTTAAGAAAATGGGATGAGAGAGAATATACTTTAATATAATAAAGGCCATATATGAAAAACCCACAGTTAACATCATCCTCAATGGTGAAAGTCTAAGAGCTTTCTGTCTAAGGTCAGGAACAAGACAAGGATGTTCCCTCTCAATGCTTTTATTCAAAATAGAACTGGAAGTCCTGGCCATAGCAATCAGACAAGAAAAAAAAACAACAACAAAACCAGGCATCCATATTGGTAAAGAAGAAATTAAACTGTCACTATTTGCAGATAACATGACCCTACATGGAAAAATCCTACAGAGTTCACCAAAAAACTACTAGAAGTAACAAACAAATTCAGTATAGTGGCAGAATACAAAATTAATACTCCCAAATTGGTAGTATTTCTATACACTAATAACAAAGTTGAAGAAAGAGAAATTAAAAAAAAAACCCATTTATAATTACACCAAAAAGAACAAAATATCTAGGAATAAACTTAATCAAAGAAGTAAGACTAGTACTGTGAAAATTATAAAACACTGATGAAAGAAATTGAAAACAACACAAACAAATGGAAAGATATTCCATGCTCATAGACTGGAAAAATTAATATTGTCAAAATGTCCACATTACCCAAAGCAACCTAAAAATTCAGTGCAATCCATATCAAAACACCAACAGCATTTTTCACAGAACTAGAAGAAATAACACTAAATTTGTAGGGAACCACAGATGGCCCTACATAGCCAAAGCAATCTGGAGAAAGAACAAAGCAGGAGGTATCATAATTCTAGATTTCAAGATACACTACAAAGCTATAGCAATGCAAACAGTATGGAACTGGCACAAAAGTAGACACACAGGTCAAGAGAACAGAAAAGAATCCTCAGAAATATACCCACATTTATATGGTCAATTAATCTATGACAAAGGAAACAAGACTACACAATGGGAAAAAGAGCCTTTTCAATAAATGGTGCTAGGAAACTTTGATTGCTACCTACAATAAAATGAAACTAGACTGCTTTCTAGCACCATACACAAAAATAACTTCATAATGTATTAAGACCTAAACATGAGACCTGACACCATAAAAATCTTAGAAGAGAACATAGCAATTTCTCTGATATCAGCCACAGCAAAATTTTTTATATATGTCTCCTAAGGCAAGGGAAACAACAGCAAAAATAAACTATCAGGAATATGCCAAAATAAAAAGCTTTTTGCACAGCAAAGGAAACCATCAACAAAACAAAAAAGAAAACCTACTGAATGGGAGATGTTTGCAAATGATATAGCCAATGAGGGGTTATATCAAATACATACAAAATTTATACACCTCAATACAAAAAACAAATAATTGGATTAAAAATTGGGCAGAGGACCTAAATAGACATTTCTCTAAAGAAGACATACAAAATAGCCAACAGACACATGAAAAGATTCTCAACATTACTAATCATCAAGGAAATACAAATCAAAACCACAGTAAGGTAACACCTCACACCTCTCAGAATGACTAAAATCAAGAAGACAAGAAACAGTGTTGGTGGGGATGTGGAAAAAAAAGGAACCTCATGCACTGTTCATGGGAATGCAAACTAGTGCAGCCATTATGGAAAACAGTATGGAGATTCCTCAAAAAATTAAAAATAGAAATGTTATATAATCCAGTAATTCCACTAGGGAAAATGAAAATACTAACTCAAAAAGATATATGCACCCTTATGTTTATTGAAGCATTATTTACATAGCCAAGACATGGAAGCAACTAAGTGTCCATTAGTAGATGAACACTTAAGGAAAATGTCTCTCTCTCTCTCTCTCTCTCACACACACACACACACACACACACACACTGGAATATTGACCATAAAAAAGGATGAGATTGTGCCATTTGAGACAACACGGATGGACATAGAAGTATTATGCTAAATGAAATAAATCAGTCAGAGCCCAGGAATAAATCCCATTTGATCATGGTGAATAATTCTTTTAATGTACTATTGGATTTGATTTGCTAGTATTTTATTGAGAATTTTTCCATCTGTGTTACCGGATAATGGCCTGTAATTCTTCTTTTTAGCAGGATCTTTGTCTAGTTTTGGGATCACAGTAATGCTGGCCTCATAGAATGAATTTGGAAGTCTTCTTCCATTTCTATTTTGTGGAAGAATTTCAGAAGAATAGGTATTAATTCTTCTTTAAGGGTTTGGTAGAATTCCCCTGGGAAGACATCTGGCCCTGGACTTTTATTTGTTGGGAGATTTTTGATTACTGTTTCAATTTCTTTGCTGGGTATAGGTCTGTCAGATTTTCTATTTCTTCTTGTTTTAGTTTCAGTAGTTTATATATTTCTAGAAATTTACCCTTCTTCAAGATTGCCTAATTTGTTGGCATACAATTGTTCATAATATTCTCTTATAATTGTACTTCCATGGTGTTGGTTGTGATCTCTTCTCTTTCATTCATGAATTTATTTATTTGGGCCCTTTCTCTTTTCTTTTTGATAAGTCTGGCTAGGGATATATTAATCTTGTTAATTCTTTGAAAGAACCAGCTCCTAGTTTTGTTGATCTGGTTTTTTTTTATTTCTATATCATTTATTCCTTCTCTAATCTTCATTATTTCCCTTATCCTGCTGGCTTTAAACTTTATTTTCTGTTCTTTTTCCAGCTCCTTCAGGTGTAAGGTCAGGTTGCATATTTGAGACTTTACTTGCTTCTTGTGTTAGGCCTGTATTACTCCGTAATTCCCTCTTCAGACCACCTTTGCTGTGTCTCAAAGGTTTTGGATTTTCATGATTTCATTTTCATTTGTTTCCATGTATTCTTTTAATTCTTTTTAAATTTCCTCCCATTCATTCTTTAGTAGGATATTCTTTAACCTCCATGTGTTTGGGGTTTCCCCAAATTTTTTGTTGTGGTTGACATCATTTCATAACATGATCTGAAAATATGCATGGTATGATCTAAATCTTTTTGGACCAGTTGAGGCCTGATTTGTGATCCAATATTTAATCTATCCTGGAGAATGTTCTGTTCCATGTGCACTTGAAAATAATGTGTATTCTGCTGCTTTAGGAAGAGATGCTCTGAATATATCTGTTAAGTCCATCTGATTCAGTGAGTCATTTAAAGCCCTTGTTTCCTTGTTGATCTTCTGCTTAGATGATCTCTCCATTGCTGTAAGTGGGGTGCTAGAGTTCCCTCCTATTAATGTATTATTATCGATGAGTTTAAATTTGTTATTAATTGATTTCTATATTTGGGTGCTCCCATGTTGGGGGCATAATATTTATAATTGTTACATATTCTTGTTGGAAGGGTCTATCTCTTAATTATTATACAGTGCCCTTCTTCATCTCTTGTAACAATCTTTGGTTTAAAATCTAGTTTTTCTAAGTATGGCTACTCCATCTTTCTTTTGACATCCATTAGCATGATAAACAGTTCTCCACCCCCTCACTTTCAATCTGGTGGTGTCTTTGTGTCTAAAATGAGTCTTATACGCAGCATACCAATAGGTCTTGTTTTTTATCCATCTTGATACCATGTGTGTTTTGGTTGGAGCATTTAAGTCATTTACATTCAGAGTAATTATTGAAAGATATGAATTTAATGCCATTGTATTACCTGTAAAGTCACTATTCCTGTAGATTGTCTCTGTTCCTTACTAGTTTTTGTTACTTCTGGTCTCTCTTTCCCTCCTAAAGAGTCACCTTTAATATTTCTTGCAGAACTGGTTTAGTGTTCATGAACTCCTCTAGTCTCAACATACCAATGGCTAACAGACCCATTAAAAGATGCTCAACATGACTCATCATCAGGGAAGTACAAACCAAACTACAATGAGATACCACCTCACACCAGTCAGAATGGCTAAAAATAACAATTCAGGAAACAACAGATGTTGGTGAGGATGCAGAGAAAGGAGAACCCTCTTACACTGTTGTTGGTGGGAATGCAAACTGGTGTATCCACTCTGGAAAACAGTATAGAGTGTTCTCAAAAAGTTAAAAAAAGAACTACCCTGAAACCCAAGAATTGCACTACTAGGTACTTACCCAAAGGATACAAAAACAGTGATTCAAAGGGGCACATGCTTCCTAATGTTTATAGCAGCAATGTCCACAATAGCCAAACTATGGAATGAGCTTAGATGTCCATCAACTGATGAATAGATATAGAAGATATGGTACACACACACACACACACACACACACACACACACACACACACTGGAGTATTACCCAACCATATAAAGAATGAAATCTTGCTATTTGCAATGATGTGGATGGAACTACAGTGTATTATGTTAAGCAAAAGAAGTCATCAGAGAAAGTTAAATACCATATGATTTCATTCATATGTGGAATTTAAGAAACAAAACTGAACACAGGGTAGAGATGGAAAAATAAGAAAAACAGAGAGGGAGGTAAACCATAAGACTCTTAGCTATAAGGAACAAACTGACAGTTGCTAAAGGGGAGATCAGTGGGGGGATGCATCCAATGGGTGATGAACATTAAAGAGAGCACTTGATGTAATGAGCACAGGGTGTTATATTCAACTGATGAATCATTAAATTCTATCCCTGAGACTAATAATAAAAAAAAGAAAATATCTAAAATAAGCATTCCAGGCTCCTTAAAATAAGCACACCTATTATTGCTGCTCTTTTTTTGATGACCAAACTCTTGAAATAGCCACACTTATTAGAATAAAAGTAATGTACATGCTTTGTATTATTCATGCGTTTCTACTTTCATAAAACTCACATAACTTTTTTTTAAAAGATTTTATTTATTTATTTGTCAGAGAGATAGAGAGAGAGACCACAAGCAGGCAGAGGCAGAGGGAGATGCAGGCTCCCTGCTGAGCAAGGAGCCCAATGTGGGACTCCATTCTAGGACCCTGGGATCATGACCCGAACTGAAGGCAGTTGCTTAACCAACTGAGCCACCCAGGTGCTCCAAAACTCACATAACTTTTAAGGAGGGAATAAGTGATTTTAAATCTCTAGTTATTTATCACTAATAAATTGATATTGTAAAATGAGCAAACTTGTACCCTTAAGGTAAATTTTTATTTAGAACTTTGGCTAGATATTATTATATTTTAAGTACTGTATCTTAAATAGTAAATTCTGATTTGTACAATATATAAGCCACCCAGGTGCCCTTGAATTCAGGTTCTTAATGTAGTTGGAAGTAATAACAGGTAATTGCTGAAGATCTGTGCAGAGATCTAGACTCTATGGTGATAGGCAACTAATGGTCATGCATCATGAAAAAAAAAAAGTTTCAGTAAGAGGTGCTAATAAAACAAGGCTGGTAAACAAGGATGAGTTCCAAAGTATGGATTTCGAGTGGCAGGCAATATTAGGAGTAAAGGCCCTTAGAAGAAAATCCGTTCATTACTTTATGAAGGAAAGTTCACATATTGTGATGGCTGAGTGTAATAAGACTCCAGCCTTCACAGTGCGCCTGGGTGGCTCAGTGGGTTAAAGCCTCTGCCTTTGGCTCAAGTCATGATCTCAGGGTCCTGGGATGGAGCCCCACATCAGGCTCTCTGTTCAACAGGGAGTCTGCTTCCCCTTCTCTCTCTGCTTGCCTCTCTGCCTATTGTGATCTCTCTCTCTCTCTCTCTGTGTCAAATAAATAAATAAATAATCATTAAAAAGAAATAATTAAAAAAAAAAAAGACTCCAACCTTCAGGTGAAGCCCTTGGCCTTTAAAAACTGAGATAACTAGCAATATTAGAACAATATGATTAAATAATCTTCCTTTTCAGTAATAAAGTAACTGTGAAAAATGTGGAGATTAAATAGGT
Organism: Procyon lotor; assembly: GCA_028646535.1. NCBI lineage: Eukaryota > Metazoa > Chordata > Mammalia > Carnivora > Procyonidae > Procyon > Procyon lotor. Next base: position 75,328,517 of record CM053606.1, on the reverse strand, counting down.
GGCAAACATGAAATACATTGAACACATTTATTTTAGGAGTCAGAGAGCTCATTTTAATACTTTTATTTATGACCAAAGTTCATATGAATAGAAAAGCTCTACAATTGCATAGTATATGTCAAGTAGTTATTGATTTTTAGTGTCTTCAGAAAAATATTTTAGTGTTTCAAAATGTGGTAATTAAAGCCTGGTCAGAAAAATTAATTTTAGAATAAGAAACCAAAGGAAAAGCGGAATTAAATGACCTGAGAATATTAGAAGATATACTATTATATAATTATGTTATGTAATAAAAGTGTCTAATTAAAGGGTTTAAGATCAATATTGCACCAAATGTTTCCAGGTACATGTTCCAACATTTCCAATTAAATACCTAAGTTAAGTTTTGACCTTGAAGCAGCAGTTACATTAAAAATGTATTCATTTTAAGATTATAAAATAGCATATTGATTTTTTAACAAAAAGCTACATAATTAATCCCACCTAATTGCAATTGATGACATCAAATTGGCCATTCCAATGCCACCTGTAATCCTGAGGGTTACTGTAGTACATCATAGTTTTAATGCTACATTAAACCAATCCATTTAAATATTCTCATAATGGCTTACATAGTAATTTTACAGTATCAAATATTAAAGTTGTGTTTTATCCTTAAGATTTTTTCTCATTTTATTCTATCATACTTTAATTTAATTTGTGAAATATTTTTTATTATTTTTAATTGAAGTATAGTTGACATACATGTTTCATTAATTTCAGGTATACTGCATTGTGATTTGGTAACTCTATATGTTATGCTATGCTCACCACAAATGTATTTACCATCTGTCACAGGCAGTGTTATTACAACACTATTGACTATATTCCTTATGCTTTATCTTTTGTTCCTCTAACTTATCTATTCCATAACTGGAAGCCTGTATTTCTGAGGCCAGTTTTGAACATATTATTATAAATTACCACAAACTTCTTGCTGAAACGTCTGAAGGTTGTTACATATCATATTTGTTTATCACCCTTCTGTGTTTCTGTTTATAATGCTAAAAAGTTTAATTATATTTTTGCATAAGATAAATTGACAAACCATGTAAAAACATTTGTCAATGCAGATTTTCTAAATTACCAATTATAGTTGAAGACAAAACAATGTATTTATTTATTCAGCAAATGCCTAAGAACTTAAGTATATATTTTGTATTCACTATTCTGTGTCTTTAAGATAATAAAACTATGCAGACTGGGCCCTAAATTCCAGGCATTTGCTTGTTTGTTTGCTCATTAAAATATAATTGATGTATAACATTATATAAGTTTAAGATGTACAAAATATTGATTTGATACTTTTATATATTACAATATGATTACCACCTTAACATTAGCTAACACCTTCATCATGTCACAAAATTATCATTTCTTTTTTGGGATAGGAACAATTAAATCTAGTCTCTTGGAAACTTTAAAGTTTATAATACAGTACTATTGACTATCACTATGCTGTGTACTAGTTCTCCAGGATTTATTTACCTATTCAAGTTTGTATCCTAAACAACATATCCCAACGTCCAGCCCATTGCTTCTCTATGTTTACAAGTTCAGCTTTTAAAATCCAACATATAAGTCAGATCATATAGTTTTTGTCTTTTTATGTCTGACATGTCTTAGCATAATGCCCTCCCTCAGTGTCCATCTATGCTGCCATAAATGGCAGGATTTCCTTCTTTCTCATGGCTGAAAAATTCCATCGTGCATGTGTGCATATTCTTTAGCCATTCATCCACTGACAGACCTTTAGTCTTGAATATATATATACTTGGAGGAGGAATTGCTGAATCATATGATAGTTATATTTTTAATTTTTTGAGGATTCTCTATACTGCTTTCAGTGATGGTTGAAACAATTTACATGCCCACCAACCGTGTACATGTGTTTCCTTATCTCCACATCCTCACCAACACTTGTTAACTTGTCTTCTCGATGTAGTCATTCTAACAGGTTTGACATGTTATCTCATTGTTTTGATTTGCATTTCCCTGAAGATTGGTGATTTTGTGCTTATTTTAATGTACCTGTTAGCCATTTGGGTATTTTCTTTGGGAAAAAAAAGGTTTAATTACTCTGCCCATTTTTCAAAATCATTTTTTTTGTTATTGAGTTATATGAGTTATTTACATTTTTTAAAAGGTTTTATTTAAATTCCACTTAATTCACATACAGTATAACATTAGTTTCAGGGGTACAATATGGTGATTCACCACTTTCATATAAAATCCTGTGCTCATCACAGCAAATAAATTCCTTAATCCTCATCACCTATTTAACCAATTCCCCACCCATCTCCCTCCTGGTCACCATCAATTTGTTCTCTATACTTAAGAGTCTGTTTCTTGGTTTGCCCCTCTCTCTCTTTATTTCCCTTTGCTTATTTGTTTTGTTGCTTGAATTCCACATGTAAATGAAGTCATATGATACTTGTCTTTATCTATTTCACCTAGCATAATACACTCTAGCTCCATTCATGCCATTACAAACGGCAAGATTTCATTCTTTTTGATGGCTGAATAATATTCCTGTGTGTGTGTGTGTGTGTGTGTGTGTGCGTGCGTGTGTGTGTGTGTGTGTGTCCCACATCTTCTTTATCCATTCATCAGTGAACACTTAGGCTGTTTCCATAATCTGGCTATTGTAGATAATCCTGCTATAAACATCAGGGTAATTTATCCCTTTGAATTAGTATTTTTGTATTCTTTGTAGTTTTTTTTTTAAATATACATAATTTTATTACAAAATTTTTTTTTAAAAAACAAAATGCAACATTCTAAAAAACCCAGAATTTACTATTGATACTAATTCCTACAAGTCTGCTGTGCTACAATACACAAGTCAAGAAATTAAGAAAACCATTAAATATTTAGAAACATTCAACATCAGAAGCTTTAACATCTAACTGTATGTAGTAGCCCCTCAAAAAGCTACAACCTGCATTTTTTAAAAAAGTATTTTCTCTACAAAGAATCTTATCAGCTATACAAAAATCTGTACAGTTTTTATACTGAAGCTAATATTGAGCTGCACTTGAATTCATTCTTAGCAAAAACAATTGCCTGAGCACACACACACACTCCACACCTATCATTACAGGATAGCCATTTATTCTTCATCTTCCTCCTCTTTCTCATCATCTTCATCTTCTTCCTCCTCTTCCTCTTCCTCCTCATCCTCTGGTTCATTCTTCTTCTTTGGACCTGTTGGCCTACCAGGGCCCTTCTTTCCCGCTTCACTTTTGCCCTTGGCGCGATATGCAGCAACATCCTTTTCATATTTCTCCTTTAGCTTTGCTGCTTTCTGTTCATACGGCTGTTTATCTTTGGCTGACTGTTCAGACCACATTTCACCCAGTTTTTTTGCAGTATCCCCAATGGATAAACCAGGGTGTTCACTTTTGATCTTTGGGCGATGTTCAGAGCAAAACAGGAAGAAAGCAGACGGAGGCCTTTTAGGAGC
>CM053606.1:75281346-75324512 GCA_028646535.1 Procyon lotor | reverse complement strand
TTCTCCTTTAGCTTTGCTGCTTTCTGTTCATACGGCTGTTTATCTTTGGCTGACTGTTCAGACCACATTTCACCCAGTTTTTTTGCAGTATCCCCAATGGATAAACCAGGGTGTTCACTTTTGATCTTTGGGCGATGTTCAGAGCAAAACAGGAAGAAAGCAGACGGAGGCCTTTTAGGAGCATTGGGATCTTTTTTCTTTCCTTTCTTGTCACCTCTGGGAGGAACAGAATTTTTCATCTCCCTGTCTTAGCGAGCTTTGTCACTTTTTGCCATAACTTCAAATTTCGACTTTTCCTTTGCAGACATGGTCTTCCATCTCTCCGAACATTTCTTGGAGAATTCGGCGAAATTGACGGAAGGGTCCGGGTGTTTCTTCTTGTGCTCTTCCCGGCAGGTCTGCACGAAGAAGGCGTACGAGGACATCTTGCCCCGCGGCTTGTTGGGGTCTCCTTTACCCATGGTGACAGACGGCGTCTGGTGGTAGCTTTCCTCAGAGCCCCGCGGAGAGGCCAGATCCAACAGAGATGCTTCCTTCCCAGGGCTCCGGCGTGAACTGGTTTCTTTGTAGTTTTGATTTGTATTTCCCTGATGATCAGCAGGAATGTGTCTGTTGGTCATTTGTATGTATTTTTTGGAAACATCTATTCCTGTCTTCTGCCCATTTTTTAATTGGGTTATTTGTTTTGGGCGTGTTGAATTTGATAAATTCTTTACATATCTTAGATACTAACCCTTTATCAGATGTGTCATTTGCAAATATCTTCTCCCATTACACAGGTTGCCTTTTAGTTTTGTTGATTGTTTCCTTCACTGTGCAGAGCTTTTTATTTTGATGGAGTCTTAATAGTTTTTTGGTTTTTGCATTTTTTGTTTGCTTGTTTGTTTTGTTTTTGTTTCCCTTGCCTCAAGAGACATATTTAGAACAGAGTTGATATGGTCAGTGTCAAAGAGTTATTGCCTGTGTTCTCCTCTAGTGTTTTGATGGTTTCAAGTTTCCCATTTAGGTCTTTAAGATATTTCAAATCTGTTTCCGTTTATGGTATAAAAAGTGGTTTAGTTTCATTCTTTTCCATGTTACTGCTCAGTTTTTCCAACATCATTTGTTGAAGAGACTGTCTTTTTCCTATTGGATATTCTTTCTTGCTTTGTTGAAGATTAATTGACAATGGAGTTGTGGGTTCATTTCTGGGTTTTCTATTCTATTCCACTGATCTTTGTATCTATTTCTGTTCCAGTACCATACTGTTTTGATCACTACAGCTTTGTAATATAACTTCAGTCTGGAATTATGTTGACTTCAGCTTTACTATTCTTTTTCAAGATTCTTTTGGCTATTAGGGGGCCTTTTGTGATTCCATACAAATTTTAGAGTTGTTTGTTCTAGCTCTGTGAAAAATGCTGGTGGTAATTTGATAGAGACTGCATTAAATGTGTAGATTGCTTTGGGTAGTATAGACATTTTAACAATATTTGTTCTTCCAATCCATGAGCATGGAATGTCTTTCCATTTCTTTGTGTAATTTTCAATGACTTTTATCAGTGTTTTATAGTAGTCTGGTACAGGTATTTCACTTTTTTGGTTAGGTTTATTTCTTGGTATCTTATTATTTTGGGTACAGTTGTAGATGGTACTGTTTTGTTAATTTCTATTTCTTCTCCTTCATTATTGGTGTATAGAAATGCAACAGATTTTGTACACTGATTTTGTATCTTGCGACTTCAATGAATTCACTTAACAGTTCTAGCAGAGGTTTGATTGAGTCTTTAGGGTTTCTACATATAGTATCATGCTATCTAAAAACAATGAGACTTTCACTTTTTCCTAACTAATTTGGATGGCTTTTATTTCTTTTTCTTGTCTGATTGCTGTGACTACACAAAATATCTTTCAACTTGTTTGTGTTTTTTTCAATTCTTTTATCAAAGTCTTAGTTTTCATTGCATACAGCTTTCACTTCCTTGGTTAAATTTATTCCTAAACATTTTTTTTTTTTTTTTACTTTTTGGTACTACTGTGAGGAAAAAAATAAACTTATTCCAACAATTTACTTCAGAATGGAGAAGTTCACATATGCAAACAAACAAAATTGTATAATGAAGTACTATGGATTAGGATAGAAGTTCATATGGGATGATAATGTAAAGAAATAATTCTTCAAAGGAAAAATATAAGGTCATGGTAAGATATGAAAAAGATACATTCTTGTTACTTATGATATTTATCTTATTGATGAAGTATGAAATACATGTGAATAATTTCTAAGAAATAAATTAAAATATATGATTGAAAGACTAAAACAATGGAATAAAAACTCAATATGGAATGTTATCATGCCATGGCTTTACTTAGAACTTTCAGTTGTCTACCAAAAGAAAGCCCTAATGATCATTACCTGCTTATACACGACAGTTCCCTGTTTTATATTCTAGGCATACTCTCCTATTTTTAGATATTTTCTGCAGGCATGCCATCTAGTTTCAAATCCTTGCATATACTGATACTTTATCACAGAAAATACTTCTTCATTCTCTATTAACTAGTTAGCTCTCACATACATTCTATTTTGTCATTTTTTTATTGTACTCTAGCATACATTTTAGATCTCAACTCAAGGTCACTTTCACAGGAAGATTTTCTGTACAGCTCTCTCTTATATACATGTAGATTAGCATTTAACATAAATTTTTAGAGTTTATTATCATATTCCTTTATAGTACTTATAGATAGTAACTGTATATTTTGTTTAACTATTACTTCTTTGTTCAAATGGACTGTTTTATTCATGAAGAAAAGTACAGATCAGCCTTTACCTTCGGCTCAGGTCATGGTCTCAGTGTCCTGGGATTGAGTCTCGCATCGGGCTGTCTGCTCCTGGGGATCCTGCTTCCCCCTTTCTCTCTGCCTACTTGTGATCTCTCTCTCTCTCTCTGTGTCAAATAAATAAATAAAATATTTAAAAAAAACTACAGATCATTTTTGTTTCTGTTTTTCCCTGTGTCTGTAGTGCCTATCACAATGCATGGATCCAAAATATATTTGTTGAATGAAGTAATCCTATAGAATATTTCTCCCTCAGGTAAAAGGCAGATACCCACATAAGTTGATTTGAAGTGTGCTATATATTTAAACATTTTTTCAAATATCACCTTTTCCACATATTCTCTTCTTTAGTATAGAGAAAATAGAATCAGATTTAAAACAATGCAAATGCCCATCCATGAAGGTTTAGTTAAATAAATTAAATAATATTTGCCTGTTAACAAAAAAATGAAGCATTTCAACTTCTAGTGTGAGGAAGTAACTGATAGTGTGCTTGCCTCCTTGGGGTAAAGAAATGGAACACTGTACTAAATATATAAAGCAAATATTGTTATACATCGGACAACATTATAGGACTGTGATGACTCAGATAGGCAAAAACTAACAAGAAGATCTCTTTCCCCACCCTTATTTTCTACTGAGAAACAATTTATGTACCATGTGCAGTGAAAGAGATCACAAGCTGAGCATGGTTGATAAGGAAATATATCAGACTTCAGAGGGGAAGTAGTGGCTAAAAATCACGGGACAAATACTAGAGAAGAGGGATATAAACATAAGACCTATAGAAATCTCCATAGAAATACCCTTCACATTTTTGCTGAATACCAAGCTATATAATCCTTTGGCAAAACTCAAAAGAAGAGGGAAAATAATAATTACTTAGGAGATGTAAATTGAATAATTTCAAGAGATTATACTGGGCTGGGAGACAGCTGAATTTTGAGAAGCCAGGAAGAGATTTTATATAATACCAGAGGCATTTGGTAAAGACACACAAAAATGGCACACTTTGATAGTAGGCTTAACCTGCCCAGAGAAGAGGCTACTCTAGACCTGCATTAACATTGCTTAAAAACAAATTTAAGGATTTGACCTGGAAAAAGAAAACATCAGCAAATCTGAAGATATGTCATTTTATTATTTTTTTTAAATTTGTCTTTATCCATTTGAGAAAGAGAGAGAGAGCACAAATGAGAGTATGAGCAAGGGGTAGGGAGAAACAGACTCTCCACTAAGCAGGGAGCCTGACAGGGGGCTCAATCCCAAGACCCTAGGATCATGACCTGAGCTGAAGGCAGACACTTAACTAACTGAGCTACCCAGACACCCCAAAGATATGTCATTTTAAGTGACTAAATATGAGGAACAGATTGAAAAAAAAAGGATAAAGAAAAATGAACAGATCCTTAGAAACCTGTAGGACATAATCAAACAAACCAACATACACATAATGGGAGACCTAGAAAGAGAGGAGAGAAAGAAAAGGAGGAAAAAGAAAATTGTAAAAAATAATGGCTGAAAAATTCCCAAATTTGATGAAAAGTATTAAACTATACATCTAAAAACCTCAACAGACTGCAATTAGCAACAATTTCAGAGATACTATATTTAGGCACATAGACACCTGAGTGTCAAACTGTTCAAAAGAAAAAGACAAAGAGAGAATCTGGAAACCAGGAGAGAAGTGATCCATCACATACAAGATATCCTCAGTAACATTAACAGCCGATTTCTCATTAGAAATCATAAAGCAAAAAGGTAGTGCGATGATATATTCAAAGAGCTGAAGTTTTATTTAATATTTGAAAGTTTATTAGTGGAATTCATTTCCTTGGTGAAATACTGAATACTATCACCTTACCTTCATTAAAAAGTTTATGGACACCTATTCAAAATAGTACTAACTTCTTCCATGATATAAGAATAAATTTAGGCAGCAGTGATATTTTAATAAGAGAGAGTTCCTTTTGGGTTATTGAAAGAATCACAATTCTTCATTCTCCGAGTTTGGCATATGCCCATCGGGATGAATGGTGGGCAAGTTAGGTAGGTTATAGTGCAATTTGCTATGTGCCATGTTTTTCTTTCTCTCCCCTAGCTTGATATGGCTCCACATCTTTTTTTAGGAAGGGTCATTTCTCACATAGATTCTAATTCCTTCCTCAACAAGTATCCTAATAGGCTCTGGCTTACCCCATTGCCATTTTCATTTGCCCAAACATATTTGCTTTCCTAAAGTGACATTTCCCTGACAATCCAATTTATAGGCATTAACTTCTGGCTCATTAGAATTTTTCCAAAATGCAGTTCTATTCATGTTATCGAGTTTTGCACTTATACATTTTAAATATCTGGATCTTCTCACTATTGCTTATCCACCATATTAGAAAACAATTCTAGCTATATAATTAATTATATCACACTTAAAGGTATAAAAATATGTCCATGTTAACAATCCAAGAACTGCTATGTTCACATGACCTGTTTTGAAATTCTATGTGCCTTTTGTTCCTGTATCCATTTAACATTGTTTTCTCCCCGGTTTGGCGATCTGAAGTCTCACATGTTCTCAAAAGTCTGGTCAATAAATTATCATTTATACTATTTATTATTATTTTACAGTGTCTTGCTGTGAAGTTATTTTTTTCCTTCAGACTACTTTTAATTTTGTATTAAATGGAAATGTATCACATAATTATGCATATTCTTTTTCTTGCTGTACCTAAATGTGGTAATTATTCTCACCTTCTTGTAGTACTTTTTATTAGTATGTGTTTCATTTTATTCCTTTATATCACCTTAGGGATCCCAAAAAGCAACCATTTCTATTATCAGCACACATCCAATGTTTCTGAAGATACACACAGGAACCAACTGAATGAAACTGGAAAAACTCTCATTTCAATTCCATGACTAGGAGTTTTATTTAGTGTCTAGATGGTATACATAACTTTCTTTGTCACAAAGTTTGCAGCACTTGGGAGTTATTCCAGAAATCCTTGTTAATCATGCATAGTAGATATTTGGCTCTTAAATATGTGAAATACTCAGTGCTTTTGAACTAGATAATTCTTTTTCATCAGAGTTCCTCTTCAGCATGTAGCCTACACATACTGATATCCAGTCGTAAATATTTTTGAAACAACATCTTTTAAAAAACCTTTTCAAAAAAGTTAAATCTCAAATTTAGAGTATAGGTCAAGAAATAAATATAAAAAGCAGTATTTTGGAAAGGGTAATAGTGGTTAAAGGGAATAAATAACATTTCAATCAGTTTAAAATTATGGCCAATTTGGCTTTTCTGCTAGTTCAAATGTGATGGATTTTTTTTTAACATAAATCAAAATTACTCAGCATTAACCACAGTACTTGGCTGTTTGACTATCAATGCCATATGCTGTTGAAATGCTAAAAATAAACTTGGAACTCAGAATGGGTGGTCTACCATCAGTATTTTTAGCAATGCTTTGGAGATATACTGCAAGTAATAAAACACTCCTATCAAACAGTGCTAATAAGAATTGAGTAAAAGACACTTGGTTGTCTTAACTAGAGGTGATTTCTTTTATTTTTGGCACCAGGTAAAGCTCAGTTAGAGATGGATCAAACAGTGCAAGAGGCAAAGGAAGACATGAAATCCCACATGGTACTTGGTAATAAACTTGGGTTCATATGAGTGTGTTTTTCTTTCTGTGTACATAGTTGAACATGGCATGATTTTCAGATGACTGTTTTACCCAATAAATAAACAGTTATCCAGTGAGCACCTAAAAAGATAATTTCCACATGAGTAAGTAGTACAATGTAATTGGAGGGTACAGTGCAAACAGGACACTGCCAAATGTGACTAAAAATTTATTCTTTAGTTTATGTATTAAAAATACCATATAAATGCGTTTCTCAAACACATTTAAACAGGGATAGCATTGAAATTTCTTCTTATACCTTTCTTTATAATAATCAACAAAAATCTTTTTTTATAGCCTTTGATTCATATTGTGCTTCACTGCTTTTATTATCAAACCCTCAATTTAAGGTCCAAGTACTAGAACATCATGTCTACAACTTGGTATATTTAGAAAAGTGTGTGTGTGTGTGTGTGTGTGTGTGTGTGTGTGTGCATGTGCATGCACGCGTGCACAGATTGAAACTGAGAAAAAAGAAAAAGGAGGGATAAAAGCAAATACGGCAACATGTCAACTTTGGGAAAATCTGGTTGAAGGTTATATAGAATTCTTTGTGCTATTCTAGTAACTCTTCTGTAAGTCTAAAATTACATCAAAATAAAAACTTAAAAGGAGAAAACAAAGGCCTCAGTTTCTAAAAATCTGAGATTCTGTTGAGCTGTCATGCAGGAAGATAAAAACAGCCATATCCATTTTATGAAATTTTAAAAATATGACAAATCCAAGTTCAATAAAAGAAGAATTTGTAAACACTTTTAGACAATAGATTTCTTACTAGAGTCTACTCTACAGGGCACAATGGAAGTAAAATATGAATACCAGAATCTTCCACTCTGCATATAATTTTTACTAATATTTACTATTGGGGAACAAAATATATTCCTTTTCCTTACCATCTCTTTGTAATACAAATTTTGTATCCTAATTAGATTCATATAATAGTAGGTGTGGGAAATATATGTAACAAGAAAGCCAGCATCGATTTACATTCCTAGCATATATTGCCAATATATCCAGGTATAATTTATGGGTAAGTAACCAGACACTGTGACCTATAGACTCTCTCGCTTGATAATATTTCAGCTGGATTGATTTTTTTTAATCCACATCCTAGAAAAGCAGGAAATTTTTATATCATTCTTTGAAATAATACATAAACTTGTCAAGTAGTAGAGTAGTAGTGATTCTGCTGATAACAGAAAACCTGATAGATTAGAAGTGGATCCCTCTGAGTCCTTGTATCTTTATAAACATTTCGATAAAACCATACAATTGACTATCTCATTATAAAACAAAAGTTTATAAGCATTCATTATTTCATTTATTCATTCAACAAACATTTATTGTGTGCCTCCATGTGCCAGAGATTCTTCTAAGCACTAGGGATTTGGTAATGAGCAAAAGGGAAAAGGCAAAATAAAATCCCTGCCTTTTAGTGAGCTCCCATTTGAAAGGGGGAAAACAAGAATAAACAGACAATTAGATACAATATACTATGTATAAGGTGATTAATGTGACACATTAAAAAATAAAGCAGCACAAGGGGAAAGAAGGCCTAATACAAGAAGGCTGCTATTTTAAATTCAGTGGTTAGGGAAGTCCTTATCAATGAAGTTACATAGCATTATCAAAGAAGAACTACTCCATGCAAATATTTGGAGAGAGTTTTTCAAGGCAAAGTCCTTAACACACAGAGCATATTCTGGTCACATCAGGGAACAAAAGAGGAAAGTATAAGGAGAGGAGAGAGAATAGATAATAAGATTGCTGAGGTCCCAAAAACAGATAGAGGCTAGATCACGTAGTGATTTCAAGAACTTTGGTTTTGAAATGAGAAATCACTGGAAAGTTTTGAAGAAGTGATCTTACTCTGCCTGCTAAGTTCTTGGTGGGCAAGAGGATAGAGAGGAGACCATCTCTAACCTATGGCTATAACACAGGAGCCAATCAATAGCAGATTGGATTAGCCAAATGCCTACCAGCTAGTGCAGAAAATAGTCTTCAATTTCTCCATCTAGAAAATTAGTGCTCCAGATTTAGTATCTCCAAAATTGCTTCAAGTTTTAATATCCTATTTGCCCTTGAGTGCCCTAACGTGAAAGTCACAATCAAGTAGAGTAGAAAGTGTTTAATAAGACAAGCAATATATTATTATGAATATCAAGATGCCTACCCTCCTTCTTATAACATGTGCACTTGTACTTGTAGAGCAGTGGTAGAATTGATGGTGTCTGTTATAGTCTCAACAGAAGACAGATGGCACACACAAATTAGAATAATTTGTAGAGGATTTATAAATAAAGAGAATAATTACTGAGGTGTGGACAGGGTGTAGAGGATCCGTGACAGATCTCGGCTAGTAGCCATGGAAGAGCAACAACCTGTAGGACCAAAAGGAATGAGGAAAGGAAGAGTTTACTAGAATCCTAAATGAAAGAGAATCCTGCAAAGCAGGCTCAGTAAAGGGAAAGAAATTCCAGCCTAAGATTACTTCTGGTGGATGGAACTAGAAATAAATGCCGAGGGTGCCTGGGTGGCTCAGTGGGTTAAGCCTCTGCCTTCAGCTCAGGTCATGATCTCAGGGTCCTGGGATTGAGCCCCGCATTGGGCTCTCTGCTCAGCAGGGAGCCTGCTTCCCCCTCTCTCTGCCTGCCTCTCTGCCTCCTTGTGATCTCTCTCTGTGTCAAATAAATAAATAAAATCTAAAAAAATAAAATAAAATAAACATCCCAACCTCACTCTCATCCCCTACTATCCTCTTTCTCTCCATCCTCTGAATGGAGATGAGAGCCAGGTCCCCAGAAACTGATATAATCTATACAGGTGATCTCAAAGGATAGAGAACAGGGGAGAGAACCCAGAAGAGATGCCCAGGAGGACCAACTGGAAAATATCTGACACAGAAGGCAATGAAAATTGCCTTATTTATTCACTTTTTCATGCTTTATTCATAATTTACTTAATCATTAAAAAAGATTATTGAATATATCCAATGTGCCAGAACTAGTCGTAGATTTGGATTTATGGTAGCAGTTTAAGAGAAAGGTTTCTGATAATATAGAAAGTACAAAGCCCAAACTTAATCCTAACCCATCCTATGTCCCACAATCAGTTGTACGCAGCAGAGATAAACAAGAAATTGTATACTATTAGAGAGTTAGTCTAGTTCTAACTTTATTACATTCTTCTAATGGAGAGAATTTGGGGCCCTTCTGAAAATTGTGTCTGAAAATAAAAGGAAAATCAACCAAGATTTACAAGAACAATTAGGTAGAAGGAATCCTGGGGGCAAATCCAGTATCTTGTAAGTGGGTGGTCACACCTGCGGATGAACAAAGAGGTAGAATATAGCCAATTATGGAATAAACAGTCATCTGGGCCTCAGTTCCAACTAAAACTATACCCCAAACTCATCAAACACAGACTAGTGGTCATTCCCATTGATTTAGATACAATTTAATGATGTAGCCAAGATCATTTAAAAATATAAGTCAGTTCACATCACTTCTCACAACAAACACCACAATGGCTTGGCAGATCCCTGAGAATCAAAACAAAATTTCCAGCATCACCTATGAGGATCTAAATAAGCTGGGCCTACTCTCTTTGCCACCTGTCCATCCCCATCTCCACCTGTACCCCAAGTCCCTTTTGTGCACTCTGCTTCTGCCATACTGCCTTTTTGCAGTATCTTACACATGCCATGCTTTTTCTCAACCCAAGGGTTTTGCACTGTCTGTTATCTCTGCCTGGAATGTTTATTTTTTCTTCAAAGATATCTGCATAGCAAACTCAAAAACATCCTGATGTTTACATGTCACTTTATCAGTGATGCCTTCTTTCACCCCCTCATGTAAAACAGGAATTTCTCACTCCAATCCACTTCTACCATGATTCTCTCTAACCAATGTTTTAGCTTTATTTTTCCCCACATTTATCATTATCAGTGCACTTATTTATTTCGTTAGCTTTCCTTAAAAATCACAACTAAACCTTCATTGCTACAAGGGCAGAGATTTTTGTGTTTTGTTTGTAGTTTTACCTTGAGGGATTAGAACATATATGGACTCATATAAAGTAGACATATTCAATACTATTTGTAAAGTAAATGGATAATGAATACTTTGAAGTTTGAGGTAGTAAAGTAAGAGATATGAGTAACCAGGTAATAATTTTACAACTCATTAAAATTTCGGTGTAAAAATTAGAAGCAGACGAGGAGGCTCTTGGAAGCAGCTGGCTATATAAATGATTTCCTATGTAGTAACGAATAATACCTGAATAAAAGTCTCCTAGAAAGTAAAGGAATGAAACTCATAGAGATTGGATGATAAATGAAGGTATATTTCCTGCTTATTAATAAAGAAAGGCTACTTCAGTGCCTTCTGTGAAGATATTCAAAGAAATATGAAAAGGACTATAGAACAAAGTATTATTAAAAACATTTCATACAAAAAAGCAGCTTATTGAACATGGTGCCTAGGAAATCTTTAGTAATAATAATAATGGAAGATCAGGTTGCATCACTTTTTAACAGCTACTAGATTATGGGTAACAAAATAAGTATTTTGATTTCCTTTCCCAGTTTTTGTATCTGAGATGTTTACATGTCAGATGATTAAAAATAATTAAAAATATAGAAAATACATTAAGAATTGTGAAGAATGAGCTTTTTTACCAGATTATTTTATCCTATTGAAAGTTCAAACATCATTCTCAATTATATTGTCTCATCATGAGTTCTTTTTTACAACCTAGTAAGATGAACAAGAACATAAGAATTACTGCTCTTCTTTCACGAGGTCATAAAGTTTAGCCTCAGATAAAGGTCTGTTTACTTAATCGAGGGAACACTTCAAGAGTATAAAACAGAGGGGCGCCTGGGTGGCTCAGTCGTTAAGCGGCTGCCTTCGGCCCGGGTCAGATCCCAGGGGTCTGGGATTGAGCCCCGCATCGGGCTCTCTGCTCTGCAGGAAGCCTGCTTCTCCCGCTACCATTCCCTCTGCTTGTGTCTCCTCTTCTCGCTGTGTTTCTCGCTGTCAAATAAATAAAAAATCTTTAAAAAAAAAAGAGTATAAAACAGAGATATAAATTTAGGTCTTCTATTTTCTTAGCCAAGGTTTATTCACCAAGATTCCAACATATGCATATAGACAATGCATCCTAACAGAGTGAAAAAAATGTTCATATGCAATACCTAGTAATGGCACAGACCATAATTTCTTTTTTTCCCCCAGATACTTTTATTTTTTCAGTGTTACAAGATTAATTATTCATGCACCACACCCAGTGCTCTATGCAATACGTGCCCTCCTCAATTTCTTTAGAAATTTGTAAAGTACTTGACTCACTAAAGAGCAGAGTAGTTAACCAATTTTTTGATTTGCTTGGGTAGTTCATCAGAACATAGAAAAACCTATAGAGGGTGCCTGGGTGGCTCAGTGGGTTAAAGCTCTGCCTTGGGCTCTGGTCATGGTCTCAGGGTACTGGGATTGAGCCCCATATCAGGCTCTCTGCTCAGCAGGGAGGCTGCTTCTCTCTCTCTCTCTCTTTCTGTCTCTCTCTCTCCCTCTCTCTTGGCCTGCCTCTCTGCCTACTTGTGATCTCTCTCTCTCTCTCTGTCAAATAAATAAATAAAATCTTAAAAAAAAGAAAAGAAAAACCTATAGATATGGATGCTATCCAGGACTTAATCTTTCACCTACATAGAATTCATTGGTTTTACACAAGTTATCAAGAACCTAGGAGGAAAATAAATACTCATAATAGAGATGATAACAGTCAAGAAAGTGGATAAGGTAATAGTTTAATATGTGTTTATATTCAATAAAACATATCAAAACCATCCATAAAAATGTACTGTATTTTGTTCCAGGCAGTGCTTATATTAACAGCCAACCTGTTAATTTGGATATTTTCTATGGGCTGTTTTCATGCTACAATTGTTGAGTTAAGTTGAAACACAGAGTTCATGGCCCTTAAATCCTAAGCATTTACTAACTGATACTTTACAAAAAAAGGTTACTAAACCTTGATGTAGGGCAAGATCTAGGTCTAGATAGAAGGAAGCAAGTTGGAAAGCTACTGTAGCAATGTAGGTGATACTTGGTAGATTATGAGGCATGAAGGAGGGAGAATGATGTTTGGGATACAGTATATTGTGAAATACAATTACAATTTGCTCTTGAGTGTTCCCTATGGAGGGCTGCTTTTGTGTACATTCGCTGGCAGAGGTTTACCTGCAGAATTTGAATTATCTACAGAGGGCTGAATGATCTGATGTTTGAGTGTCACTTTATATTTATGATTTAATTGGCCCTCACCTTATATTTATAATTTAGTTGGCCCTGAGGGTGACCTTGACATCAGGGTTTTGGAGAGTGATTCTAATGTATAATCAAGTAGTTAAAACTACTGCTTTGGCATATGTATCAGTTTAGAGATATTTAGACATAGATTTACCCTTAGCTTACTTTATTGATGAACTTCGTATACCATATTGAAGTAACAAGGCTTTCTGTCCTTTGCACATTACTGCCTCACACATCATTTTTTGAAGTGCATATAATTTCCTTAAAAAAATATGAGTCATGCAGTAAAATAATTTTAAATATATTGTTTTTCTATATGAAAATTCTCAGTCTCAGCTATTGTTGCAACATTACCAAATAGTCAGAGGCTTACATCTATAACAAATCACCTTTGCAATGTCTGTGAATGCAACAATAACAAAAGAAGACTGAGTTGTGTTGTATTAACTCCTCATATACTGTAAACAGTATTATAGAAAGATTATCTGAAGTACTAAACAAGAGTTAACAGATCTTTGAAGGATACACTATAATTATCTTGATTTACACATCAGATCCACTGCTGAAAATTTGCTGCCTCTTAAAACCTTTCAAAAATAATGTGTGCAATGGAATTAGATTATACTTTCAGATCATTTCAAAAGGGTTTTTCACTTATGTATATATCCAAAGATCATCCTTAAAGGCATCTGTGATGGAGGAAATATGTTCTTGTGGAGGACTGTCCTCAGCATTATAGAAGGCTTGGCAGATTTGGTCTTCTATCAGCAGCACTCTCCAATGAGTGAGAAAATCAAAAGTGTACCAAGTCTTCAAAGTACTCCTAAGGATCATCTAGTGCCACCTGTATTGAAAGGCACATGAATAAATGATCTAATTTTACATTACTATTGTTGTGATTAGTTTTATGCTCAGAATCATATTTTATCATCACAACTGAATTAATCAAGAAATCATGTTTATTGAAGTCACTCATGTATTGAAGTACATGAATCTATTTTATGTTCCTTTTTTAAAGATTTTATTTATTTATTTGACAGAAAGAGAGATCACAAATCGGCAGAGAGGCACGCAGAGAGAGGGAGGGGAGCAGGCTCCCTGCTGAGCAGAGAGCCTGATGTGGGGCCCGATCCCAGGACCCTGAGATCATGACCTGAGCTGAAGGCAGAGGCTTTAACCCACTGAGCCACCCAGGTGCCCCTATTTTATGTTCTTTGAACATCTGACATTCACAAATACTGGAGATGCACGGGTATCTGAGAGTTCCAGTATAATGCAGTCTGTGAATGTCTACACACCTGCTAAAGGTCAAACACCATGTCACTGGCACCACCAAGGTCAGCTACAGTAAGCATGATGATGTAAAGTGGAGTGTAGAAGTACACATCACCCTAAGGGAGTGAATATTGCATATTTGGAACAGAAACTCATGTGAAACTTCCAAGTCCAGCACCCAAGATATCTACTGTTTGTGATTTCAAAGCTTATGAACAAATAGACAATGGCCTTCTTGAAAAGAGTTCTAAGTACAGAATGGAAAATTCACATATCTCGGCAGAAATGAGAGAATCAATTCCCAAACATGCAATTTCAAATCTGCCGAGATTTGACTTCATCTAAAATTCATCTAAAAGAGACAGTCTGTGATGTAATGGTGAAAGATATGTGTTCATCAGAACAAAAGATCTATCAACCTTGTAAGCATAATTGATCGATTGGGGTAGTGAAAGTATCCAGGAACATACCCCTTTGGGCACTTTTCTTGTCTATCCACTAGTTCAAAGTGGAGAGTACACAAGTTAAACTACGTAAGAATGGGAGGAGGAAAATGGTAACATCTTTTCTTTACAGAGACTCTTTCTATTCACCATCTTGATTGGATTTTTGGCCCCACTCAGTATGAACATATGTGTCAAGTCGTCTGACTATTCCAAGATTTTTTTTCAAAAAATATCCATAAATACTCATTTTAAAAGTACCTTCTTCCTAAATTTTGTTTTCCTACCATTGGAAGAGAATATAACCTAAAGAATCTGATCATGAAACAAGAAAAAACATACTGTGAAAAGGGAGTCTGAGAGACAAAATCATTTAGAAAAGAAAGATAGTTTACTAGTACAGATTGTGTCCAGAAGTATACAAGCATATGAGGCATTCGGAAGATTCATAAAGGAACCATGTTGGTAGATGATCTATACATGATGGAAAACCAGCAATTTTCTGCCATGATATTCTCATCTGTAAAAAAATTGTCACATATTTTCAGGTTATCAGCGGCTCAAAAGTAAGGAGAAAAGTTGTTTCAGTAATGCACTGAGTAACATGGCTCTCTTTTTAAACCTAATTGCCACCATTCCCCAACACTTAAAAATTTTTCACTTGCCCTTCAAAATACACATTATTTATGTCCTCAGCCCCTTCTCTGATCATATTTTTTTTTCAATTTAACTAAGCCTGATTCTCCTATGAGGTTACAAAGGGGCCATACATGCTCTCAGATGGCCAGTGTTTGCTTTCTCAAATTTTCAATCCATCGTCCAGATCTGTATTTTTCCCATTGCTCATTATTATATTTGTACCCCTTTTTTCCATTTTCTTTTTAAAACCATCGAATTTTGAATCTCATATCAAAAACTCACTTCCTTCGTAATGTAGTCACGTACAAATCTCTGGGTAACCTCTCATTTGTCCAAAATGGTAAGTCCCATCTCAGGATCAGTTTCTCCAGCACTACTCTTATTAAATGTTAATGGCATACCGACCTCAGTTCCTTGAAGAGTTCTCAAAAAATCATGTTCTCCAACTGCCTCAACCACTTAGTAATGTGGCTACACCCTGGCCCTTATAACTACCAAAAATGGTAACCACTCCATAACCTCAATTTCAAAATTCCCATGGCCAACATCTCCAATTATTTCATTTAATCCAGACTCCAACAGTAATCTGGACCCCACCGTTAACTCTATTTGATTTACTATCTTATCCATGTCCTTTCCCTTTGCCTGACTTGCCTGTTTGCCCAACAAAATTCAATGGCTCATCTTCATAATCATTTCCTTCTCTACACTTTCAACTTCTTTTTTCCTCTCTTGCTTTATCACACTCTCATGGCAAAGTCACATCTATCTTTAATGTCAACTCTGTACTTGTCACACATGAGCACCCACAAAACTAAGTGTGACTGAAGGAAAACAGAGCTACACATTTTAGTTATGCTGCTCTGGAAAACACAGTTCTTTCCTTGCCCATTTATTATCCTGCACTATTAATAAATACTTCTGAATTTTTCTTTCTCTTCAAATTTCCAAATCTTCTTGCAATAATCACTTTTCCCTGATAATCTTACATCCTACTTCACTGACAATATAGAAGTAAACTTAAGAGAATTTTCTTTAGCTTCCATCACTATATTTACCCAACCATTTACATCTTGCTATGAACTCTTTTTTTCCTCTTACTAAGAATAAATTGTTCAAGTTCCTGGCAACATTCCACCCTTTCACTTTTTTACTAGTTCCCATTCCTCACTCTCCTGAATCAACTTTCATTTCTCTAGTGGATTATTTCTATAAACATACAAATGTTCTGTAGTATCTCCCACATTCATGAAGACTGTGGCAGCAGTTTAGTTCTGATTATTTATGCATCATCTCTTGGAAAATATAGAAAACAACAAAGATGACAACAAACAATTAATACTTCAACAAAACCCACAAAGCTCGTATCATAAGAAGGCTCTCTACGAAATAGATTCCAAAGTGGAGATGGGTAGGCCGGAGATTTACTGGACAGTGTTCTCAGGATTAACACTTACAAAGAGTAGACAGTAGGATTGGGCAGAGGAAGAAGTTGAAATGTGATGTAGTTGCAATAGTAGTTGTCTACAGAGGAATGTGATAGAGGTCACATATCTGCAGCTAAGAAGGCCCATCATAATTGTTTTAAAATAAGGCAAGACATCGAAATAAACAAATAAATAAATAAATAAACAAACAAACAAATAAATAAATAAATAAAATAAGGCAAGACATTTGGGCCTTTATATTTTCGTGGTCCATAGTTATTGGATGCAGGCTGTCCTTGGAGAGAGGCATAACCCCTCGTGAGCCAGTCCCTTTAACTGAGTACAATTCTTGGAGAGAAACTCAATGTTGCCCAGAAGAATGTGTGTCTTGGTTTTAAAGGGATATCTGGGTGGTACACCACAGCAAGGGCTACATTGTATTTTCAACAAAGTCAGGACACAGGAAATTTGCAAACATCAAATTTTGTTTAAAATCTGCTCAAGGCAGAAGTAAGCAGGAAACATGTATGGGTGATCCTCTCTCTCTCACATCCCCAAATAAACTGAAGTATATCCAACTCTAAACAACTCTTCCACTAGTACCCATGTCCAAGTAATTAAATTTTAAAATAATCTGAAACAGGGGTGCCTGGGGGGCTCAGTCAATTAAGCGTCCGACTCTTGATTTTGACTCTGGTCAAAATCTCAGAGTCTAGAGATGGAGCCCTATGTTGGGCTCCACACTCAGTGGGGAGTTTGCTTGAGATTCTCTCTTTCCCTCTCACCTGCCCCTCCCCCTCCACTTTCTCTCTCTCTTTCACAAATAAATAAATAAATCATTAAAAAAAATCTGAAATAGAGCAATAGCCTCCTGACTGATCTCTGACTACCACCTTTCTCCACTTCATTTAATTCTCATTGCAGAAAATTGAGTGATTCTGTTAAAATATAAATTAGTTATTATTACCTTCCTATTCAAAACCTCCTACCTCATTGAAACCAAAAGATAAAAGTCCTCACTTACATGGGTCTCAAAGTCTCCCTGCATGATATAACCCTATATACTTTGGCCCCCTTATTGCCACATATATTCTTTGCCACTTGCTCTTGCCATCCCTACTGTTTCTGGAACATTCACACATCTTTCTGCCTCTCAGAGCATTTTCAATTGCTATGTCCTCTCTCTGATATGTCTTCTCGCCTATAACAGCATTACTCACTCCCACATCTCCTCCTGATGTTTATTCCAATCACCTTCTCAGTGAGCCCTTCCCCAGTAACTATACATTAATTTGTTAAACCCTGAAGCAACTTAATACCAAATATTTTACTCAATGTTTTCATTATCTGCTTTCTTCAACTAGACTAGTAGCTAGAAATAATTCCTAATTATTTTCTTACTCTCATACTAGATATGTGATCCCTAAAATTTGCCTCTATCATCAAAATATATCTTGAATCTTTTTGCCATAGTCATTACTACCACTCTCATCCAAGCCACTCCAGCACCTTTCCTAGAGTGTTGCATTCTTCTCCACCTGCTCTTGGTATTTCTCTTCCTTCCCAACAGCTACGACACAAACATTTCGGTTTCTTCCCCACAGAGCAGACAGCAGGATATTTTGAAAATATAAGTGAGATCATATCATTGCCCTGCATGAAAGCTTAGAAACAAAACTCAAAATTTTCAGCACATCCTACAAGTCTCTTTCTACCCTTTTAACTCCATCCCTTATCACTCTTCTCACTCATTTCACTAGAATGTAAAACCTACAAGACAGGAAAGTGATTTATGCCTCTTTTGTCTACTTCTGTATGACAGAAGTAGTAGTGCTTAAAAAGACATCTAGCATGTGACAAGACCTTAATGAATAATGTTGAATTCAATTCTTCTCATCCATATTTTCATATTCTGTGTGTCACATGGTACTTCCCAAAACTGGCTTCAATAATACTTCCCATTCCACTTCCTCTTTTCACAAGGTGAATTAACATTCCACCCATCAGAAAGGGAAATTTATGTTTCCTTTCCTTGGTATCTAGATAGAACTGTTACTAGCACAAAAGTGACACTATATGACTTACAAGGCTAGATCATTCAAAGCAATACAACTCTTTCATAATTTTCTTGAAATGTTCATTCTTAGAACCCAGCCATCATACTATTAGGAAACTGGAATAGTAAATGGAAAAGCCCACATGTTGAAGAACTGACATAATGGCTTTGAGTCCCAGTTGAATTTCCTGAACATGTAAGTGACTTATCTTGAACAGAACATTATCTATACTTTTTCAATATTTGTCACCATCTTTACTTGAATTATTTAATTTGATCTTCACAATCCTTTATAAAATAATCACTATGATTCCTATAACAAAGGTAAATAAATGAACATCTGAAAATTAAATGACTTGTTTAAGGTCACCTCAGTGGGTAGAATTCTAAAGCTTGTGTAACGTGAAGAGTTTGGGACATGTTCAGAGACAACAAGCTCCTATGATTAATACCACCTTTGATTACAGAAAAAGATGTATTTGATGTTTAGACTAGAAAGTATATTGGGGTTGAAATGATGGCCTAAATGTCACCTTCAGAGGTTTGATCTTTCTTCATTAAGTAATGGATCATTTTTAGTGAGTATCAGAGAAGTGTTATAACTATTTTAAGTATATTAAGAAAATAACTAGTATGGGAAGGCATGAAGAGAAAACATTCTATTATAGCAGTGATTTTCAACTGGGGACAATTTTGCCCTATTCTCCCCCTGCCTTCTGGAGGACATGTAACAATGTCTGGAGACGTTTTTGATTGACACAACTGGGGATGAGATGCTACTGAATTGAATGGAGAGAGATCAGAGAGACTGCAAAATATACTACAATACATAGAACAGACCCTCATGGGAAAGAATTCTCTCTCACATAACTTTTTTCTGAATACTTCTTTAATATTGACTTTTCTCCTATTTATTCATGCTATACATAATTGGCTCAATAACAAACCATAAGGTGCCTTGAATCTGGGACATTTATACTATATTTAGGGGACTTTTTTCTTCTACATTACCATTATCATTATCAGACTAGATTTTCTATTTCTAAAAAACCTTCTTCAAAATTTCCTCTGTTTTTTGTTTTTTTTTTATCTGAAATCTTACTAGGCAATGAAGGTTTATTTATTTAACAAAATTTTGGGAGCTGTATCTGTGCCAGATATTGGGCTGATCTCAGAAGAATTAATGCGATGATGGCCATAGAAATTTGTCTCTCAGAAGAAGAGTGTTCACCAAACTTAATCTCTAATTCAATGTATTTCCAGTAGGTAGAGGAACTGTGATTCACTATAGATAAGGGTCTAAATAAGGCCTTGCTACTGAGGCAAAAATGGTTATCCCTTAGTGTGTTGGAGCTGGGGTTTGCTGTTCTACTTCATGAACGTTCTGAAGAAATACTTTTGAGGAAGAAGACTTTCCTGTGACTCAACCTGTCCACTTCATGTTGAAAATGATACTCAGTCCCTATTTCCTACTCTTTCCTACTCTGACAAGGAGTGGAATGTTAGAAAAATGTATACTCCTGCTTCTTCCTTACCGTTGCAGGTAGAACCCAAGAGCTTTAAAACAAATCTCTGACAATATTTATGGAAATCAGTTGTCATAATAAAGCAGGATAATAAAAATCAAATGTGCAAGTTGTCTGAATAACCTACTTGTTTACATTGTATATAAGATATTAAAATACACAGAGATGTTAGGTAGACAAGGGGATAGTATCAAACATGATATTGTTACTGTCAATGATAAAGGCAGTAGTAGCAAAGTTGTAGTAATTCTATTTGGATAATAAAATTTTGCATATTAGTTAACAGCATACAGTTTATTTTAATCCTTCAAATATCCTTGGGTTATAATTAAGCAATTTAATATACAGAGAAACTGAAGCTCTGGAAGCTTAATAACTTGCTCCAATTTTTATAACTTGTTTCAGGCCTAAAGGACTGGCTGCAATAGCTCACATAAACAACGGATTACAGCGTTAATAACAGACTATAGAACATCCTGCAATAAGCAACATTTTTATCATGGTAGAGTATAAACCAATACCTGATGAGTCACCACATTGTACGCCATAAAATGAGCAGACTAAGACTAATCTTTAGGACTGAAAGAAAGAACTCATTAAATGGCAAAATTACTTTTTTCAGAGAAAAGAAAATGCTAGATTAGTGTTTTTAAACTCCAAGAAACAGAGTCAGAGGAAAGGGAGACAGAAAATAAGTGGAATCAGTCATATTTATTATTTCAACAATAATTGGTGAGGGTCTACATGTGTCTAGCATAGTAAGTAGTACATACTAGAAATTAAGGTGATACCCAGAATCTTCTCCAAAGATACAGTGCATGAGACATCTATTTTGCCTATTGCAGGAGATAAAATGATTATCTAATTATCTAATCATTTAATAAATAAATGATTATTTATTAAAACAAATGATGCAATACAGTGTGAAAGGGTAAATAACAAAGATAAAAATGTATGAGAAGGGCACATGCTCAATTGGTGCAGTAATATGTGCAATAGGCTGAATAGTGGCCCTCAAAGATATCACGTGTTAATCCCTGGAACCTAAAGTGCTATCTAGAGGTGCGTGGGCAGCTCAATCCGTTAAGCATCTGCCTTCAGTTCAGGTCATGATCCTGGAGTCCCAGGATCCAGCCCTGCATCTGGCTCCCTGCTCAGTGGGGAGTCTGCTTCTTCGGCTAACCCTCCCTTTTCTCCCCACCCCCTCTCATGCTCTCTCTTTCTCACTCTATCTCTCTCAAATAAATAAAAAATCTTTTTAAAAAAAATAAAAAAAAATAAAGTGCTATCTAATGTGGAGAAATGGTTTTTGCAGATGTGATTAAGGTAATGACCTTGGGATAGGGATATTATCCTAGGTTATAGCCCCTAAAGGCAATCACAAGTGTTCTTGTAAGAGAGTAGCAGAAAAATTACACCTAGAAGGGAAGAGGCAACGTGACCTCAAAGGCAGAGAACGGAGTAATAAGACCACAAGCAGAAGAATGCCGGAAGTCACCAGAAACTGAAAGAGACAACAAATCTTCCCCTAGAGCTTCCTGAGGGAGGATAGCCCTGTCCACACCTTGATTTTGGCCTAGAGAAATTAATTTTGTACCTCTGGCCTCCAGAACTGGGAGGGATTAAATTGCTGTTTTTTTAAACTGCAGGATTTTAGGTAATTTGTTACAGTAGTCATAGAAAATTGAAACAATATACACCAAGAACAATAAGGAAGGTCAGTGTCAAAAATCCACCAAACAACTTTAAGGGGGAATCATTGTTCCTGGATTTGAATTCTGTAAGTATTATTTTGAGTTCTCAACTAAGTTGTGATCGTGAAGTTCTCTGATTCCTTGAGGATGCTCAAATCTGTACAATCCAAACAGAGCAAATATCCACCTATTTCTCACTCTTCTTGTTTCCTTCATGTTTCATTCAGGCATAAGATCTAAGAAATACTTCCACGGAAAGGATGGGATTTGAAGAAAGAATTCAAGTAAAATTGAAGAGAAAAAGACACTCTAGGTAAATTAAAGGATAAAAGCAAAAAGACAAAAGTATCTGTTTAATTTATCTCCTAGGTTGATTTGGTTGAAGAGATTAAATAATATTTAAATGGCTTGAAGGGGCCATTTGAAGTTAGAAACATAATTAAATGGTGGAAATAGATAAAGCCATTAGGTGATAGTGAGGAATTTGGATGATATTTTGTTATGATGGAAATGGACGTATGCCAGGGACTTTAAAGTGATGATTCAAGCATAGTTTAAATGACCAACCTGGGCCTCAAGTCCATAGGCATGTAGTCTACAGTTGGTGTCCCCACTGCAGTATATATATTTTACTATCTCCAAACTTCCGGGGTCCCACTCTGCTAAGTAGATAGACCTTGTAACATTATTCACACTGATAGTTGACCTCAATAAACTGTAGACTTTGTCTCTTCCTGATTCTCTGATCAATGATTCTTAGGACCACCTCCAAATAGTCTATGTGTTATCTAATCCTTGTCTCACGATCTGAGTCAGGAAGGCCAGAGCAAGGCTTTTTTTGTTTGTTTGTTTTTAACAAATTTTATTTTTCCATTATACTCTCCAAAAATTACTTTTCACATGGTAGGCATTCTATGTAATGTTGTGTAAACTGTTGAGTTTCTGGATAAAATGCAGTTCATGCATTTAAGCTGGAATTACCAATAAACAACAAATACTGCTTAAAAAATATACATTGTTTATCTGAAATTAAAATGGAACTGATAGCTCTGCATTTTTATTTGCTAAATTTGGCAGATGTAGGAAAAGGGTAAGTACTTGCCAAATTTCAAAAGAACTTCAGTGTCAGGGAAAGAACTCCTAACCTGAGGCCAACTTTTCATGTAGGGGACTCATTGAAAACAGGCATGTATTTAAACTACCTTTATTGTATTTTTTTATTGGGGCATAATTGATATATAGCATTATATTAGTTTCAAGTACAAACCATAATGATTTCATGTTAGTATATGTTGTGAAAGATTCACCACAATAGATTTAGTTGACAAATGTCACCATACAAATAAACTCTACTGTGTTTTCATAATGTGCAGGTTAGGCTATTTTGACACTTTGTACAATTTAAAATAAATCTAATAGTTTCTCCTACAATATCTCTTATGGACCGAAACTGTGTTCTCAATTTTTGGTCAATCAGTATTTCAATAGTTGACTTCTGATGAGTGAGAAGCATGTGTCATGGTGCTG
Organism: Procyon lotor; assembly: GCA_028646535.1. Classification (NCBI taxonomy): domain Eukaryota; kingdom Metazoa; phylum Chordata; class Mammalia; order Carnivora; family Procyonidae; genus Procyon; species Procyon lotor. Next base: position 75,301,102 of record CM053606.1, on the reverse strand, counting down.
GACTTTTGGAATATTTTGTGTGGTTTTATTTTCTGTCTCAGATAAATTCATAAGCATAGAAACAGAATCACCAAGTTTTTTTTTCCAGTGTAAAGTTTCTTTCTTTTCCACACCCCATATGGTTCTCCTCTGCTTTTGTCCTTCTCGCCAACAAGTTTAAAATTACACAGCATTTAATAGAACCAGCTATTTTCTCTCTGAAAATTAGTTTTATTTATTTGCTCTACCTAAGACATGTTGCCGTGTATTATATTTGCTGTTATCCTCACCTGGATCCATTCCAGAGTGAAAATGATGTTTCCAATGGTTTTGAAAGCAGTATTAGAGCTTGAAGTTAATTTTAAGAATCATTAAACCCATTAAAGTAAAACAGTTCAAGTATTTACCTTTGCCATTCTCTACTTTCCCTACTCATCGACTCCATTTTTCTCTTCACGTAACATACTGAAAGTACTTAGTAACCTCCCTATAGAATGACTCTCAGACACTCCTGCGTTGATCGGTATCTTCCTTTCTTAGATTTCCATATCACTGAAGCATCACAATATCATCATGCCTTACAGACAGCTTTCTTTTCGTGTGCCTGCATTCATACTTTGAAAAACAGTTTATATGCCTTTTAAGAGAAAAGTGCATGGTTTTGCCCTATTTCATGTTTTTCTGAACAAAGAATATTTCCTTCTCTGGGTAAAGTTTTTATCCCCACACCAACAATCCTGTGTCCCACTGTCGTAGTTTTAGATTACTGGACTCGTTCACCAAACCTCCCTGTTTGCTTCAGGAAGGCAGGAATTGTTTACTGGCTTAGTGAGTAGAAATAAACATACCTCTGAAATCATGAATATACCTCCAATTATTATTTGTGAACTTAGCAGTATTTTCTATTTTTAATGTTTACAGTTACTTTTCATGATAGTAGTCATGTTATCATTGTAATAACTGCTCACTGTGGTCTGTCAGTTTCACATGTAAAATAAGGACATGATTCGGCATTTGATTTATCTTTGAATCAAGCCTCTTTCTCACCTTTTGTATCACATCATAGGACATTTGTCTGGTCTTGCTAGTTCTAAGATTCTATTTCTTTATTTCTCCACAGAAATAAATATCTTCAAATTCATCTCTCTCATCCCACATTTCTTCATTTAAAAGATTGTCTTAACTCAAACATTTGTGTCTCATAAGATCTCAGCATAAACCAAAATAGATCCTCATGAATATCCAGATTCCACTTTCGAGAATGATGCTATTTTCCTAGGTAGTATGCAATTCTCCAATGGAGGAGTGATTTGCACGAAGAGAGGGCGTTAGCAAACTCTACCCTACACACTGGCATAAACTAATAGCTGTAATGTGCAAAAGTGTGTCTGCAATGTAGAAAAATATTTAACACATACTCTTAACACAATGGTCTATAATAACCATGTCAAAGAGGTTATTACTAATATGTTACAGATGAGTAGAAACTCAATTCACTTAGCAAGGACATCATCAGTGCCTTGACATGAAGCCAGCTTCTCGGTCAGTCTTAATCACAAATTTGGTGCTTTAGTATATGTACAGATGCTCTTTGGCAGCCCTAACTTTGTGAGTAAGGCCGATGTGATTTTAGGCAGAGTTAGCAAATAATCAGGAAGCTATAATTTGAAAATCATCTGAAAATATCTTGCTTTGTGATAATTCCATTATTGTTAGAATTAATAAGATAACTAACATCTATTGAAGATATGGGGATAAGGATTAATACACTGAATCTTATAAAAACGCATGAAGCAGGAAATGTTATCTTCATTTATGCAAAATTTAAGTTCAAAATGGTTAAATGCAACTAAATCACATATCTAAGGAAAATAAGGCTTTGTGAAATTCAGTAATTTACCCAGGTAGGGCCAGAGACAACATTAAAATCCAGGGCCTTCTGACAACAGAAGCTGATATCAATTATTACCTTAGTTTGTCTTTCACTTTGTTTATTTCATTCATACTTTCTAAAATAATATGATTTGTAAATATAATGAAAAAATTATCCTAATTACCACCTGCCTACAACTTTAGATTCATTCAGTGAGTTGTGCTTTGTATTATTTTCATTTTTTATTGATTTTTAAATATTCACAATTTCCACTTTAATTTTCTAAAAAGTTTCAGGTATTTGGATCATTCTTATTTCTGATGCTACCTAAACAGTTATAATTAATTTCTCTTATATGGACTTTATGTTGAAGAATATAACATCTAAAATGGTAGTCTTTTTGATTTATTGGCGTTTCCTCAAAATTTTGTGCATGAGCAATCAATATGAATTTATATGGACTCTGAAAACAGGAGGACTTTTTCTGCATAAGCCAATCCTAACTAATTTCTCTATATTTTTGTTTTTCATTTTCTTCATATAGATTATTCTCTTAAACCAATATACTTTTATCATCTTATATCAATAAATTATTGCATTTTTAATAGTTTTTTCTAATATATTTAAGGCTTTTTTTTTCTTTTTTTTTAATTTATTTGAGAGAGAGTGAGAGAGAGCATGAGAGGGGAGAAGGTCAGAGAGATAAGCAGACTCCTCATGGAGCTGGGAGCCCGATGCGGGACTGGAACCCAAGACTCCGGGATCATGTCCTGAGCCAAAGTAGGCAGTCGCTTAACTAACTGAGCCACCCAGGTGCCCAAGGCTTTCTTTTTTAAAACAAAGTCCCGCGAATACGGATGGCTTTTCATTATAAAGTGTGCTTTGCACTACTAAAATTATTTCCCTTGAATGTCAATTTTTCTTATATTAATAACCCTACACCTTTATTTAACTTTTGTCAGATAAAATTTTTCCAAGCTACTAATTTCAATATGCATAGTTTTGTTTATTGGAAGGTTTTTTGCAGTTAATATCATCCCTAAAGTAAGTAAGCATCTTTTAAATTCTTTCAGGGAGATTTTTTACACTTAATAATAATTAATTATAAACTAAGAAATACTCCATATAATTATTAAAAGTACTGACTCATATAAAGAAAAAATAATATTTTTCTTTGGATTAAATTCATTTGTTTAAATTGATCAAAATTACATTTGTTTTGAATCTTTCTGCACCAAATAATATGCTCAAACAATTAAATATATATACATTTTTTTTTAGCAAAGTGAAACATACACTTTGTTCTAGGATATTCTTTGATTTTTCATTTAACAGTATGTCAGTGCTGCTCATTTATACCAGTACAAATTAGTTCACCTCATAATCTTAGTATCTATAAAATATTCTATAACGTGGGAATACTTCAGTTCTTCAAAATTTAATATATATTTTTACGTTATACTTTTTTGTGCATAAATCTTTATATTACTATGCTTTTATTTCTGTCATCTGTATTTCCAAAAGGTGGAACTGATTAATGGAAATACATATGATGTTCTGCACTTAAATAATGGTACCTACCCTCCTTCCCAAGATGGCATTTTGCAGTTCTCAATTCAGTCCTCAGTATGGTGCCCATTACCACACCTTCCAAAGTGTTGGATGTTTTCAGCCATATAATTTTCTCCAATACAACAGCAAACTTGCTATTTCAGTTTGCATCCCTAATTACTAGTTTTTTTTGAACACATATTCATATTTTAGTGACATGCTCACATTCTTTAAAATTTTTTCCTTTGCATTAACCATATTTTAATGATTACTATTTACTAGATATATCTCTTATACATTATGTATATTTCTCCTAATTCATTATGTCTAGATATGTCTAATATATATATTTCTTCTAATATATTATGTCTACATACATTTTAAATGTTAACTAAATCAGGCAATATTTTTTTCAAACACTTTGTGTTTTCTATATTTTCTTGTAATAGAATATTTAGCTATTTTATACATACTCATAACTTATTTGATTTTGTTGCTGTCATGTTGCTTATTATTTGTTTGTTTGCATTTTCACTTCTGGGCCCCACCCTCAATAAAGTCTTTAGTTATAATTATCTGCAGAATTGAATGAAGTTAGTCATTCTTTTTAATTCTGTTAGTGGTAAAATAATGCCATTCTTTTCTAAGTATTATTATACCATGATAGTCAAATCTTACATGTTTTAAGAAAACAATAAACAAAATCTACGTGTTGGAAATTAATTGTTATTTTCTATACTTTTTGGTAGTGAAAATGTGGCTCTGGGGACAATACAAGTTATATATCTTATATAGAAAAAATAGGAATCAATTTATAACCATGGTAATATCAAATATGATCTTTATACTATATACTAGAAAATATCTGCCAACTGTAACCTGAGAAATTAATGAATTTTTTAAAAAGAAGGCAGTAAAGAGCATAACCAGAAATAACTAAAAAATATAGTATATAGGGACTCCTCAGTGGCTCAGACCTGCCTTTGGCTCAGGTCATGATCTCAGGGTTCTGGAATCGAGTCCTGGATCAGGCTCCTTGCTCAATGGAGTCCCTCTGCCTGCCGCTCCCCCTGCTTGTTCTCTCTCCCTCTCCCTATCTCCTCCTCCTCTCTTTTTCCCCACCATGACAAATAAATAAATAAAATCTTAAAAAAAAAAACTGAAAAAAATATAATATGTATTCTTGAATATAATAAACCACACATACAAATGACCACATATTTTCCTCAGGAAAAGACCCTGGTGATATTTCTTACCATTTTGAATACATAGAGATCTAAACATATATAGAATGTTACTAAATGTCTACTTGAAATGTTAATTTAATAGTTTAGATAATTTGATGGAAAAATATGTCACCTTAACTTTGTATGTGGTATTTACTAATCTCAACTCTTTTAACTAGCTATTTGAGTAACAAATTCTTTTTTTTTTTTAAGATTTTACTTATTTATTTGACAGAAATCACAAGTAGGCAGAGAGAGGAGGAAGCAGACTCTGAGAGCCCAATGTGGGGCTCAATCCCAGGACCCTGAGATCATGATCTGAGCCAAAGGCAGAGGCTTTAACCCACTGAGCAACCCAGGCACCCCTTGAGTAACAATTTCTTTACGCTTCCTTGTTTTGATGATTTTCTTCATTTATTTTTTAACTGTTTATTCAATGGTGACTTATACCAGAGCAATATTCTACCCTCTAACTCCTTGAATATCCAAGAATTTCTATTAGCTTTAAAGATGTAAACCTGCCTGATCTTGAGACTCTTGGATAATAATCTTCTTTCAGAGTTCTGAAGCTCTATTGTTCCATTTTTTTCTGGCTCTTCTAAGACAATACAATTTTTGTTCTTTTGTTTGTAAACTGAATTTTTGTTTCTTGTATTATTGGAGATTTCTTGCTTTGTTGTTATAACTTGAAAAATCCAAAGGAACCTAAGAGTGAAGTTCTCTTGGTTACATTTAAATGACTTTCAAGGAAGGGAAGGGTGAATGGGGGGAAATCAGAGGGGGAGATGAAACATGAGAGACTGTGGACTCTGAGCAACAAACTGAGGGTTTTGGAGGGGTGGGGGTGGGGAGTTGGGCAAGCCTGGTGGTTGGTATTGAGGAGGGCACGTAGTGCATGGAGCACTGGGTGTGGCACATGAACAATTAATCTTGTAACACTGAAAAAATAAACATATTTGGGAAAAAAAAAAAACCCACAACATTTAAATGACTTCCTTCTATCTTTAAAATTTCCAGTCCAAGTTCTTTCTTTTTAAATTAGGAACCACATCTTGAACTCTTCTTTGTGTGGGGTTAGTTTCATTGTCTCTGGAGCTCTACACTTGATCATCTAGAACTTTATGTCTGTGCATTTCTCCAGTTTCACGGGGAAAGGAAGATGAAAATGAAAAAACCAACAACTCAGCAGTAAATCACCAAATGTGAGATGCAGAATTTTATTTTTGTCTGGGAGAGACTGAGAAAGTCAGAGTCACAGGTATGATAGCTAAAACAGGAAACTGTCTCCATCCTGTGCAATCTTTATGCTTCTGAACTTGGAACTAGGGTATGTTTCCTCATTGCCTTCATTATCAATTCTAGAATATTCTCCTCCTCTCTCCCCTGGTAATTCCCAATTTTCCTCATTAAATTCAGCCTATGCCACCAACTATTACATTCATCACCTGTCTCCTAGACTCACTCACTTTGATTTCTCAAAGAAACCCTAGATTTATGTCCTTCTCCCTAACTCTGTTCTTCAGTTAATTCTTACTTCAGTTCTTCAGTTAATTTCAATATCCATGGAATTAATCTTTCTAATATCCTGGCTTCTCACTTGGACACTTCTACACCAATGGTTTCAACTTCTATTCTACCTTAACCACCCACTTATATTAATACACCCTAAGCCATGTCCATGCAGTATTCTTTATTTTTGTGATAAATATCCATTTTTCTACCTTTACCATGTGTTTTCCTATTCATTCTACTAGTCTTTTGACTCCAACAATCCTTTGACCCCACTGAAATCGACACACCATCAGTGCTATGAACTCCTTCCTGTTCTCTCCAAATGCAGCAACTTCTCACCTCATCCAGACTCAAATCTACTGTATCATTATACTAGTTATTTAGAATATAACCACATGTGCCTTACTATGTTCTTGCTCCTTCATACTTGCTTGGCAAAACCCCAACCCTGGTTAAACACTGGTGCAAGTCAACCTACCTGGAGAAAAGCATGCATGCATACTGATCTCATTGAAAATACCTGATGATTTTCCTCAGTGTGCCTTTGGTTTCTCAGTCACCGTACCATACATTTCCCTGTTCCATTTAATCTTCTACTTCCTTGAAAACTATATCAATCTTTCTCCTTTCACTTCAAATCTTCAATACCATTTCACTCTCACTTTCAACTTGTGCTATTATTTTACAGAGAAAATTAAAGAAATAAGATAAGAAATTCCACAAATTTCCCTTACCTCTTTCATCACCTTCATAGCATCTGAAAGAGATTCCTTCTTTTTATCTTCTCCTCTGCTCCTAGATATAAATTGTATGTGTGCCTATCTAAGGGCAAAGCTATTACATTGCCCTGGTTTATCCTTCTCATTCAAAGACATTGGTTTAAAATTTTTCCTTCTCTTCAGCACCATTAATTTCTTCTCTCTCTGTAAAACATCCCCAACTGCACATTCATCAAACATGTTGGTATCACTCCCAATCTAAAAACAAAACTAGCACACCTCTTAATCATCCATTCACTCTAATTACAACTTATTTCCCACTCCCATTTACAGCAAAACATCTCAAAGATTTGTCTATCTTCAATGTGGCAAGCAGAATGATGCCTTTAAAATGCAAATGACACCACGTTACTCTTACAGTGATTTCTCAGTTCATTCAGTGTAAGAACTAAAACCCTTACAAATGGCCTAAAGGCCCTACAACTGACCTGCCTCCAACAGCCACTCTGACCTCACACTCTACCTACTATGCTCTCCCTGTGCAGTCCACCACAGCCACACTGCCTCACGCTGCTCTTCCCATATGCCAGGCCCTCTCCCAATCCAGGTCCCTTGTATTCATGGCCCAGCCATTTGCATGGCTCACCCTTCATCTTCCTTAAGTATTTTTCAAGTGTCATCTTTTCGGAAAGGCTTTACCCACCCAGCCAATCTAAAATTGCAATTTCCATAAGACTCTGTAGCTTTTGCCTCATTTATTTTTCTCAAAAAACTTAGCACATTTCAATATAGTATGGAATTCATTTATTTAGTTAGCTAGTTTTTTGCCTTCTTCCAAAAAAGTTCAAACTTAAGAGACAAGGGGTTTTTTTGTTCATTTGTTCATGGTTGTCATTCCAACACCTAGGCATAATCTGGTACATGTTACACGCTCAGTGAACATTTACTGAATAAGTAATCCTGAATGAATGGATAGAAATAATCTTCCACGAATGGGTGCTTAGTTTCCCAATCCATTGTGTTGCCTATATCTTCTTAAAAAGTGGTTTCCAGAACAATGCATACACCCTGGGACTTCCTTGCATTGTGGGTAAAGTTCATTTGCTACAGTATGACATTAGAAGAATCCAAGTAGCATGACAGGAGCTCAGACTTCAGCATGCCTGTCAGTGCCTGCAGGATGTGCAGGCTTAGACAAAGAAGGAGCAGAAGAAATGCCTGGCTGGCTTCTCCCGGGCTGGAGCCCTCTAATCTCCCACTGCTACTTCCTTCCATGGGCAGACCCTAGCTAGAAAACAGCTGACACTGAACCTGAGGAAGACAGCTTGAAGAAATTAATAGAGTCTTTGACTTAGATCTTGCATTAGGAAGTCAAGTAAGGGGATTGCGAAAAATAAATTTGAGGACAAAATTGTTAAGGACCAGAATACCAATGCTCAGAGAGTTCAGAAGTAAGTGGCAGAAGTAAGCCAGAGACTTATTCTCAAGTTACTACCTTGCCAGGAAATTCATGATGAACTCTAGATTTTTTTTTTTTATCTGACAGAGAGAGAGAGATCACAAGTAGGCAGGGAGGCAGGTAGAGAGAGAGGGAGAAGTAGACTCCCTGCTGAGCAGAGAGCCTGATGTGGGGGTCAATCCCTGGACCCTGAGATTATGACCCGAGCCAAAGGCAGAGGCTTTAATCCACTGAGCCACCCAGGCGCCCCTGATGATGAACATTAAATTCTCACCCATGAACAAAATATAATCAATAAGAGGTCAATTACCTCAAGAATAGAGTACTGACACATGTTTTAAAATAAAGCCCCTTGTAATTAGAACCAGATGGGCAGTGTGAATTCTATATCGCATTCCTGATAAAAGAGGTGTTACCCAACACCAGTTGTGAGTGACTCAAGGAAATCCATTTGGACCTTGAAGTTTTTCTTCCTTGAAGGAACATTAGTATTTCAAAGTCAACTAAACTCTTGGAGATTATTTCATTCATCTCTCACACAGTGAACCTAGAGTAATTCCCAAATTATAGTCAAACTCCCACTGTCTTCTAGAGTTCCTCTAATCTCGAAATGATTACTTCAACTGAATCAGATTACTTCAACTGAATCAGAATGAATTAGTATTCTAAACTAAACTAAAACTGAACAAAACTAAAACAGCCACTCTTAAGATCCATCCTAATGTTGTCAGGCATTACCACAGAGCTGACAGTATAAAAACTGGCACACTGAAAATTGTGGTCATTATACAACCCAATTCATTTTTTTATCTCATGTGAATCACTTGGTCTTCTTTCTGCTGGAAGTGTTAGATGACTGAATATTTATATATATAACACTGAGGCACCTGAGTGGCTCAGTCAATGGGGTGTCCGACTCTTGATTTTGGCTCAGGTCATGATCTCAAGGTCCTGGAATGGAGTCCCATATCGGGCTCCCTGGTTAGTGGGGAATCTGCTTGAAGATTTTCTCCCTCTTCCCCTCCCCCCACTCCTCTCTCTCTCTCTCTCTCTCTCTCTCAAATAAATAAATAAATCTTTAAAAAAAGAAGACACTTTTTTTATACTCATGTATTTTTCATCAATGAAGACTTGTACTTAGAAAAGAAAAAGTATGCTGGAGAATGTTTGTGCTATATGTTGCTGCAATATAAAAGTAATAAAAACCTATCAGAGGATGAGAAGCTGGGGTGGGAAGCTAATCAGCTGGAGCGCTTTGGTCAACTGACCTGATCTGTGAGGCTGCAGGATGAAGTCTGTGTACCATGATAAGTGAGAAATCTAATCCCACTTCTTCACTTTAGTGTGTGCGCTGACTGTTTAATGTACTCCTGAGTGCATACTCTGTGAGAAAAATAGAATCTCTATCAAATATACAAGTTGCTTTGTCTTCCATACTGTGTTGTTTGAGATTATTTTACATATGACTCCTTGTTAGACAAGAATGGATCTGAAATGAAATGCTTCACAGTGTGAGATCTTAAATTTGTAACAGTCCTCTGTCCAGTTTTATTGACAGTGGTTTAAAATGAATGATTTATTCTCTCTAAAGCAGCAAATCTATCAGAGATGCACACTAACATGTATGGATATGGGTTGTGATTAAAATGCTATTTATTCTAGTGAAAAACAGGAAACAACTTAATGTCTAACAAAAGGGACAGTGAGATGGTTGAATAAACTGCACCTTATACATAAAAGAATATTATGTTCTTCCATGCAATATCCCTTCTTCTGGGCCCCTATTTTTATAATGGGGAATGTCTACTAGAGTAACTCTCATGTCCTCTTTCCCTAAAGCTTGCACTCATCTTCCTGAATGGTGAGATTTGAAAAGGATGTGTTAATCCAATCTCTCCTTCCTTTCTTTGCAGAGCAAGCCTCGTTTCTGGATGTTTATATTCACTGTGTCTTCCAGTCATAAACTCATAGTAGCCTGCTTTACTTCTGTGGAATCCAGGGATTGGTTCTATTGTCCATTCAGGATGAAGTATAAATACATTTGTTTCTATCTCACCATCTGCCTATTTGCCTGCCTTACCCATTTGTTTATCTTTCAATTGGTTCTGTCTTTAGAAAGAAAAATGCCTTTTAAAAAATCTTAAATCTTCAAGTTTTTGTGCATCAACTAGCAACATTAAGAGGGAGACAAAACCTGTAATTTAGATATCAAAATATATCATGAAGATTAAGATTTCTGTTATACTCAAAGCTTTTGATTATATATTTTGGTTTGGTTTGGTTTTAGTTTAACAAAACCAAGATAGAAAAATTGACACAAAATGTATGTATAGCTTAATGAGTCATTCTATGACAAACTCCAGGCCTAACCTTGGCAAAGTCAATAGAACTTTGTTAGCCACCTAGAAGTCCCCACCATACCCATCTTAATCACAGACTCCTGCCACATACCAAAAGTAACAATTATCAGATTTATGGTAATTATTTTCATGTATTTATTTAAAAGTATATTACTTACGTATGCCCCTCTGAATATCAATAATATAGACTTGCACCTTGTTTAAGCTTGATAGGTCTTTTAACTCTACGAATCTCAGATTCTTCTTTATTATTTTTTCACACCATGTATCTGCTTATGACCTGAGAATTTTGACCCATGCAATTGCCTACCATCTGGATTTCGTTCATTGCATACTTGTCATGCAGTTCGGCATGTCCCTCTGTGCTCTTAATTCATTTCCCATTGGCAGCTAGGTCCAGATACTCAAGCAGACATGGTAGGTAGTGTTGTGTCCATTAGGAAATGCATAGCTATTGTTTTTCTCTCCTTTCAGACACAAGCAGGTCAATGCCTAGGTCTATTAATTCCTTTATGTTGGAAAATGGTGAAATGTTGTCATTTCGTTTATGTTTATTAGCCACAATAATTTTATAAGGAGATGCTTCTTATAAGCATCTACATCTTGATATAGATGCATCTACAATTTGGTTACCTAGTGATCAAGTTCACATGAGATACATGAAATACTTTATCCTTCTATTGGTCCAGATTTCCAGATAATTAATGAGTTACCTATCACTCTTGTATCATAAACTCATGGATTAAATATATCGAGTGAATTTAACTTTATTGCAACTTTAATTCTTATTGAAGCTCAAAACATCCCTCCCAGTTTTGGCTAGTGATACCATCCTCACGTTAGCCTCAGAGACCTTTTGGTATGACTTTAACGGTTTTTGATAGCTTCCTTACTACTTAATACGGTAAGATTAACATTGGTTTTTATAGATACTCCACCCTAGAACTGTAATCAGAGATTTCATCAAGTAGCCCTGTTTTTTTAATAAGAAATTATACTCAGAGCCAAAGTCTAAGCATTTGGAATGCTCCCTGTTACTGGTTTGGTCATTGTTTCCAAGCTTCTGCAGTGGGCATAACTAGGAATATATGAGCTCCAACTAATAATTCCAATTCAAATTCAACATGGGTCTTTACTAAATTTCTTGTACATTAAATTTCTTTTTCTTTTCTTCCACAACAAAAATCCTGGTTATCCAGGACACAGGGATGATAGAAAAAGAACATTCCATAATTCTTAATTTGCTTTACCCCAAATTACTCCTCATACACTAATTTCAAGATAATGGTACCAATAGTGTCACTACCAATTATTATTACTGCAACCAGTTATGCATCAATTTATAGGATTCTCCAGTTTTTATGTTCATTCTTTATCTATAGTGTAAGATCACATAGCCATTGCATATTATAATCTCCCTTTTAACCTTCATCCTTGTCTTGCTTAATTTTTCTCACCCTTGTGTTACTTAATTTTGATTCTACTTCCCCACAATGTCTCCTCCATGCAGAGAGTCAATCTGGCCAGGCAGTTGTGAGAGTTTAGAGTCTTTATACCACATAGGCACTGATGTGGATCCCTTTTATTCACCAGCTCCCCCATTAGGCCAATTTCCTCTGAGTCTCAGCAGCCATTCTCAACTTGACTGGCTGCACTTCTCCATTATAACCTTTAAGCTTATTTGGAGTTCTCCTTTTGTCAGCTTTGTTATGGCTGCCCTATTACTTTCCTCTGCTTTCTCCCATATAGATGCCAGTAATTTGCAGGTCTCCTGGTTGTTGGTCATTCTCTGGCTTGAATTTTGAAGTTCATGATTACTCATCCTCTTATTTTTGGGTTCACCATCTAATGGCTTTTATTGATTTTGAATTGGAATTCAAGGAGATCTAGAAATTATGCTCCTATATTGAACAACTTTCCAGAATCATCTTTAGGTGTCAATGACTTAGAATTGTGACTTATGTGGAGTTTTGAATCTTATGGATAGCAGTTTATTGAGGCCGTATTCATGGAGATATAATTTACTTAGTTGTGCAAATGACTTTTTTACTAGTATTAACTAAATGCACATAATTCTTTTTTTAAAATATTTTATTTATTTATTTGACAGAGAGAGAGAAAGCACAAGCTAGAGGAGTGGCAGGCAGAGGAAGAGGGAGAAGCAGGCTCTCCGCTGAGCAGGGAGCCAGATGCCAGATTCAGGCTAGATACTAGGACCCTGGGATCATGACCTGAGCCGAAGGCAGATACTTAACTGTCTATGCCACCCAGGTGCCCCGCACATCATAATTCTTAATAAGCAGGAATATTGTAGGGATCTGTTGCTGAACTTGACCTAGCCTACCAAATACAACATTTACTTAATCAAGCATGGCTGAAGTAAAACGACTATAGGGAAATAACACTGTTTCAGTCCCATGACCTGTGTGCTTTTGGAATTTGTGCAGGAAAAAGCAGGGGGCAGATAAACCTTATTACTGAACAAATAAGAAAGAACAGCACACCCTTGATATGAAGAAAATATCCCACTCTTTTAGTTTGACCTAGAAAATAAAACATTTAAATAAAATGATTGCAGACCAAATGTTAAAATGTCCTATTAAAAGATATCGAGGAAAAAACAGAGTGCTCTAAAAAGCATGCTTTAGGTTTTACTATTAAAGAAGCAGCAGTGCAAGATCTAAAAAGAAAAAGGAAAAAAAAACCAGATAGGCTAATTTGGTAGAGGAAATAGGTTTTTGTTAAGAAAAAATTGAAATGTTAAAACCAGACCTCTATGAGAGAGAAAAAGCAATAATCATATTTGCTTTTATTTATTTACATTTTTTAAAGATTTATTTATTCATTTATTCAGAGATCGTGTGTGAGCAGGGGGAGGGGCAGAGGGACAGGCAGAAAGAGAATCCCAAGCAGACTCCTGCTGAATGTGCAGTCCGATTCAAGGCTTGATCCCAGGACCCTGAGATCATGACCTGAGCTGAAATCGCGTCTGTTACTCAACCATCTGAGCCACTCGGGCACCCTTCACCATATTTGCTTTTAAACAGGGCATTATAAAAGAGAGACATGTTTTAGATACTACTAGATCAAAAGAGTACTAGGTTCCAAAAACATGTAGGAATTACAGAGGCAAGATCACAGAGAAAAGATGGAAATGAGTACTTAGAGCCATTCAGATTCCAAAAATCAGTGAACCGTGTCCTACAAAACCTTAGAGAATCTAGAATAACAGTGTAATTGGGTATTAAAAAATGAGTAACTCTTTCTATTAGATCCTCACAGTGAGAACAATAGGAATTGTGTAATCCCCCCAACCTAAAGATAGAGAACAGGAAATCCATACAGGACTAGCAGAGGAGGGAGCTCTAAGCAAATTCTGCCACTGTTACCCATGATCCACAGATGAGCTAGGAATCCACTAAGAGGCCAAAATTGTGAGTTTTTTTGGAGGGAGCCACAGGAGTGACATGCTTCTCTTTTGCTTTGCATAGAGGAAAAGAAGGGAAAGATGCATCCTTCCAGCCAAGCAAAACAAGTGAGAGGAACTTCAGAGAATCACCTAGTGGCCTCAACAGGTAAACCCTGGGTTATTGTGGAATCATGGACATAGGACTGGTCCTGACTCATGAAAAAAATCTCAAAAGAGAGGAATTGGCTGTAGTGCTTAAGAATCACTATGAAGGGACAGACTCACAACAGGAAGATCCTTCTCCCTTGGAAGGGGTTCCAATCTGCTTTCTCCTTCCCTCTCCCTAACCCCAACCACAGTACTAAGAACACAACAGGATGTGAAAAGGAGAGGGGGAAAAAACCACACAAAAAACAGAGCTCCATTTTGCTGCAGGCTGCCTAGCCAGTCAGGTCCAGATACTGAGACTTAGTAGATGTTTTCAAAGGATTGAGAGAGAAGAGTTGAGGTCAGTCTGGATTCTTAAACACCTAAAATGTAAGACTATTAGCCAGAAGAGCATCTAGGAAAAACTTCAACCAATCACTTAGATGAACTGTTCATTATTCATCCTATAATTTATCTGTAGAATATTTGGGGGCTTCTCCCAATATTATTAAATCATGTGCAAACAATGGCAGTTTTCTCTTTTCCCAGTCCTTAGACAATTTCATTTATTTTTCTTGCCTTACTCTACTAGCCAAAGTCTTCCATAGCAATGATTGACAGATGTGGCATTAAGTGGCATTCTTTTAAGTTCCCTGGTCTCAAGGAACATTTTTCAATAATGGATGACATTATCTGAAGATCTTATGTAAATACTCTTTAATCAAATTAAGAAAGTTCCTTTATAATCCCTCTTTGAAAACTTTTAATAAAAATGTACATTGAATTTTATTAAATGTGTTTTTCTAGCTACTGAGATAATTGCAGAAATTTCCTTCTTTATACTGTTAATATAGTAGATTTCATTAATAGCTTTCCTATTGATAAATCAAAATTTCATCTGTAGGATACATTAAAATGAGTCATGATATATATTTTTAATATATATACTGGTGGATAAATATATAATTTATATAGTATATATATTCTGCATTATATATAGACACAGATATAGATTTATGTATTCTATGTTTATAATTATCAGCCAGTAACTTTTCATTTCTTCTAATACCCTTATTAGGGTTTTAGAAGGAAAGTTATGCAAGCCTTATAAAGTGATTTGCAGCAAGTTCCTAATCTCTATAAGAATTTTTTTTCTGCAATGTTTCTGAATGTTTGCTAGAACTTTCCAGTGAGGTCATAATATGCCTAGAGATTTCTTCAGAAAAACATATTGACTATTTTTTCTAAAGCTTTTTTTTTTTTAAATATTTTATTTATTTATTTGACAGAGAGAGAGAGATCACAAGCAGGCCGAGAGGCAGGCAGTGAGAGAGGAGGAAGCAGATTCCCTGCTGAGCAGAGAGCCCGATGGGGGGGCTCGATTCCAGGACCTGAGATCATGACCTGAGCCGAAGGCAGAGGCTTCAACTCACTGAGCCACCCAGGTGCCCCATTGACTATTTTTTCTATTTTCACTATGTTAATAGGCTAATTCAGGTTTTCTGGGTATTTTTGGTTTTGTTTTTATTTTTCCTGCCTAGTTTCCTATTCTATTTTTCTAGAAAAATGTTGACTTCATTTATATTTCATGCATAAAATTATTCATAACAAATTTCACTATGAATACGTGTTGACTGTATCTATCCCACAACTTCTCATATGTAGTATCATGGTTATTGCACAGCTCAAAATATTTTCTTTTTTTTCCAAAATATTTTCTAAAGCATACTGATTTCTCTTTTGAACAATTGATCAATGAGTAAATTAGAAATATGTTGCTTTAAAAAAAAAAGAAATACGTTGCTTAATTTTCAAATATATGACATTTTCTATTTATTTTATATTGATTTCTAGCTTGATAGCATTTTGGGCAAAATGCTTAAAATGATTTGAGTTCCTTAAAATTGATTGAGATTTGATTTATGAACAATTTATGATCAATTTTTGTAACTGCTTTATGTCCTCTTAGAAATAATGCAAATTCTGTGGTTTATTAGTTCCAGTTTATTAATCATGTTCAAATATTACATATTCTTACTAATTATGTGCCCATTTTTTCCTATCAAGTGTTGAGTGAGGGAAATTAAATTCACTACTTTGTGGATTTCCCTATTTCTTTCTGTCAGTTTTAGTTCTGTCAATTTTTGTGTTGTTGTTAAGTGTATACTAATTTTAAGATGTTACAACTTCCTAGTGATTTAAACATTTTAGTATCAAGAAGCTGATCTGGTGATTCATTTAGCCTTGAAGTCTATTTTGTCAACTTTTACTTGGCAATCATTTGGTTATCGTTGGTAGATATGTACTGTCTTCTTACATTAAAAATGTCAAGATTATATTTAAGAAAAATTTTCTTTAAAATAAAAAATTTCTTCTCTGCCTAGCTAAATATTTTTGGCTTTAACAAGGCATATTAAAGTTGAATATACTTAACATGAAATATTTGAAAGTATATACTGTTTTTTGCCTTCTATTTATGCTGACTGCTTTATGTTCTCTGCTTTCTTGGTTTAACTTGTATTGACAAATTACTGTTCTATTTTAACCCCACATTAGTTTAAAATTTATATACTCTTTTAGTCTCATTTATCTTTTTATTTTGAATTACTGAAATTTCACTCTTACATATGTGATTATCTTTCATATGTCCTTCATAGGGTTTTCCTGGATTGTCTGAAAACTCTCAGCTATTATCTCTTGATATAATATTTCTTCCTCTTTTTTTCTCTCTGTTGGGAAGACTATTTAAACAAATCCTGAAACATCTTACTGTCTCCTCAGCTTCTTTAATCTCTTATACGCAATTTCTATCATTTTGTTTCTCAGTATGCACTCCAGATAGCATTTTGTGTTTATGTCCCAGTCTAATAACTATATTTCCTCTTAAGATTTTTATTCAAAACCATAGCAATAGTAAAATATGCATGAAGTCCACACCTCAATAAATCTTTATAAGCTGAACACGAACCTCTAATAATCATTCAGATCAAGAAAAATAATAGCAGAAGCCCCAAAACACATTCTGTCATCTAGTCACTGTGTCCTGTGGATAGCCACTATCCTGGCTGATATTAGCATATTTTAAGTTTCTCCTTTATATAAATATAATTATACATGATTTCTATTGTATCTGGCTTTTCTTAATCAGCATTAGCTATGTGAGATTCATCTATATTGCCAGGTATTACTGTAGAGTATTTATTCTCACTTCTGTTTAATATTCCATAATAAGAATACTATTTATGTGTTCTACTATTGGTGGTTATTTTAACATATTCAAGTGTTTTCTTATTATAAATAATGCTATGAACATTTTAGTACTAATCTTGTGATTTAAACACACACATTTCCATTTGGTATGTACCTAGTATCAGAATTGCTGCATCATAGATTATACATATGATACATATTAGTATTTCCTAGCCAAAAGTCTTACTAAAATGTTTTACTACTGTATACTCTTACCATCATTGTGTGGTGGTTTTGATTTATCCACATTCTGGATAAAAGTGTTGTGTCATTCTTTTCCATGTACACCATTTGGGAGGATATGTGGTAGTATACCATTGTAACTTTGATACCTATTCTCTTTCTTTTTATCTCAAAGATTTATTTTCTTTATCATTTTCATTTATGTTTTCAATCTATTAGGAACTGATTTTGTGTACACTGTGAAATATAGAGCCAAGACATTTTTCATATATATATATATATATATGTATATATATATATATATACACATATATATACTTAATTGATTCATCATGTCACATATGCTAAGGAAGGATCTGGGTGTAACATAAGGATTTTCATTTTGAAAATCTATTTTTGATACAAATTATATGACTGCAAACATACTTTGAGACCTCCATAATTAATCTGGGCCAAATGATATCCTCATGTGGCGAGAAAGTACCAGGAGAGCTATGTTGGTTGTCTGGGTGCTCCCTCGTCCTGTGGCTCGCGACTACTTGTATTTTTGAAACTATTAGTAAATCTGCATTCTTGTATAAATTTGATTTGACAGTCCAATTTTTAATTTTATCTCAGGATTCTAGTAGAATGAAGATACTAACAGTATCTGTAATTTGTACTTGAGTGAAATAAGTCAAGAATACATTCTGCAAACTGGAAGTAATTAATTGACTTTCTGTTTGACATTATTTTAAAAATCTATAGAAAGTTTAGATGATATATCTTAAAACAAAAGGTGCCCACCGTTTGCTCTGCTAGATATATTTGGATGAGGGACTGATTACATCAATTCATGCCATGGGTAACTGATCCACCATGAACTAATACATCATACCTGGTAGAATAAGCTGCTTAATTCTCTTTGCTCCACCCAGGCTATTATCAGATATGTCCACTCAGCCTTTTAAATTTTATGGACTACATTTATCATTTCCAAATTTTTATTTTAGTTCCTACAGAACTTTTCATAATTTTCTGGTTTTTGAAAATTTAATTGAATTTGTGTGTGTGTGTGTGCATGCACACACGTGCCTGTGCACTTGTATGTGCATATCTGTTTCGTTTAACAAGGTAAGCCTAGATGTTTTTAAATTGTGGCTAATATTTACAAAATATGAAGTGGCAGCACTTCTACTTCTGCTCTCTGCTTTTACCTACTGGATCTAACTCTTGATTTATTTTTTTATTTCTCTGTTTGTCTTTAGCTAAAAATAAAATATGGAGATTTCCCAAGGCTTACTTGGGAATACTTCTGAGAGTATTCCTGTTTCTGCCAGATATGCAAGGATAAAACTGGTCTGGTATCAATTACACTGCTTGAGATTCTCTACCCATTGCTATAATTTTGGAGGGACAGATTTCTTTAAACTTCTATTTTTCCTTCAGCTCAGTACCAGGGAAAAGTTATCTGCAGGCACATTTGCATTCAGGATGTTCTAGCAATTCTTTACTATTATTTTAATTATCTGATATCTTTGAGATTATTTTTAGATACTTTATCCAGAATTTTTTGTCTACTTGTAACAGGAGGTTTGGAAAAACTTGCTTAGTAGCTATAATAGAAATGGAAGCCTACAAAAGATTTTAAGACAACACATATTATCTAGATATGGAAGTTTATGCTTTTCAAAAAAAAATTTTTTAGGGATGCCTGGGTGGCTCAGTTGGTTGAGCAGCTGCCTTTGGCTCAGGTCATGATCCCAGGGTCCTGGGATCAAGTCCTGCATCGGGCTCCCTGCTCAGTGGGGAGCCTGCTTCTCCCTCTCCCACTTAACAACTGAGCCACCCAGGCACCCTGAGAAAAACTTTACCAATTATTATAAAAAGGCAAACCCACTCTTAAATAAATGTATGAACAATCTCATGGTGCTTTGGTTAATACAAATTATAAGAATTAACAATATCTCTGTACTATAAACTTATTAAAATTAATATACTGGGCACCTAGCTGTCTCAGTGGATAGAGCATGTATCAAGCTTGTGAATTCAAGCCCCATGTTGGGCATAGACCTTACTTAAAAAATAAAACAAATTTCCATAGTTTCAC
>CM053606.1:75252193-75280846 GCA_028646535.1 Procyon lotor | reverse complement strand
TGTATGAACAATCTCATGGTGCTTTGGTTAATACAAATTATAAGAATTAACAATATCTCTGTACTATAAACTTATTAAAATTAATATACTGGGCACCTAGCTGTCTCAGTGGATAGAGCATGTATCAAGCTTGTGAATTCAAGCCCCATGTTGGGCATAGACCTTACTTAAAAAATAAAACAAATTTCCATAGTTTCACTTTAAAAAAATTCGTTACACTTATATCATAGGAAAAAAAAGAATATATGTTTCTATTCTTCTTGGTTTTATCTAAAGATACATTAAATTAAATAATAAAAATTTATTAAGCAGTTACAATATACTAAGTACTGTGTTAGAATATAAGGATAGAATGATGACTATTCACATGATGATCATGTGGGAGAGTTAAATAATAAATAAAACAAAAACAGTATAACACTCTGTTCTAAATAAGTTAATCATGTATGAGATTCCCACTATAAAGCTCTTTATACTTAATATATTTTCAGATATAATACAAGAACATCTGAAGGAAAATAAAAATAAATTTCTAAGTCAACTCCTTTATCTATCAACATACAAGAAAATTCCTCTACAGTCTTTTGTCAAGAGCTTTATTCCAGGGAATATATCATAGCTTAATTTACAACAAACTTTTTTTTTTGTTTTTTAAGATTTTATTTATTTATTTATTTATTTATTTATTTATTTATTTATTTATTTATTTGACACAGAGAGAGAGAGATCACAAGTAGGCAGAGAGGCAGGCTGGGGTGGGGGGTGGGGAGGGGAGCAGGCTCCTTGCTGAACAGAGAGCCTCATGCGGGGCTCAATCCCAGAACCCTGAGATCATGACCTGAGCCGAAGGCAGAAGCTTCAATCCACTGAGCCACCCAGGCGCCCCTACAACAAACTTCTTGGCAAACCATTCAAGGGCTTAATATACCTTTATAATAATCAAAGTCTCGTTAATTAGAATCTTACTCTATAGAGACAATATATATTAATATAACATCAAGGAAAAATGAGATGTTCTTCCTTTTTACTTTGTTATCTTCATAACTATACCTAGAGTTGACTGTTTCAGTACTTTGCTTTTTCATCAACTTTCTTCACAGCTTTTTTATTTGTGGATTTTGGTGACTATATTAGGTTTGTATTTTAATCTACATGAATTTGTGAGGCAAATGAGGATTGTTATTTGAAGAATGACTCAGAGGATAATGATCAATTTTTATTCACATTTTATTGATACTGAAAACCAAACTTTACTCTTAATCCTTTGTTTAAGCAATTTTAGTCCAAGAAAAGGCAGTTCATGTTCGTAATATGTGTATACAAATATTGATTGCTGTGATATACACAATACTATTTCCATATATTTAAAAAACAATTCTTAAAGAAATATAAGTGTCAATAGAAATAAACCAGAATATAGTGAATTTTCTCCTCAAAATGGTTTCTAATTTTTTAGAAACTGTGATGATATTTGTGTGCATAATTACAGCAAGCATTTGGTACTTTCATGTGTTACTATTGCTGTGTTAGTATTTTCTTTGGAAGAAAAAAACCTTTCTGAACCATTTATCAGTAGAGTTTTAACACATAAATTAATTATAGTGTTTGACACTGATTTGTAGATATCACTATTCAGAGACAATCACTATCAAATGTGATGGACTTTGTTGCCCACCATAAGTAGTAAAGCTCCTCATCATGGGTTCAAAATAAAATACCCTCCAATGACAACAGAGGTCCCTTTGTAAGGATTTGTGATGTATAGTTCATGAGATCACCCATACTCCTCCGTTCACACTGTGTTGATTTTTTCTGGTGTAGTAGGATTCTGATTTGTAGAGCTATTACTATAATCTTCTGGGGGATGGCACATTGCCATTTCTCAAAGTTAAGTGAGTGCCTGAGTTTTCAATTTTAATAATGTGATATGAGAAAAAGAAATTTGTCTACAAAAACATTATAATGTGAATTTAAAAAACATACTCTATTTTCTTTTTGTGAAATTCTATTTTTCAACCACAAAAATAATTAATGCATACAATAATCCTAGGATTCCAATTCTAAAATTAAAGATAACAGATGCTCATATTTCTAGAATTTGGATTGTAAATAACCAGCCCACAGTAGTATCTTCTTAACTAAGCTCAAATCAATCACAGCCTAACAAAAATGTCAATATCGAGTATGTTAACCTTTATCTAATTATTTGAGGAATAAAAAGTATTCTCCCTTGATATCTCAGTAATTAGATATTTTAAAAATGATGTTTGTTTAGATCAGTCCAAAGTTAAAGAGATTATAGACAGCCTTTGCTTTTTTTTTTTAAGATTTTATTTATCTATTTGAGAGCGAGAGAGAGAGAGAAAGAGAGAGAGAGAGACAGCATGAGAGAGGAGAAGGTCAGAGGGAGAAGCAGACTCCCCGAGGAACTGGGAACTCTATGTGGAAATCAATCCTGAGACCTCGCGATCATGATCTGAGCTTTACCAACTGAGCCACCCAGGCGCCCTAGACAGCCTTTGCTTTGTTATACTAGGATCAAATCATTTTGTAAAAACTTGCCATAGAATTAATTTTCATATAGTATTTAAAACTCAAAGAAACTTCCAGAATTTAAAGTAAATCAAACCTTAATTCAAAGAACCTTCTGACCTCTAAAGACCCAAGCATTAATATTAATATACTTAAATTAGGTAATATACTATGTTCTTCATTTTTTGATTACCTTAAATGCTCAGAACCAAACTGGAATTATGGTTTGGAAACCATAATGTTCCAGTGTTATCACAGAAGATATCCGCATTAGTGTGGATTTCATTCAAAAATGTCAAAGTATACCTTAGAAAAATTATTCCAGAGAATAATTAGTTACATGCCTAAGTCTTATAAAGTAAAATGTCCTTTTATAGCAGCGAAAGAATATAACAGCATAGATGTAGGCTGGGACAATGGATTGTCTGTATTGTAACGTTATCTTTGAATATTCTAGTATGTCTTGACATTTTATTTATTTATTCATTCATTTTTTAAAGATTTTATTTTTATTTATATGAGAGAGAGCAAGTGTGAGGGAGAGAGAGAAAGAGAAAGAGACAGAGAGAGAGAGAAAGAGAGAGAGAGAACACAAGCAGTGGGGAGGGGCAGAAGGAGAAGCAGACTCCCTGATGAGTAGGGAACCTGATGGGGAATTGGATCCCAGGACCTTGGGATCATGACCTGACCCAAAGACTTAACCAACTGAGCCACCTAAGCACCCCTGTCTTGACATTTTAATACCATAAGATATAGGTGCATCTAGGTTCTTTTAGGTAATTGGTAGGGGAATTTGTAAAGCTTCAAAGTGAAATATTTCTTAAATTGCCAGATATCTATGTAGTTCTGGAATTCAATCACCAGTTTAAAAGTTCCTCGGGTTAGAAATCAACACTAACCCCCAAATGCCTCTGGAGTCACATGGTCTAACCTAAATATCAATATTAATCTTTTCAATATAGTTCTTGAAATTTTATTTCATAATCTGAAATATTTGAGAATATCTATAAAAATTAAGAATTTACAAATTCACTCAAACAGGAAAAATTAATCTTGAATGGAAGGTGGGAGGAATATCTATTGTAATATTTATATCTGGTGGATGGAAGCTCTAATAGTATCATTAAAAAAAGCACTAAAAATATAGCAAAATAGCCACTTGAAAAAAGCCAATGTATTGTTTTATCAATTAATATTAAAAAATCACTTTCTATGTCAGTATGCGTCAATTTCATTATTTTACATGGCATGTCAAAACTCTTACACATATTAAACATATTAAAAATCAATTTCTAGAAAATCTGTCAATTGCAACACTCCACAGAGAGGCAGACAAACTGAAAATTCATCAAGCATGACTTTATAATTAACTATATTTACAACAGACTTTGAAATCTATGGAGAACACTTAAAATTGCTATAACAATATAATTTTTCATGTTCGTTCTATACAGAAAATAGTGCAATATTCTGAAATCAGATGAGTAACACATTGGAAGTCATTTATTATTCATAGAGAAATGCAATTGGCATGAGCTATGTAAGACATACCTGCTAAAACATACATGGAAGATACTAATTAGCCTGATGAATTACATTGGCTAAGGACAATGTTCTAAGTGAAGTTTAATCTAAAAAAATCTTTAAGGACAAAAGAGAAATAATTTCATATTTAGATTTAGCATGAAAAATTATTTCAATCTTTCAATTGAAGACAGTCTAAAATTGTTTTTACAATTATGCATTTGCTACAGAATAAGAAAAAATTAAACTAGATGTCTTCAAAGTCATATATGCAGATAAGTGCCCAAGACCATAGGTTTCTGATGTAGGCAGCAGAAGAAATAGGGTAAATTGCTCTGTGTTGTAAAGGCACATCTAAATATGGCCTGATGTACAAGCACCACGTTTAATCACATTCTACCGGCTACATCTCAGTTGCACAGTGACTCCTGAATGCAGGAAATCTAGGAAATGGGAGTTACCTGGGTGTCCGGGGTGGGGGGTGGGGGGGGAAGAGGTATGTCTAGTGAAGAACTAGATTATTCCACAGGTACTTATTCTCAATGTTTTTTTTTTTTTTTTAACTATCTTTACTCTCTAAAAATGATAATAAACTTTGTTACAGCACTCATATAAAGTTTAGAGAAAATACATGTTAAAGGCCTTGTCTATTTCACAAAGTACGTGTTTCACAAAATTCAGAGTACAATTTAAAAAGTATTAACCTCCAGGACGCCTGGGTGACTCTGTTGGTTAAGCATCTACCTTTGGCTTGGGTTGTGATCCCAGGGTCCTGGTCCCACATTGGGCTTCCTGCTCAGTGGGGAGTCTGTTTTTACTCCCTTTGCCTGCCACTCCCTCCCCCTGCTTGTGCTCTCTCTCTCTCTCTCTCTCCCTGGCAAATAAATAAATAAAATCTTAAAAAAAATAAAATAAAGTATTAATCTCCTTCCATGGCACAGAAAATAGATAAGATGCTTCAATTACTATGCATCATATGGGCTGAAACTGTTGATGAATACCTCATCCATGAACTGTGGGTCCACAGAAATAAATGAAGAATTAAGCATGGGGAAAAGAAAGGCAGTGAGTTACTGAAACAAGGAGATACCTGGAGATACCCAGTTGCTGAGATAGAAGCTTCGTTTCTACAGAACCAGGAAAGTGCAATAAACAGAATCAATATGGCAAGTGTCACGGCAACCTACCTGAACCCTACAGACCGGTACTGCTACTCCAACCAGGTTCATAACGTGACTTAAAGGGCCATGTGTAAACAACTACTTAGGGTCCTCCCAACCTTCATTAATTAAAATGAAATATCAGAAGTTTATTGAATTCTCTATCAAGTCAGATTGGTAGAGGATCAGTAAAGGGAATCTGACTTTGTTCACAAAGCTCGGTGTATACATTTTTAGATACGGAACCTTAGCCTTCACATTCTAAATTATCTAAATAAACTGTTTAATAATGGCAACATCCTACCTTCTTTCTGTGGTGAAGGGGTAGACGGAAGGACAGTTAATCCCCGCAGGCAGTATCTTGCCTGCTTCCTTTGAGAGCATATGACCTGCAATTGCTGAATGTAGATTGTGAAGCATAGGTGACAGAAAAACAACTAATGAAGGAAGTCTCTTAAAAAGAGTGCAGGGGCACCTGGTTGGCTCAGTCGATTAAGTGTCTGCCTTTGACTCAAGTCTTGATCTCAGGGTCCTGGGAAGGAGCCCCATTCAAGCTCTCTGCTTAAGCAGGTACTCGTCTTCTCTCTTTCTGCAAACTCTCTTTCTCTCTCTCTCTTTGAAATAATTAAAATTTTTTTTAAAGGTAACAGAGTACAAAAAAGAGATGCCAATTCCCAGGGTCAAAATTCACACCCACTGATATAAGCAAAAGTAAAACAAACAAAAGCATTCAAGAAGCTTTTACAAAAACCTTTGATGCAAGGCGTTCACTGCAGCCCCTGGGCTTGCATATGAATAGAGGAAACAGTGGAGAATAGAGCTCCAAAAGACAAGACCAGGGGAGAAATTTCATTTCCCCTAACTTTCAGGTAGAGCAATTTAGAGTGGAATTTATATAATTTTAACTAGCATAGAAAATTCTAAAACCATTTTGAAAGGGCAGTAGAACCTTGAATTGATAGCTCTACACTGGATCCAACTTTCAGATTTATTTTGTTTGATGCAGAGTATTTTAGTCTGGGGATATTTCACAGAAGATCCAGAATTATGGTGTATCTTGAAAAGTAGGATATCTGGCAACAGTTGGTCTGCATTTCTCCATATGATCAACTAGTTGGAGCAAACTATAGCTGATCTCGTTAGACATGGATTATGGTTTCAAGTTTACTTACAGTTCTCATTTCTTCCTATTACATTACATCAGATATGCTTTACTCATTTTCATTACCCAATGGCCTCTAACAGCACTTAAATATGTGACCTCTACTTTTTTCTTTTTTTAATTTTTTGTGACCTCTACTTTTAAAAATCTTGTAGCCTTGGCAATAGATCAACCACTGAGGGTCAATATATTGCTTCAGTAATCACATACTTCTTTGAGTCAATCAATCCAGAACAAAGTACATCACAGAACATAGGTGTAGACTGAGATCACAATAGACCAATGAGGGCAAAGAAAAATTGAACATGGGGAAGAGCTGAATGGAGGGATGCCATAGAATTGCCTAATGCCTTGATTTAGATAGCACCAGAACATCCTTTCAGCTTTTGGAATTGTCAATTGTTTTTCTCTGAAGGAAAGAAAGACAACAACTGCCATTTGATTCCCCATTTTTTGAGTTATAGAACACATTTTTATTCCAGTTAGAGTCTTCTTTAGCACTTTATAAGATACCATAATTATATGCTTCGTACAACCTAGTATCTTCCACGTAAATGTCATGGGGTGAAAGTTATGTTTGTTATAGACAGGGATGTTTTAGTGAATAAATTTCAGGAATTAGAAAAAAATCTGACAGATGGGTCAGCTGTATTAGTGGTCAATAGTGACCGAGGTACTCTCATATTTAATTGTTTCTAATTATTGCATTGAGGAGAGCTGGAAGATATACAAAAGTGGGGCTTAAAGCTTGATTTGGTGCCTAAAAGTAGAACAGAAACTGGCAACTCTATGTTTAGAAATACATAATTTGGGAGTAGACGACGAACCAAATTGCTTCTACTAGTGGCAGTAATTTGGCACTATCAGAATGATATGTTTGGTATCAGGAATGGTTCATTCTGGTAGATATATCTTCCCATGTGGTCCTCATCCCTTCTTTTGGGATCTACTCTTCCCTTAACCAAGTGGTCCAACTTTCCTTCTCACAGGGGTGATCTTGTGTTCCACCTCCTCTTAGATATTATGGCTTTTCGTCTCTGAGGCCATGATCAAAACAAAGCACATTGTCATTATTTTTCAGGGTATAATATAAATGTTATAAGAGGTCAAATTGCTTTTGTTCAAATAGCATAAGTTTATTTATTTATTTATTTTAAAAGATTTTATTTATTCATTTGACAGAGAGAGAGAGATCACAAGTAGGCAGAGAGGGAGGCAGAGAGAGGAGAAAGCAGGCTACCTGCCGAGCAGAGAGCCTGATGCCGGGCTCGATCCCAGGACCCTGAGATCATGACCTGAGCCGAAGGCAGAGGCTTTAACCCACTGAGCCACCCAGGTGCCCCGAAATATCATAAGTTCTAAAGATGGATATATTCTTGGAAGAATACACTTTTTATTCTGAGAATAAAACTTAAATAGAGTTAGAGATCCTGAGAAGCACCATTTGAACATCTAAATTTAACCATGTCTGGCTAATGTGAACACATACCTTTTTTTTTTTTCTTGTCTATAGGTGTTGTTAGTTGAGTTCCTGTCACCTTTAATAAAATTATCACAGCAAATTCTGGATAATTCCAGTTTCTAGTGTAATGGAATTCCAAATGTAAGGAGATCATCCAATTGAAGGTAACAATCATTCAATCTCCCCCCAACTAATTTTTCTGCCAGAGATTAGTTGTCACAGAAAGCAGATACCTAAATATATTGTTTCAAATATGGAACAACACTTCTGATGGATTCTACTCAATGTCTTTAGAAAAAACTTCATTGATTTGGCAGGACATGGTAATAGAAAATATGACCTTCTTGGTGTTATCCAAAAAAGTGAAAAAGTTGAGATTTTCACCCTCACTGTGTTGGCTGGATGGTCAATGACCCCAGTGGAAAACATAACAGTGTTATGTGTTAGTACAATTCAATATCTTGGAAGCATACTTGTACTGTTCCCATCGACAGGCAGCCAGGTTAATGACTTTACAGCATGAGTGCATTTCTCACTCCACTTTAACAGCTCTGGTAAGGTGGTGACAGATACTTTCATGTTTCTATTTTCCGTATTGATATTTATTAAATCTAAAATCTGAATTGAAGAATGAGGTTGGTAGTTAATGTTAATGTTTTGCTGAGAAGTTCCTCCATAACCCTGAATATTTTTCAAACCATAGCTTTTGTGGCATATTGAAATATTAGAGTAACTAGAAAAATAGAACAATTTAAAGACTTCGTTATACCCCCGAAAGCTATGTCTGTATATATATTGACAGTAGAAACAGGAATGTAGGCAGGGTCCCAGTCTGTGTCAGTCAAAGTACAGGTCGAGGAATGCCATTTAAACTTTTGCCAATAATGTGTTAAGTGTCGAACACTGGAGGGAGCCATTGTGTTGTAAGAAACTGAGGCCGAAAAAACAGTGACGTTCTTAAGCCAGTGCCCTTCCCAGGTAGAATACACGTGGAAGCCTAGTAACAGGTAGGAGGCTCAGGTATTTTTTAGTGTTTGGGTCAAATAATGGAAAGCAGATAACTCAGTTATTTCTATGCAATAGAGGCTATATACAGGGTATGAAAACTTGTGCTGGTAGTTGCAGAGAGAAGAAACTAAAATGAAAAGATGGTAGACATTTGTCAGAATAATTTACCCATTACTTGCTCAGCTAAAATATATTGGATGTCTATTATTTTTCAGGTGTGCCTCTAGATTCCAAAGATACGTAGCTTCTGTCCTCTGACCTAGTCCATGAATTCCCTCTGTATGGATTGGTAGAAAGTAAGGTTTTGGAAAGAGAGAGCAGTAATTTAAAAGCAGAAACAAATGGGGTGCAAAGAAAACCAAAGTCTCCCATTTGATATAGCCCATTATTGACAGGTGTTAGCAGAATAAATAAAGCAAAGTTTATTTCAGAGATTAAACAGGCTATGAATGGTCAGTACCAGATCCTCCTGAGAGACAATGGTTTCATCAATGTTTTGGGGAGCAAAGTCATGGACAGAAAGTAAAGGTCGAAAACAAGTGATGATGTGGAAATAGTAAATGTCAGGAAGTCAAAAATCTAGGAAGAGAACAGAAATGGGGCGGTCTACCAAGTGCTTGAAATAAGAAATTCGGGAGGTTTATGGTGTGACTTCTCAATTCTGCATAATAGTGTCTAGTTGTTGTTGTTGCTATTGTTTTCTCTCTTAACCTCTTTAGTTGGAACTTGCTATGTGACAGGAACAAAACAAAACAACAACCAAATTTTTCTTCTTGCAGTCTTAAAGGCTTTATTGCATATCTGACATTATATGAGTACATCATCGAAATAATCTAATCTAATGTTCATTCATTCATTCAGAAACAGTGATTATGTACCTAAGAGATGTGAGATGATATGCTAGTTGCTGCAGGTACAATTATAACCCAAATGTCCAATAAGTAATCCTTAAAATCTCCCTCTTACTCTTTCAGCGTACTTTCTAACTATCCCTTAGGGCATCCAGGGATTTGTTTTTATATCCTAGATATTTCTAAAAACAAATAGAAAGGGGCAGATGGGTGGCTCAGTCAGTTAAGCATCTGTCTTCAGGTCAGGTCATGATCTCAAGGTCCTGGGATCAAGTTCTGTCTTGGGCTGCTTGCTCAGTGGTGAGCCCGCTTCTCTCTCTCCCTCTGCCTGTTCTCTCTCTCTCAAATAAATAAATAAATAATATTAAAAAAAAATAAAAACAAATAGAAGGAAAGCAACATGTAAGAGGAGCAAAAGCAAATACGTCAATACCACATCAAAGCAGGTAAAGGGAGATGAACCATAAATATGCAACGTATTACTTATGAGTTGAGATAGATAGCCATTTATTTATTATTATATGGTATCTAGATGTTTTATAAATAGGACCTCTGACCCTAGCTTGTCAAATTGCATCAACAAGATACATGATATTGATGAGGAGGGTTAAATAGAAAAATGATAACCACTTTGACAGATACCTTCACAATAGCCACACAGAAAGAAACATAAACAAATGCTTTTGAGAGGCTGAGTTACAGTAAACCAACAGGAATGTTGATAAAGACAATCTAAGTTTAGATTCTTTAAAGATGTTCAAGTCAGCTTTTGATGTTGATGTTCAGCTTAGTGAATTACTAGTCAGAATATGAGTAACAGATATTGCTTAAAAATATTTTTATTAGGAAAGTCAAGGCTCCTAACATTCCTGATAATTTAAAATAATTGTTTACAGTCCATTTTGTTTCTACAATGTCATCTGGAAATGGAATTCCTGATTGAGTTTCCTATGAATTTGAAAGTATATCTCCTTTTTAAAATATTTGTCTTTTTAAAGGATTTTTTTGCAGTTTTATTCATGATTGGATATCATTTCTTATAGGTTTGCAAGATAATATATTCATGAGATAAAGCCCACAAATTCTATCAGAGAATATACAATGGAAAAATAAACCATAATGTATCCTATACCCACAATTCTCAGTCCTAGAGGAAACCCCAATAATCTGGTTCTTGGATATCTATACTTTTATATTTTCCCAAACAATATATATTTAGAATTTTTTTCATATCAGGCTTTATCAAGTCTCTTGAATTTGTGGAAAATAAGTCATATTTTAAGTCACTGGAAATAGATGAATAGAACATGAAAAGTCCAAGTACTTAAAGTTCTTCTAAATCATAACATGGTCTTACTAATCCACTGGTTTCACTATTTTCCTGCTTATTTGATGCCTTCTGTGTCAATTAAGTGGTTTGCAGAGTTTTCTTCAAAGGACTTTTTGTGTGTCGGGGGGGATCTACTTAAAGTATTTTTACTTATATTACTAAAATTGGCAGATTCAGTGCAGAAGAAATGTGGAGCAACAAAGATCTGAATTTGGATTACTGAACAAATGACTAATGATTGCCAGAAAAGAAGGGACAGACAGATGATAGGCTGCTTGGAATCAGAGGTTTTGATGACCTGTGTTTATTTAGTCAAGCCACTGAAGAATGGTTCCTTTTGGTAAAATGCCTAATGCCGTCTATTTTTATGGCCCAAGAGATAGTACTTCTAACCACTTCACTTAATAGACTGTTTTGCAATCCATCTGATTTAATCATTTGGATATTGCTTCTCTGATAGTCAGCCTAACATTTTCTTTGCTTAATTTTATCTGATGTCCTCTACTTTTACTCTTTTATCACATTGTTCCAGAGGAATATGATGGGCAGGCTTTAATGGATATATCTTGATCTATACCTTTAATTTGGGGCGTTAAAATGATTAGGAAATTAAAACCATACAATTATTTCTTATCTGTCTCATTAATTGCCTTAAATATTCCTATTATGATTTCACATTGGTCCCATGAGTAATGATATAAGGAAGAACTCATTATGTTATGGAAAAAAAAAACCCTACACATTTATTAGATTTATACCTATGGGTCAAAGTCCATTGCAATGTTATCCCTGATTAATATTATTTTACTTCCCTGAGTTGCAATTATGCTTTGCATAATGGGTGATCAGGATTCAGTACAATAAAAGAGTCATGAAGGTCATGGTTGAACAAGTGGAATGTGGTGAGTAATAGCTCTGAGGTCTAGAGTGATATTTAATATAGACTCCATTATTTTCCTAATGTATATAGCCTTCTTTTTATCTAAAAATTAGGACATTATTGATGTTCAGTGACATCATGCTTCTTTTATCAAATGAAAGTCCAAGACCTTTGCATGGTATGCTGAAAGAGTAGAAGGACCATTTCAATACTGTCACATAAACTTTTATGTAGTGAAAAGTCAAATTTTAATTAAGCCATATTAAAATTAATTTAATGAAAGAAAATGAATCATAAAATACACACTTCTTTGCAATCCCTCCTTGCTAATTTGTTTCACTGATTAATAGAACACATTTTTATAAAAAATAAGAGAGTCTAACTTTCAGTTCATACACAGAAGAGAATTGTGACACACATATATTCACACTTCTTGTTTGTAATTTGGGTAGTCAGCACTACTTCAGGAAAATTTCTTCCCTACAAGGAAGCAGATAAAAGGAATCGGGGCATATGGGAGTGCTGAGTCCCCAAGGCACAGCTCTTCTCTTTTGCTGCCAGAGTTGCTATGCTCTTAGAAAATATCTTGGTTAACAAGGTAGAAGCAATTAAAAAAACATGATTCAATCATCAGATGACAGATACTGTAGATAAAAACTTTGTCAGGATACAGTATTGCCAAAAATAAATCTGAGCCTATGAGACATGGGATGAAGTTAGGATTTTTAGAAAACATTCCCAAAGAATCTCCCTATAGAATCTTAGGAAACAATAAGCTCTGCTTTTCCAAGTCTCTACTATCTGGAGTTACTGGTTTCATCTAAGTACACTTTTAAATCTATGTTTGTAAGCCAGCCCAGATACAGTTAGAAAAATAAATGGGCAACTTTAGATTTAGTGACAATTAGGGCAAAAAAATATCTCTATTTCCTATCTTGTGATCTTTGTTATATGTTTCTTATCTAGAACTTGAGTTCCTGCTATGGTCTGAATACTTGTGTTCCCCAAAATTCTTATGTTGCAAAACTAATGATCAATGGAAAGTGATAAACTTGGAAGGTGACTAATGTCCCTATAGAAGAGGCCCAAGAGAACTCCTTGTCCTTTCTACCATGTATGAATGAAAGGAGAAGTCTGTGACCCAGAAGATGATCCTCACCTAACCATTCTGGCATTCTGATCTTGGGCTCCCAGCCTTCAGAACCGTGAGAAATAAGTTCCTATTTTTTATAAGCCAATCTGGAGTATTTTGTTAATAGCATCCTGAATGGACTAAGTCTCTGTAGACTGCAACTCAGCCATTAAACCCAATCCCCTTAACATCAACTCCTGTGTCCCACCAGCCACTTACTATCTTATACCCTGGAATGTGATGTGAAATCTTGCTCCCTGTTCCTTCAATCATAGACATCCTTCTAATAAATGGCAATACTATCTGAAAAAGTTATTTTCTACCTGAATGTTAATTGTTCTTTAGAGCATCATTTTCCAGAGACATTCTCTACCACATTGGACTTTAGCTTTCCATAATTAGCTGAAATTCACTTGAACTTGCTAGGCTAGGCACATTTGTTTTTTTGTTTTTTGGTGTTTTGTTTTTTTTTTTTCCCACTAAACTCTTTTGTGACCCTCAGGTACCTGGGGCTAATTAATTTCTTTCTACTCTCTCTTATCAAGGATACCTAGCATGTTTTATCTGGGTACTCTCCCAGGATAACAATGGTGGTATACTACTGATATAGAGATGGAGATTAGTGCTCATTTTTATTTAGCAAGTGTTTTGCAAAAGGGCCTAGAATTTCTTCAAAAGCAGAATAATAGGGAGATTTCTAAGTCACTATAGGTTATTAGTTCAATTTCAGTGATTATTGATTTGAGCGGGTATCAGTTTCTTGTCAAATAGAAAATCTCAGAATGGGCAAAAGCTATTGTCAGGATACTATATAACTTATTATCCACACTGGGATCCTTTGAGAGTTGAAGGAAGTAACACAAATATTAAGCTTACAAGATGCCGAGGACACCAGGCATAAACCAGGCAGAATCAATTTACAATTATTCTAGCTATTATGTTTCTGGTGCCCAAATGAGGGAATGAATTCTTGCATACATTTATTTATTGTTTCTTTGAATGACTATAATATACTAGGCAATTTTCTAGGCCCTCAGGCTATATGGAAATTAAGGAAGACATAATTTTTTTTCTTCACACACCTTGTAATCTAATAGTGGAAGCAATTGAACAATTATAAGTATGAAGAGGGTTACAAAACAAATGGAAGAATACAATGGGAAAGTATACCTAGGTACCTAGCCAAGCTTTGGAAATCAGTGTTGAAAACTTGGGCAGGAAATATAACAAAGCTGAAACCTGAAAACTAAGTAGGATTTAACTAGGTGGCAGGCAGGGAAAAAATGTATTTGAAAAAGAAGAAAAAAAGTAAAATTATCAAGATGGCCTTATCATTCTCCTCAACTTGACTAAACTTTAGACAAGCTACTTCCTGATTCTAGACCTATGATCTTTTCTTACAGCCTTTACTTCAGAAAATATAATTGCAAATTCCTTCTGTATCCCTTTGACATGTAAATCTCCCAGCTTCTTGCCAGTTTAACAAACCAGGAATGTCTTTCTCAAGAATCCAGGAGCCATCTTTGAAATGTGATCATCAGAGATGATAACACCCCTACCTCCCAGACTCTGTAGGAGGGTAGGAACCTAACTTAAATAATGAATAATTAGCAAACACAAATGGCCTAATAATCCACCTCCTATTTAATGTCTCCTAGTCTTCTCCATTAGCTTACCCTGGTTTTAAAATCCTCCTGCTAGAAGGGATCCAAGATATAGGCATAGGAAGATCCTAAACACTTCCTCCCATTAACACACCAAATCTAAAGCTGCATATGGGTCATTTCCCTCTGAAAAAAATCTGAAAACTAGATGAACTTCTCTCCACAACAAAGGATAAAAGAAGCACCTCCAGGCAGGTAGGAGAACAAAGACAAGGTCCCAGTCCCCACTTGGTAACATACAATAGGGAGAGATCTCACTAAACATGTGCATCTGCTGATAGAGTTAAGGGTTGGTGCTCCAAACAAGGGTTCCAAAGTGCTAGAGGAAACTGAGATATCCCTTTGGAGGCCTTGCATGCAGTCTCACTCACTCTAAGACCCTGGGGAGGGGGGGTGGATAGTTTGAAAAGTGGCTCAATATGTGAGAAACGATTTGCTGATTTGGGGGCATTGGCTGGAAGCATAGACAGTTGAGACACTTCAGGGACAGATATGGTGGCAGTTGCCACTGTTGCACTCTCCACGTAGCCTGTTAGCATGGGTGAGAGAGCTCAGCTGGGCACCTGCCTGCCCCTTGCCAGTGGTCATGACACTTACTGAGGCTAGAGAGCGCAGGCAGATGCAGTGCCCTCCTGCTCCCTAGTTAGAGCAGGTGAACACAAACAGTTGTGGAGTTCTCCCTCTCCCTGGATAAAGTCTGCAAGCACAGGAAGAAGCAACCCTCTTCTGTCCCTTGTCTGCAGCTGGCAAGTGCAAGCAGTGGTAGCAGTCCCATTCCCAGCCTAAAGTCAGTACACGCACCGAGACAAGTCACTCTCCCACTGTGTTGCTAAAGTCCACAGGTGCATGAAGTCAAGACATTTCCTGCTGTCTTCCTGAATCTGCTGAGCATGCTCATTCCCTATGCTCTCCAGCTGCTTTGCTAAAGTCATCAGGTGTGCACAATTCATACAGGGGACATTCTTTGATTACCTAGCCCTTATGACCAAGACGGCTGATGTTGCAGAGCTCCATGGGACTGTAACAACCAGAAAGACAATCCTTGGCAGGCCACCTCCCCACTCCAAAGTAATGCACAGCCACTAGACTGAAATACAAC
Source organism: Procyon lotor (assembly GCA_028646535.1). Lineage (NCBI taxonomy): Eukaryota > Metazoa > Chordata > Mammalia > Carnivora > Procyonidae > Procyon > Procyon lotor. Next base: position 75,265,042 of record CM053606.1, on the reverse strand, counting down.
TCCAGTCTTCCTGTGACAAAGAAGCCTATTTACACAGACTGGAGCTTTAAACAGAGTGACAGGCTTCAGATTTCCCACACATTTAGAGGTTAAAGAGGTGCTCCCAGGGAGAGGAAGCAGAAAGACACCATCTTGGTGCATCCCCCTGGCCTCATTATAGCTTGATGAAGCTTCCCAAAAAAGATACATCATAATTAAAATGTTAAAACTTAAAGATAAAAAGAAAATCTAAAAAGCAGAAGAGAAAAGTAAACTGTTATGTACAAGGGAAACCCATAAAGTTATCAGCAGATTTTTCAGGAGAAACTTTGCGGGCCAGAAGAAATGTCTGGTAAAGTGTATGTTGTTACTTACAGGGACTTTGGCCATAAAAAACTTACAAAACTTTAATTAAAAAAGGCTATTCATCTCATAATCCCTTGTATTTTAATGATATCATTTGTAACTTCTCTTTCTTTTCTGATTTTATTCTTTGAGCCCAACTGCCCTAATAAGTTTGGCTAAGGTTTATCAATTTTGTTTATCTTTTCAAGGATCCAGCACTTAAGTTTCATTGATCATTTCTACTGTCTTTTTAGTCTCTATTTCGTTTATTCTGCTTGGAACTTTGTTATTTCTTTCCCTCTACGAACTTTGGACTTTGTTTGTTCTTCCTTTTCTAGTACCTTTAGGTATAAAGCTAAACTGTTTGTTTATTTGAGACTTTCCTTATTTCTTGAGGTAGGCTTCTTTTGCTAAGAACCCTCTCAGAACCACTTTTGCTGCATCCCAAAGATTTAGGTATATCCTATTTTTATTTTATCTGCCTCTAAGTATTTTTTGACTTCTTTGACTTCTTCTATGATCCAATAGTTATTTAATAAATGTTGTTTAATCTCTATGTGTTTGTAGTTTTCCTAGTTTTCTTCTTTTAATTGGTTTGTGGTTTCCAAAAATTGTGGTTGAAAAAGATTCTAGACATTATTTCAAGAAACCATATGATATCAATTATGTAAAGCTTTTACATGTCTTTCTTTCAAGCTTAAATAACAAATATGAACTTTTTTTTTAAAGATTTTATTTATTTGACAGAGAGAAACACAGCAAGAGAGGGAACACAAGCAGAGGGAATGGTAGTGGGAGAAGCAGGCTTCCCACTGAGCAGGAAGCCTGATAAGGGGCTCGATCCCAGGACTCTGGGATCATGACTTGAGCTGAAGGCAGATGCTTAACGACTGAGTCACCCAGGCGCCCCACAAATAGGAACATTTAATGGTCACCTTCCATTCCATATACTCTGCCAGATGCTTTATATAAAAAAAAAATATAGTTCAAGCCATTGCCTGTATTACTCTCTTGAGAATTAACTTATGCTATTATATATTCTGTATCATAGAATTAAAACTCTTTGATAAAAAATAAAAAACCAGATTTTTTTTTCCCAGTCTGCATATCTGGAAGAAGAAATATGAATCTGATGCCTTGTTGTCTTTCAGAAATCCAGAGAGGTTGAATTCTTATAAAAGAAACATGTTTAGATTTTAGGCTTTTAGTAATTTTTGTATAGGTAGTAATTAAACCATGAAAAACGAGGATAAAGGAGAGAATGAAGTAAAAAAGACTTTCCTAGTTGACAACACACCTGAAAATTAGACTAATCCTAATCTAAAGCATTAACACAAATATTGGGATCAAGTCTACCTATGAGACATGAGACCTGAGAACAACTAGTTCTCTTCATACCTATAAAATACTATCAAATTTTATACTAGAACATGATTAATAGAGAATTTACCAAAATTATGAGCTTTTGGAACACAGAAGTTACTCCTTATATCTTTCATTTTTCCCTCAGCATTTTCTAATAATGGGCATTTAAATGTTTAGTCATCATTTTAATAATAAACACTTCCTAAATTATTTTATGTTCAACTAGTTATAGAAGAAGACTGACAAAGAACCATTGCTTTTAACTTTCTCTTTAGCATCAAGATTAGATAACCTCTAAGAGACCCTTCCCTGAGCACCTCTATAGGCAGAAGCCCTCACTTAATTCTTGTATTTTTCTCTATCACTAGCAGTATTGTTTTCTTCACAATATTCATTTATAAATATACACTTATTTATTTTATTTCCACGGTTAATACCTACCTTCCCAACTGGAAAACCAGCTCTGTAGAGTCAAGGAGCAAAACCTATGGAAACCTATGGTTCACCAGTGTGCCTAGCAGTCTGCCTGGATTTAGAGATAAAATGTCTTAAATGGGTGATCAGTCACCCCCAGCATATATTCCCCCCAAAATAGATACACAACAATTATCATTGGGTCAAAGGAATAAATGTGATAAAAAGTATCTAAATATATAAATACATAATAAATATATAAAAATGAGCATTGAGAGTCATCGGCATAGTACGCAAAGAATATGGTTATTTCTTTCATTATTTTTATTATCGTTCTATTAACCAGATGAGTTAAAACTGATTTTTTAATACATTTAAGTGACTTCAGAGTAACAGCTCACAAGCAAATAAATTTGTTTTTGAATTCCTGCCAAAATTGGGAAAGATCTCAGCACTGGAAATTAAGAAAGAAAGTTATCAGTATAACAGGAACTTAGAAATTAAGTGCTTGAATATACAGATGTGACCAGATTAAGGAAAGACACCGTTTCCACTCCAAAGGAAGCACTAAATCACTTAAAAATAAGAAAATAAAGGATATTTTTCCAGGATAACTGAAAATTGGTTAAAGAAACTTGACCCATAACCATAATCTTAATTCAGTTTCATCAATCTTAAAGAGGGAAGGGAAGCTAACAATAGACTACGAACACTAACACTCATAATGTTAATGCTGCTACTAATAGTTATAATGAAAATAATACATCACAAGAATTGAGTACTGTATGTTGTAGTCATTGTTGTAAGACTTATTATATATGAACTTATTTAGATGTTATTATCATCAATAAGTTGCAAATAAGAAAATTAAGACACAAAGAAGTAAAATAATTTGCTTAAACTTTCACAGGTTGGAGAAATAAAGTTAAACTTAGGCAATGCTCTTCCCAACACTCTTCTCAGGCTGATTTCATAATAAAAATATATATTTCCATCACACCAGCTTAAGACTGGGTAGAAGGGTATAGATAAAATGTTGTTTAAAAAAATCCAGGGAAACAAAATGGCAAAAATTAACAAGACAGGAATCAACAAGTTTTGGTGAGGATGTGGAGAAAGGGGAACTCTCTTACACTGTTGGTGGGAATGCAAGCTGGTACAGCCACTCTGGAAAACAGTATGGAGGTTCCTCAAGAAGTTAAAAATAGAGCTATCCTATGACCCAACTATCGCACTACTAGGTATTTACCCCAAAGATACAGATGTAGTGAAAAGAAGGGGCATATGCACCCCAGTGTTCATAGCAGCAATGTCCACAGTAGCCAGACTGTGGAAGGAGCCAAGATGTCCTTCAATAGATGAATGGATAAAGAAGATGTGGTCCATACATACAATGGACTATTACTCAGCCATCAGAAAGGATGAATACCTACCATTTACATGGACATGGATGGAACTGGAGGGGATTATGCTATGTGAAAAAGTCAAGCAAAGAAAGACAATTATCATATGATTTCACTCATATGTGGAATGTAACCAATAGTGCAGAGGACCACAGGGGAAGGAGGGAAAATTGAATGAGAAATCAGAGAGGGAGACAAACCAAGAGAGACTCTGGACTCCAGGAAACAACTGTTACCCTATCCCCCTTACCTTCCTCCCCCCTCTGAAAGGGGGGGGGGAGGAAGGTAAGGGGGATAGGGTAACAGAGTGATGGGTATTAAGGAGGGCATGTGTGGTGATGAGCACTGGGTGTTATATGCCACTAATGAATTGTTGAACACTACATCAAAAGATAATGATGTACTATATGTCAGCTAATTGAACATAAGTAAATAAATAAATACATAAATAAATAAATAAACGTTCAAGGAATTGCTTGTTTTAAGCATATTTCTTTGTTTTAGTAATGAGTTTTTAGATACAATACCAAAAACACCTATGAAAGAAAACATTGATAACTGTCCTTTATTAAAATGCAAAGTTCTGTACTGTGAAAGACATTGTTAAGGAATGAAAAAAAGAAGCTATAGACTGGGAGGAAATATTTGTGAAACAGTGCAAAATAGAGGACTTCTATCCAAAATATACAAAAAGAAAACAATGTAATTAAATATGGACAGAAAATCTGAATAGACATATCATCAAATAAGAAGTTGGTGTATATGTGGCATGTAAAAATATGAAAAGACATTCAACATGATTTATCATTTGAAAGGTACAAAATAAAGCAACAATAAGATACCTCTACACACCTATTATAATGGCTAAACCAAATACTAAATATTAAGAAGGACATGAAACAACAGGAAAAAATCACTCACTACTGGTGGGAAAGCCACTCTAGAGGACAGTTTGGCAGTCATTTTAAAAACTGAATATATTCTTACCATAAAAATCCAGCAACTGTGGTCCTAGATATTTACTCAACTGATCTGAAACATACAGTCATATGAAAACCTACATGTGAATATTTGTGGAAATTTTACTCATAATTGACAAAAACTGAAAGCAAGAAAATGGCCTTTAGTAGGTGAACGGATAAACTGTTGCACATCCATATAATGTAGTATTATGCATCAATGAAAAGATAGTACTATCAATCAGAGAGACCAAAAGACACAGAAGAAACTAAAATGCATATTGCTAAGTAAAAGAAGTCAATCTGAAAAGCTATATAATGTACAACTTTAATTACATAACACTGTGAAAAAGGCAAAATTATAGAAATATTAAAAATATCAGTGGTTTCCAGTAATTTAAAATTAAAATGATGAAGCACAAGAGATTTTTAGGAAAGTGAAACTATTCTGTATGATTCTCTAATGGGGCATATTTGACATTATGCATTCATTAAAACCCACAGAATTTTACATTACAAAGAATGGACTTTACACAATTAAAAAGAAAAAAGTATTAGAAAGTTAGGAGATCCCAGAAAGGAATAGACCCTGGAGCAGGAGAATCTAACTGTACTATAAATATATAAATAACAGTGAAGAGAATTGGGGGAAAAAAGTACTGACTCAAGTAATGTTGGTAATGAGAAGAGTCCAAAAGACTAAGGCCAAAATGTTGGTGGGAATGCAAGCTGGTACAGCCACTCTGGAAAACAGTATGGAGGTTCACTATGGAGGATACTGTATTGTATCAATACATGATACTGTACTGTAGTTGATAAAATTGCTTCCCACAGCAGTACAGATTATCAATTCTGATACTGTTAAATAACTCCAATGGAAATGAACAATTAAATAAATAATTCGCAGCATTAGGGATGTCTTATCAGCAAGGGAGAGAAAGCTAGAATGATCCACATGGTAATGGATTAGAGTGGAAGACATCAAAATGAACTCACGTTTAGCGTAATATAGATGCAGGTAATCATATACACAAATATTTATAGATAATAATATGTACACAGATTAGTACAAACAGATACTTCTTTGTTCTGTTGGATGAGACTGCTTGGAAGCAAAGACCCTCCAGAAGCAGAGAACACATCTAGCAACAAAATCTTGCTCTTTTATACCAATCTCCAATAAAAGGAAACACAGGTCCTTAGGGAAATTGCTGATTCTAGACTGGGAAAAACAATATACGAGATGACCCTGAAGTATCCTGTAATGCCAGAAAGTGAGGAAGTCTTAAAACAACAACAAACAAACCTACATTGATGGGAAAATGTCAGAGGGACATAGCAGCCAAATGAAAGAACTCCCAGTGGTCAAAGCTAGTACAATTTGAGCAATAGGATACTTAAATTTTGGATTTTAACTCAAATTATAAAATAAATGGTTGTAAGTCCATGCCCATATAAATAAATTATCAGACAAATGAAGAAATCAGAAAGACACAAATTTTTCTTGCAGAAAAATGCCAAATACATGATATAGATAATCTGTCCTCAAGAATGAGAAGCTTAAATCCCAATTTTTAAAGTACAGTCAATTTATCCTGACTTCTCAAAAAGTACAAAATGGATACAGGGAAAAATTAATTTTATGGTGGGAAAATCTGACAAACAGTACCTCAACCAGGTGATCAAGGTTAATATCAACAGTGATATATTGTGTTGTCAGTATGACCACTTGATATGATGTAATGGCACTTTAGTTATGTGATCTTCCTTTCCAAACCCATAATTCTTATCGAATCATGAGAAAAATATCAGACAACTCCCAGTAGAGGGTACCCTACAAAATCCTTATCCAGCAAATGTCAAATTTACCAAGGTCATCATCAACAAGGAAAATCTGAGAAAAATTACCAAAAGGAGCTTAGATATATGACAAGTAAATATCAGGTGGTATCCTGGGTGGAATCCTAGAACGGAAAAAGATTTCATGTAAAAACTAAGGAAATTAAAATAAAATGTGGACTTTTAATAGTATTAATGCATCAGTGTTGGTTTATTCTTTATAATAAATGCTCCGTACTAACATTTGATGTTAATGGGGAAATGGGGTAAGAGAGTGTTTGGGAATTCACTGTACTAAATACTCAATTATTCTGGACATTTAAAACTATTCTAAAATATAAAGCCTTATAAGAAAACAATATTTTATCTTAGGGTAACAGTCCTTTACGTCCACTTAATTCACCTGCCCACCTGTATAATATCCGGAATTGCCCTGGAGGATGACAGTGGACTGTGGCTCTCGAATAGTAATTAGTACCAATCATAGCAGAACCTTTGCTAGACCAGATTAATACAGTATGCAGTCATTGCTTTGAAAAATTATTTTTTTCATCCTCATAAAAAAAGACTAGTAATGTTTTGCATGCAATCAGAATAAAAGATAGTATCCGTTATTTTTTCCCCAAATATGTTTATTTTTTTCAGTGTTACAAGATTTATTGTTCATGCACCACACCCAGTGCTCCATGCAATACGTGCCCTCCTCAATACCCACCACCAGGCTCACCCAACGCCCACCCCTTCCCCTCCAAAACCCTCAGTTTGTTGCTCAGAGTCCACAGTCTCTCATGGTTCATCTCCCCCTCTGATTTCCCCCCATTCCCCTTTCCCTTCCTTCTCACAATGCCCTCCATGTTTTTCTTTATGCTCAGCACGTAAGTGAGACCATAAGGTAATTGGTTCTCTCTGCTTGACTTATTTCACTCCACATAATCTCTTCCAGTCCCATCCATGTTGAGTATCCGTTATTTTTGGAAACAAATCTATGTTAACTCTCTCATCTTCAGTCATAATAGAGTCTAAAGAGATCTGGACTATCCAGATATTCCTGTATTAGTTTCCTGTGGTGGCCAAAAAGTAGGTAGCTTAAAACAACAGAAATCCCTTCTCTCAGTTCTAGAGACCAAAAGTCTGAAGTCAAGATGTAGGAAGGAGCACACTTGTTTCAAGAGCTCGAGGAGAATCTGTTCCATGACTCTTGCGGCTGCTCCATTCTTCACATCACCTTCTTTTCTGTGCCGGTGAATATACCTCTGCTCTTCTTTTATAAGGATACACATGATTGTACTTAGGATCATCTAGTATCAACGTGCACATATTTAGTATCTACAAGAGATTATCAAATTCACCAGAATAACCCCGACTGGAGTGAAAAAAAAAGGAAGAGGGAGGGCAGGAGAGAAACAGAGAGAATAAAAATAGTAAAAACAGAAAGACATCAAGGATAACAAGAAAGAAGGAAATGGAAGAGCTAGTTTTGTCACTTGCAAAACAAAAAGTTCTAACCAACTTTCTCTTAAAAGAGCTACGCAGAACCAATATGACCACCTAATAGCCAAAGATCAAAAACCCTAGAAGCTGAGAACGCATCTGTGCAACATGGATGTGCTTCTACAAAAAACATAATCTAAAGGAAATTATACTATCTCAACTCTTCCAGCATTGCTTTAACCAAATATTCCATAGTTTATAAAAAGAAAATAAAGCCCAAGCATTTCAGAGAGAAGAAAAAAGTTTTCTTTTTACTTTTATAATTAAAACCAGGCATTTTTCTAGTATTTTTTAATACATTTGAGACAATAAACCCTAAAAATGTTTAATTATCAACTTGAAACTTCGTTGAGATATTTGCAACCTTTTTTTCATTTCTGCCTGTGTAAATTACTTTACAGTCATTATCAAGTCCCTACTGATACATTTATTTTATCAGCAGCCCACTATATTTTAATCTTCAAAACAGACAATAAACATTTACAGATTCAAACTCCCATAGGTATCTTTAAATCTAATTTATTTTTTCTTGTGTTAAATTGCATATTTTCTCCTATTTTCTTCTTTACTAATAAGATTTCTTGGGTAATGAAACTTTATGCTTCAGTGTGGCCATTTTGCATTTATTCAGTGAAATCATTTTGAAGTTACTAGTGTGTTGTTAGGCTGATTAATCTAGAGGTTTTTATTATTTTTAAAAATCTCCCTAGTAGGATCAAAAGAAAGTCTACTTCTTTCCAAACATCCTAAATCTCTTTCTTGCTTTTCATCTTGTGCTGATAACTAATACATATCTTATTTATTTAATACTATGTTGTCTATTTCTTCCACTAGAAAATAAGTTCCAAAACAGTTTTATTCCCCTCTGTAGCACTTAGAAGAACAAAGCCTAGTGTAAGTATTCCATAAGTACTTGCTGAATGGATGAATAAATGTATTTCTGCCGTATATTTGAAAATAGTTCCCTTTTCTTGTTTTATGGAGAATCTTGTATCATTATTATGGAAATTTTTATCAATTCAATTAATGCTAAACAGTGGGTTTTGACCAAAAAGATTGAATGATTTTATTCATAAAACTCTCTTATATGTACAAAAAATTAATTTAAATTTGTGAGAATTAATTTTCTAGTGTAAGTTTAATTTATACAAAGTCTGAGAAAATAAGAACCTTAAATTATAGCAATATGAAAATTATTTGAATAAGTAAAACCACAATCTCAAATTAGCTCTCATTCATGCCTTACCATAATCAAAATATAATATTCATTAGTTTAAGGGATCCTTCCTTCGCTCTGATTTGTGTGTGTGTGTGGTGAAAAAGGAAGTAAGATTATATTAGTTATGAGTTTTCATAATTTATACACTTGAGATTTATACACTTGTAAATTTTTCTGGGCAGCAGGTTCTACTTCAATTAATTTCTCTTATACTAGACTTCCCAGTTTAGCTGAGGTAACATGTAAGCTAAATGAATTGGTATACAGAAGTCAGCGATTACACTTAATTAATTAATCATATAAACGAGGCTCGGGTTACGTTTTAATCTGGTTTCTGAAGATCCCAACCAATGTACCAAGTTGCACAGTGGAGATCTCCACCTCAATGTCCCAGATCTCAAATTCATTATGTCCCAAAATAGACTCACTACTTTTTTTTTCTTCTAACCACTTCAACACTGCCATCCTCCTGTACTCTTTGTATTACCAACCACATATTAACTCGGACTAGAAACCTGAAAATCCTAGTCAGCTTTTTCTTTATCCCTTTTGGAGTCATATTGGTTTAATCTAAAAACACTGTTTTAAATGATTCCTATTCTCTATCTCAGATGTCATTGAAGCCATCCTCGATTTTTACCAGAACAATCACAATAACTTCCTAACTCATTTTCCTGATTTAACTTTTTCACCACTCCTTATCTGTCCTTCAATTGCCTACAGATGTATTTTTTCCAAAAAGAAAATCAAGACATCCTCTTGTCTAAAATCTTAAGCTGGTTCCTAGCTGCTTACTGAATATTCGAAATCTACAATATCCTAGGTAAATAAATCATTCACAATTTCGGCGGAGATAATCTTTCTATACTACTACTATCTGTCTCTATAAGCTAATATCGTCACACATCATTCTCCAGCATAGGCATATTTCCTTTGCAATTGAATATCTTTCTTTTCTTATTATGCTTAGGATTCTTTTCGTATAGGTACAGTATAAACATCACCGTTTCTATAAAACCTCCTCCGTTTCCCCAGAATTATTTCAACCACTTTGCTTCTGTAGTGTTTATCTATGTGTTTGTGTTCTAGAATTTATTAAATTGCATTGTAACTCTCTGTCCGAGTGTCTATTCTACTAAGGCCAAAAACAGTGTGCTGTTTGTATTTGTTTTCCCAATGGACAATGGACAATGTACATAAGAGCCTGGCTCTTATGTAATGAATTTTTCATTTTGGTTATTTTACTCTTTAACTCTAGAATTTCCATTTGGTATTTTTTTAATATTGTCTATCTTTTTATTAATATTCTCTATTTGATAAGACATGGTCATGAGATTTTCCTTTATTTCTTTTGGCATAGTTTTCTTTAGTGCTTTGCACCTATTCATACTACCTGCTTTGAGATCTTTGTTTTCTAAGTCTGGAATCTGGTCCCTGTCAAAGGCAAATTTCTATTGTCTCTTTTTCCTCGGTATGATCACACTTTTCTGTTTCTTTTTATGCCTCATAGTTTTTTTGGGTTGTAAACTGGTCATTTTAGGAAACATGTTAAAACAAATTTGGGTACTTACATCTCCCTCCCACCTCCAACAGCTTGCTGTTTTTGCTTGTTATTTTGTGTAACGACCTCCTTTCAGGAATATCTGTTACCCCTTCTGTGTGCAGTCTCTGACACAGTCATGTGAGATTTAGTATGGAATTTATTTATAGAATAAATATTTCTCTATTTTCTGTATGCCCTCAGGACAATTTCCAGAGACTTTAAATGATTGGTTTTGGTTTTTTGTTTGTTTGTTTTTTGGTTTGCTTTTGGTAGCAAAGTTTTGTAATAATTTTTTAAAACAAATTATGGTGATTTTTCTGGAAAAAGTGGCTATGCAATACTTCATGGTATGACTTCAGAAGACTCTTTTCTATAACTCTTAATTTAAAACAAAGTCTTCAACTGAGTATTTTAATGATAAAAATGCATTTACATTTTAATTTTCTAAAAACTTACCAGATCTATGGGGACCAACATATAAAAATACTTCAACTGATGAGGTAATAGGATAAATCTTACTGAATCTTAAAAATTTGCTAGGTGATCTTGGGACATGACTATTTGCCCTGTCTTAGAATTACTAATGAAATAGCTTTATTTTCAATAAACTAAAATTAACTATTATATGGACATTAGGTAATTAAAGATGAAAGATGCTTCTCATATTTATTTTATTTTGTCATGTTATAGAAATGTATGATCACTATATATTATCAGCAAATGAGATAATAAGTGAAACAACAATACCACAGATAAATTTGAATTTAACAGTCCACAGCTTTGACAAGGATCCAACACCAAAGACATTTTTGAGAGTTAAATTCCACAGGCAAATATAAAATCGTTTGGCCAAAGATAATAAAAAAATAAGACAAAGTATTTAAGACCAGTACATGGGTGGTTAAAATGAATTATTAAATTATTCTGTCCAGTGTAGAACCAACCCAAACAGCATCAGTCTCCATAATCAAGATTCACAGATGACCAGTATGATCAGCTCAGGTGAAACCACATGGTTAGCAAGGCCTTGAAAAATAGAGGCCTTATCTTAGTTGCATAATTGCCTTTACTTATGAACAGATACCCTGAAAATACTATCTCCTAAACAACAGAAAAGATTCTCATCTTGTATAGTTTTCTGTACAGCCAAGCAGGACTAGCATAGTTTTACTTATATAATAAACCAGTATTTTCTAAAGTGTATTCTGTAGGACACTAGTCACATCATTTAGTTACATGCAAAAAGGCTTAATATTTGAAAATTAGTTTGAGAAATATCATATATTATAGCCTCTCTCTAAGAGATTAAAAATCTGCAATGGCATGTTATATGCTCTGATATGAATTCTACAATAAGAGAAGCTTATTTTATTGTATTTTTAAAGGATTTATTTATTTATTTGAGGGGGAGGAGTAGAAGGAGAGAACAAATCCTGAAGCAGACTCCCCCCTGAGTATGGAATCTAATGTGGGGCTTGATCCCAGGATCCCCAGATCATGACCTGAGCCAAAATCAAGAGTCAGCCTTTTAACCAACTGAGCCACCCAGGAACCCCTATTTTGTTGTATTTTAACAAATATGTCCTATGTTTTGTTGACTATAAAACACTTTTGGTACAGAAATTATTAAAATTCTTAAAACATTTATCTCTGGATCATACCATGGAAAAACGCTATTGGATGCATTGGATAGTCAAGACATGTTTGGGCCTTTCATTCACTGATTAGAGAATATTTATTATATGTCTGCATTGTATGAAGCATTATACAGGGCATTGAGCATATAATGAATGGCATATTAAATTGAGGAGTACTCCATTATTATAAAAATCTGATAATTTCCCCATATCTTCCCTTATAGAATGAAATTTAAATATTTTCTACTTATTCTTAACAAAAAATAATGCTTTCAGAATGATTACAGAATCATTACAGAATGTTTACATGCTATCAATAATACTTTCCATAGAGAATTACTATTAGAATATGAATACCTTTTAATATGTACCTACTTAGACATTTAAGTTATTAAACAAAAGAAAAATGTTTTTATTAAGCTAGAAATATTTCTGATTCAGGGATCAAATTGCCCTTTGTAGCTAAGAAAGAGAAGCAAAACTTGAGGCAATTCTTGATATTATTCAGAGCCCAGAAAGAAAATTTAGAAATTCAAGGTCACATATTAATATGGCATAATGCTAAAAGATAGTTTTCATCTTCAATAGCATTGTACTAAAATGCTTCTTTAAATTTTGCTTGTGTAAATGAACTATTGTTGTTAGAAAAAGCATG
>CM053606.1:75234531-75252093 GCA_028646535.1 Procyon lotor | reverse complement strand
GGGAGAGAAATGAAACACGAAGGGATGGGGAGGGAGACAAACCATAAGAGACTCCTAGACTCAAGAAATGAACTAAGGGTGGCCGGGGGGGGGGTGGTGGGGTAGGGATAGGGTGGCTGGGTTGTGGACAATGGGGAGGGTATGTGCTATTAAGTGCTGTGAAATGTGTAAGCCCGAAGATTCACAGACATGTACCCTGAGGCAAATAATACATTATATGTTAATAAAAAAAAAAAAAAAAAAAAGAAAAAGAAAAAAAAAAAAGATCTCTGCCATCACATTTAACTTTTATCTTTTGTTAATATTTTGAGTCTATACAAATTTTCTATCATTTAATCTGTTAGTGTTGGACCTAAAGAGGGACCAGAGTGACATCTCAGACACCAAGATATTTGACTAATTTGTGAATATCACCAAATGATAAGAATTATCAAGCAGAAGATAAAATGAGGCTCTCTAAGATAAACATTTTGGATTTGATATGAAAGGTGATGTCAAGATACTCATTTGAGAATATCCTTAGCTGCACGGGTTATAGGAAAAGGCTAAAATTGATCTGTCATATAGGGGCTTATTTAAATGTATACTTTTAAGCTTTGTTCCGTGATGTCTCAGGCATTGGGACATGAAAAATAAGTAAGTAGAAAGAGAGATGTCAGCAAGATGATCCAATAAGATATTATTCAAATATAACTTCGCATTTATCCAAAACTTAGCATTCATCCAAAAACAAAAATGCCTTTGTGCATCCAAGTAGGAGATTGCGGATCTCTGGTGCAATATAAGAATGAGGAGAGCCTTTTTTTTTTTTTTTTTTAAAGATTTTATTTATTTATTTAACAGAGAGAGATCACAAGTGGGCAGAGGCAGGCAGAGAGAGGGGTAAGCAGGCTCCCTGCTGAGCAGAAAGTCTGATGCAGGGCTCAATCTCAGGACCCTGAGATCATGATCTGAGCTGAAGGCAGAGGTTTTAACCCACTGAGCCACCCAGGTGCCCTGAGGAGAGCCTTTTTGAGAAGACAGGTCAACACCCAGGTGGCTGACTCACTGATATGGTCCCCACTTTAGACCAGGAAACAACTCTGTTACCTTGAGAACTCAGCTCCAACAATACTTGGCTTTGGTTCTGTCAGTAGCACAATAATCTAAGGGACCCTAGAGGAATCTCACCCCCCTGTGTATAGGTTAATGGGCATACAGATATTGGTCTTGGCTGTGGACCTATGAACTAGCTCCAGCTTATTGTTTTCAGTCTAGAAATCCCTAGGAGAACACTGAATTAGACAATCACTCACAGATAACAGAGCTAGGATGCAAGGATGGCTCACTATATATGAATCAGTAGATGTGATACATCATACTAATAGATAAAAATCATATGATCATCTGGATAGATACAGAAAAAGTATTTGACAATGTACACTTTCATAATTATAATAATAATAATAAACTCAAAAAATGAATACAGAAAACATACTTTATCATGATAAAGCTCAAAACTAACACCCATACTCAATGGTGAAAAGTTCAAATCTCTTCCTCTAAGATCGGGAGCAAGACATGGGTGCCTTCCCTCCCCTTCCTATTCAGTTTAGTACTAGAAGTCCAAGCAAGTGCAATAAAGCAAGAGAAAGAAAGAAAGGCATCCAAATTAAATCAAAAACAAAGAAGCAAAATTATCTCTGTTTGCATATCATATGATTTTATATAGAGAAAATCCTAAAGACTCCACCCAAAACCTGTTAGAACTCAGAAACTAATTCAGTAAATGTACAAGATACAAAATCAACATATAGATAGCAGTTATGTTTCTATATACAAAAAACAAAGTAGTTTGAAATAAAGAAAACAATCCCATTTAAATAGCATCAAAAACAGTATATACTTAGAGATAAATTTAACCAAAGAGGTTAAAGATGTGCATACTGAAAACTATAAGACTCTGATGGAAAGAAAATAAAAAACTGAAGACACAAACAAATGGAAACATGTCCCATGTTCATGGATCAGAGGAATGAATAGTGTTAAAATGCCCAAATTTCTCCCATCATCTCTAGATTTAATGCAATCTCTATAAAAAAATCCCAAAAGCATATTTTACAGAAATAGAACAAATAATACTAAAATTCATTCAGAACCACAGAAAGACCTCAAATAGTCAAAACAATCTTTTTTTTAAGATTTTTATTAATTTATTTGACACAGAGAAAGAGAGAGAGAGAGAGTACATAAAGCAGGAGGAGTAGCACAGGGAGAGGGAAAAGCAGGTTCTCCATTGAGAAGGGAGCCCAATGTGGGGCTTGATCCAAGGACCCTGGAATCATGACTTGAGATGAAGGCAGGTGCTTACCTGACTGAGCTACCAAGGCACCCCAGCCAAAGCAATTCTGAGAAAGAAAACCAAAGCTGGAAGCTTTGCATTTCCTGATTTCAAAATATATTACAAAGCGATAATAATCAAAACAGCATGAAACTGACCAAAAAAATAGATCAATGGAACAGAAATAAGATCCTGGAAACATTTGCATATACACTCAACTAATATTTGACAAAGAAGCCAAGAATACTCAATGAGGTAAGGACAGTCTCTTCAATACCCGGGGCTGGGAAAACTGGATGACCACATGCAGAAGAATGCAATTGAACCCTAATCTTTCACCACTCACAAAAATTAAACAGAAATGGATTAAAGATTTGAATATAAGACTTGAAACCACAAAACTCCTAAAAGAAAACATAGGAAAAAAATCTCCTTTATATTGTTCTTGTCAATGATTTTTTGAATATGATACCAAAAGTACAAGCAACAAAAGTAAAAATAAGAAGGACTACATCAAACTTAAAAGCTTCTGCACAACAAAAGAAACAACAAAATGAAAAGGCAACCTATGGAATGGGAAAAATATTTATAAAATATCTATCTAATAAGAGGTTAATATCCAAAATAAATAAGAAACACATACAACTTATTAACTAAAAAAAATTGAAATGAGACAAAACAAAAAGAACAAATAGTCCAATTATTTTTTTCCAAAGAAGACATACAAATCGCCAATAGATGTGTGAAAAGATGTTTAATATCACTATTTATCAGGGAAATGCCAATCAAAACTACAGTAATGTATCACCTCACACCCTGATAGAATAGCCATTATCAAAAAGATAAGAGAGAAAAAGTACTGGTGAAGGTGTCAAGAAAAGAGAACGTCTGTGAACTGCTGGTAGGAGTGTACATTGGTGCAGCTACTATGGAGAAAAGTAAGCAATTTCCTCAAAATATTAAAAGTAAAGCTACCATATAACCCAGCAAAACCACTGCTGGGTGTATATCCAAAGGAAATGAAATCAGGATCTTAAAGACATATATGCACTACAATATTCATTGCGGCATTATTCACAATAGTCAGGATATGGAAATAACCTAAATTTCTATCAGTGGATGGATGGATAAATGTGGTACACACACACACAGCATTATATTATTTTACTATGAGAAAGAAGGAAATTCTCCCATTTACAACAACATGGATGGACCTCGAAGCACTTAGCTAAGTGAAGTAAGTCAGACAGAGAAAGTCAAATACAGTACAAACTCACAAATGGAATCTTAAAAAGCCAAACTCACAGAAACAGAAAATAGAACAGTGGTTGCCCAGGCCTAGGAGATGCAGGAAATGGGGAGATGTTGGTCAAAGGGTATACATTTCCAGTTTTAAGATAAATAAGTCATGAGGAATCCATGTAGAGCATGGTGACTATAGTTAACAATACTGTATTATATACTTAAAGTCACTAAGAGAGTAAATTTTAAATGTTCTCACTACACACACACACAAAGAACACTTATGCGAGGTGAGAGACGTGTCAACCCCCATGTGTTAATCATTTCGTAATACATACGTGTATTAAATAATCACATTGTGCCTCTTAATTTACACAATGTTTTATGTCAATTATATCTCATTAAAAGGGGGTAGGGCTCACAAAGTGAAAAACTTCTGTGAAGCAGGATTGTTTATGTTCTATTATGCTAACCCTGGATCCCAATGAACTAAAAATATTTAAGAAGAAAAGAAAAAGATAAGGAAAGAATCCTATTCACAGGTATTTTTGCCTGTTTATATAACACTCTATCATGGTCAACAATCAAAGTAATCAATACATTTTATTAAAAGTTTATAGTATTCATGGTATTTAATTAGAAAGGCTAAACCACAAGGAAAGAATCCCTTGAGGTAGTAGATTGAAATAAAAGCAAATTAAAATTATCATTAACTTGTATTTTATATCCATTTTTTTAAAACCCTCAAATCTTTAAATGTCAAGCCCCAAGTAATTTATTTCAGGCTTTCTTTTTTTCCCTGCAGGTTGTTTCCCAGCTCTAATCTCTGGTCATGTTGAAGAGGAAAAAAAAGTTTTATGGTAGCTTTGGGGAACAAAAATCTGCTAACTTTGGAATTTCCTCTGCTGGAGCATCCAGAATGATTAATGTCTCCTCAGAAGAGCAAATAGCCATCAGTGCGAATGAGGAAACATCTCAAAACTGGGGAAATATAGGTGCTTTGGTGAATATACTTCCAATTACCAAACTATCATGGTCCTTCGAGCAGGAAAAATATTTGTATCTAATACCCCCCCCCCCCGCACCTTTCATTATTCTTTGGCAGTGGCATTTAAAAATAACACTTCTTGTTGCTTTCATTCTCTCTAAGGGTTAGGCAGGAGCTGAAGCAATGAAGGTTCAGAGAGCTTTCTCCTAGATGTTATTCATGCCATCTGTGTATTGACAGCTACCTTAATAAATACTGTGTGGTGGAAAAGACCACGTACTGGACTGTCCTATAACATTAAAGATCCATGAGATGCTCTACCCAAGGCCCCCTCCCTTCCCCACCTCAGAAAGGTACTCACTATCCCAGATACCAGAAGAGTTGACTATTAATGCCTCATAACTGGGACCCACTCTGGGAATAGAGTTCACAGTAGGGAGTTCCCTCACCCAAGAATATGCTCCTTTACCAGTTCCAGTGACTGGTTGATCAGGAGTACAAAGCATTGGTCCCTTGCCTCAACTTGGGAGAACTCTGTAGAGGCTTCCCGGTTCCAGAGCCCTTCTACGCCTGGCTTAGACCTCCAGCTACAATTTCATCTCAGGCAGATTCTCTCTTCACTCAATCCTGTTTCATTTAGTCACTCCCAGCTTTCTCTCTTAGAGCATTCCTCAGTAAACTGCCTAAATGCAATCTCCACTTGAAAGTGTTTTCCTGAGAACACACTCTTTGATAGACCTAAATTTCCTAAACAATAAAATAAGCGTTTTTGATGCAATAATCTTTAAGATACCTCCTGGCTTTAACATACTATGATTGTAAATCATAGCTCCTGATTCTCCTCCTACAGTTGTACTTTCTTGCTTTCATCTGCTACAGATTAAGAAAATAAATGAATTGTTCACGAGCAGTAAAGAGAGTTTCTGCTAAATGAAGACTATAAGTGCAAGGGCTTTCAGTTAGCATAGAGGCTACATAGATTTTTTTTAAAAATTACTAAAAAAAAAAAAATTACTCCAGAATCTGGGTTACATTCTGGATAATTTGGGCAGTGGATAGTGACTATCACATAATTATTGAAAGAGAATTTATTTTGAGGGCACAAACTGTGCTGCTACTAGGAAACACATGTAATTAATAGAAGCACCTACACAAAAGCTTTCATAATTTAGAAAAAACATGCTTACAGAACATTTGTGGAAATTGCTATGACAGAGGTGATACTAGACAGAAGAGTGTGATTATACATTAACTATTAAAAATATTTTAAATTATGCAATTTAATCGTTTGTAAATTAGAAAAATAAAAATAGAAATAATCTAAACTTATGGATTGAAATAGAATTGTTTTTGATGAATAAAGGCACCTAGAACAAGGATAATGAACAATCAAAACATTCTGTTTGCAGACCATTCTTAATGAAAATTTTTATTATTTTACTGACTCCCTGGAAAGTCCGTGAAAATAGAAAGGACACAGAGAAAGCTTTTAAAATGTAAGAGAAATTTCAAAAGCACATCTGATGTATATTGTAGATCCACAATACAAATGAAATATGTAGCTTCTAAGGAAGCCACTTTTCTTAAAGGTTGATGCGTGGTTGCTATAAATTCCAAATTTTAAGATACATTAAAGAATTTTGGTGAAATTTTATGGATTAGATTCTATTCTTGCAATCATATCAAAGATAGAATAATTCACAAGATCCTAAATGTTCGATGCTGCCTTCTACTATAAATGTTGACACATCAAAGTCATTTAACTTCTAGAAAAGGCTACTTTCACAGTAGCTACAGTTCCCAATGCTTTTTATATGGATTTTAAGTACGGCAGTATAAATGATACATTGCACCAAATGCCACAGGCTCAGGTGACTATAGATCCTTGCAGCTATCAAAAATTTTACTTACTAATATGATATGTCCAGAGACTGACAAGTTCTAGGAATAAGGAAAAATTACAGAAAACTTCTCACTCCTTTTGAAAATGACACTTTCAAATAACTTCACATCAATCAGATGAACTACAGTGACCCCATTCACAGTTTGACAATGGACCAAGTAAACGGACTTACTGGAACATCTGTTACTAGTCCTGTTTTAAAATGTGCCAGCACAACCAACAGTTATTCTCTATTGGGTAAGTAATGTACCCTCTGAGAAATGAGACCAGAATGGCTGTACTTAAAGAAGAAATATGTAACTTATTAAAAAAAAAACAATAAATGACAGGAAGTATTTGCTGCTTTTGGGAAAAAGATTTTAAAGAAGTTTGAATGAATTCTAATTCATTGAGCATATATAGGTTCCTTGTGGAAAAAAAATAACTATTTTATTCTTCAATACCTTTCTTATGAAAGCAAAATAATTTATACTGGCCATAGATACTGTTCACTGTTAAACCAACTTAGAACACTGCTATACTCTGGGTCTTATCGTATTTTGTGGCATTCTCAGAGTTTTTCTAGTAAAGACTGATTTCATATAGTCTGAACATACATTCTCAAAGCAGAAACTATCAGAAGCTTAAAAGTAAAACTTGATGAGAAAACAAACAGAAAAACTCCAATCATCTGTCCTATAATCTCAACATACGTTCAACTCTCACTTTCTAAAAACCTAATAAATGGGAGGATTTCGATTTTTTTATTTGCTTATGTTTTGTGTTTTCACCACTCGGAAAACAAATGGTGATATCAAATACAGAAAGTTAAATTGAATTTTAGAATTAGAGTTCAAGTTGAAGACATAATACTTATATTTTTAATTCTATTTTTACCAAATGATACCAAAAATAAAATTATAATACCAAAAATAAAACTATTTTTATATTTTATCAAAAATAAAATTTTGGTATTATTACCTAATAATACCAAAAATAAATTATATATGTAACAAAATTAAAATTGTATATGTAACATAATCATCACTTAGTGATTTTTGAGCAAACGAATTTTGAGCAATTTTGAGCAAATGAGCAAATGAATCTAATTGAGAATAGGTAATAGTACACAATTCTGCCAATACTACTTGATCAGATGAAATAGTGATAACCTGATAAAAAGGTTATTTTGACCTTAATAACGTAATAACTACATATAAAGGTTATCCTTATTGAGAAACCAACTAACTTTTATTTTGAAGGTATTGCATTTCCTAATTGGAGAATCATTCTAGAATCTCAAAACAAATATCTATGTCATTTATCCAAGCGATATCCCTCACTTTCCAAACCTTATTTAGTTCCAAAGATGAGGGAGCTTAAAGGCTTTGTAAACCCTTCGAAGACTCATTGCTCTCACTTTTAAAAACTAGATAGTGATGCCTACTGTGCTAATTATCAATTTATTGCCTCCCAGCTCCAAATTCACTCTTAGTCATCTGCTCTGGGAAAGTGTCATTTAATCTTTTAAATAATTTTCCTCTGCTCCCTCTCCATAAAGAGTGCTAGAGGATACCGCAGGAGCAAAGGGTTTGCTTGCTGGTTCCGTGGTGCCTCTAGGCTGGCTCTAGTAGTACATGTATGTTCCACCTTACCAGCTCCTCTGGTGCAGGCACTTTCATTAACACGGGGCTCCTACAGTACATGGCAGCCGGCAGCTCAAGCAGCTTCCCATGGCACCCTCCAGCAAGGCAGAACTTTCTCATGAATAGCTTTTGCTAGCCCCTGCCAGGACAGATTTCCAACATGTCCCACCACCATGCCATTGGGGCAATTTCTCTGCTATTAAGTCAGCAGAACTCTCACCAAAACGCTCTTGATCTCAGCAAAGTTCTTCATGGGGTGTTCTATCTTGGTTTAAGGAGTGGCAACTGCTCATTATATCTGGTATTCCTAATATTTTAAGTTCTTTTTATTTTTTTACTAGATAATACCTTGTCATCACAGTCTCCCATTACATTAAATAATTATTTACATTAAATTTAGTAGTCCCTTTCTTTGTTCAACCTAATATAAATAAGCTAGTAGGTTATCTTCGGGTCTTCATTTCTTATAAGAAGTGTAAGACACTTCATATGTCATGACACTCCCATGTCAAGTGAAACTAGTATTAAATAAGTGTGTATGGTTTTCTCTGTTGATCTGTCTTATGTCAATCTAACTCTCAAGTCCAGTCAAAAAAAACTCTGAGAAAGTCAAGGTAAAACTCTCGCTTCCCAACAAAAACACGTGATGTATAACAGACACCCACAACTATTATTTTCCTCTCTGTCCTTAGATTTTCAATACCATTATATCAATGACAAGTTTGTCAGAAGCAAAGTTTGCTAAATACTAAAGATTTTACATTTAAGCAGAATTGTTGAAAATAGTAAATTTTCTTTTCCAATATACCAGCAATTTAACTGTAAGGAGAATTCCAAGGCAAAATTTTTGTGAATAGCTGCCATTGAAAAAAATTAAAAGGAGAATCTGACAACTTTTTAAATAACACTAATCTCTTTCTTTCCTGTCCATATTCATTCATGGAGCCTACTATGTGCCAATCATTGTTGTAGGTACTAGAAGAATTAGAGTAAAAGAGAACTCTGGGTGTTATGATATTGAAACAAAGTAAAAATACAGACATCATATGATGTGATAATTGGAATAAGGTAGATATAAGATTATAAGTGAGATAGGGAAACAGAAAAGTCCCAGTCCTAACTCTTTATATAACACATAGTGAGGGGGAGGGAGGTGGAGATGAGGGAAAGTTTGCTCAGAGAAGTCTTCCTAAAGAAGAAATTTTGATAAAATTAAATTGAGGGGCGCCTGGGTGGCTCAGTCGATAAGCGTCTGCCTTCAGCTCAGGTCATGATCCCAGGGTCCTGGGATGGAGCCCTGCATCGGGCTCCTTGCTCAGTAGGAAGCCTGCTTCTCCTGCTACCATTCCCTCTGCTTGTGTTCCCTCTCTCACTGTTTTTCTCTCTGTCAAATAAATAAAATCTTTAAAAAAATTAAATTGAAAATTTGATTTTGGAAAAATAAATGATATTTAATCAGACTAAAAAGCAAACAGATTATTAGGAAGCATGTTGTTGGCAGAGCATATATGAAAGCTTAAAGATATTACAGAAGCATAGAATACTCAATACAGTAAGCAGTTCTTGATGCCTGGATTGAGTAATTCAAGAAGAGAAAAATGGCAGAGGGTGAAGTGCTTAAGGTAGGCTTGGTTTCTTATATGCCTTAGACATGCTTAGCATGCTTACTGTGTCTTGGTGGTGGGGGTCACTGAGGGTATTAGCAGAGACAATGACATAATCAGACATAGGTTTTCAGACTATAGCAGTGATAAAGAGAAATGATTGGAGGGTCACACAGAGTGGGCCAAGAAGCAAAGAGAAAGATATATAATAAGGGTCCACAACAAAGCAGAGAGGACACGGGAAGAAGATTCAAGAGATGCTTAGGATATAAAATCAAAGTTCTTAGTGAATAATTGGATGGAGTAGTAATGGAAAGAGGAATGAGTCAGTGGTATCTTCCATGGTTCTGATTTGGGTAATAGGTGAAATGATATCAACTGGGTGGGGAAATTGTAAAGAAGATGATTTATAAGAGTGGTGGGAAAAGAAATAATTGGTTCAGTTTCAAACTGGTTGAGTAAACGATGTCTGTTATAATTTATTGGCATTTGCATATTTTAACACTCAAGAGAATGATTAGATAGGTGTATTAGACATGCAGTAACTCACCATCAGTATATTTTATGTAGATGGACTCAAGAAAATGTGTTCATAATACTTTAAAAATTAGAGGCGTGGGGGTGGGCTGCATCAGTAGGCTATCGCCACAATAATGCTGCACTACTACCTAAAGATTTCAGTGGCATGTAAGAATAAGACTTTATGCATGGTTCTTGCATCTGTTGATGAGCTAGGCTTCAGCTGTACAGGCTATTCACAGATGTGATTGCCTCCGACATAGAGATTAGCTCCAGCTCTGCTTTATCTACCTTAGTCTCCTTGGATCAGTGGCTACTCAAGGCAGATGTACCTCATGGCAAAAGAAGGAATGCAAAAATATAAGCCCAAACATGCAAGCACATTTCAAGTCTCTGCTCACAACACAGCTCTTAGCTTCACAAAGTAAATTATATGGCCAAGCAAGAAATAAACAGCAAGAAGGGACACTGAACTCTACATGCTTTATAGAGTGGAAGAAACCAGTGATTCTTTGCAGATGAGCTCTATTTTCTGTGCAACTTTTACTGGGCCTAAGAAGTAAAGTAGTTGAATGAAGGCTTAAAAAGTGTGGTAAAGCCTGAGGAGTAAAAATATTTTGTTCAAGAACTGTTGGAATGACTACCAGAAAACACTGAAGACAGCTTGAAAACTGAGAATTTGTTACATTTAATGCAAACATGCAAACACTAGATGGATCCATGAATCCTTCCCTAACATTGGTGAATATTTATAACTTTAAACTCTTATTACTGTTGGTGTGCTTCCTTGATGACTATTCTTTTAACACTTTACATATGCTAATTTGTATTATTTGTGGTTTTATATCAATATCCTCCTGTTCTATCTACATTATAGTCCTCCTAATAATTGAGATCGAGTTTTATAGCTACTTGTAACCCCATCAATAACTTAAGTCTTTATTCTTAATGATGTTCAATG
This sequence comes from Procyon lotor, assembly GCA_028646535.1. Lineage (NCBI taxonomy): Eukaryota > Metazoa > Chordata > Mammalia > Carnivora > Procyonidae > Procyon > Procyon lotor. Next base: position 75,240,931 of record CM053606.1, on the reverse strand, counting down.
ATGTTGATAGCACTGCATTAAAAACAAAATGAGATAATGGAAAAAAAATGCTTAACACAATGCCTGGCACAAAACAGTTGCTCGTTAATTCTTACTTTTCTTCCTTATTATACCTGTAAATATTAATTTAAATAATAAATGGATAAGAACAGAGTAAACAAATCAATGGCAATTGGGTTTTCCTGTGACTTTTTAATTTTCCCATTTTAATGTGGAAAATACAATAATTTAATGCAAAAATAAAATTGGAAGGGGGATAAAGAAAAAGTACATTCACATGTATTTGTGAAATATCCAAAATTATGCTGTGTATTATTGAAAGGGTACACAGGAAATGTTATTTAAAGATACATAAAAATTTTAAAAATTGTACTGAGAAGAGAAGAAAGGGATAGAAACAGGGCAGGACACAATGAACTTTAATGGTATCTACAACATTTTTTTTTAAGATTTTATTTATTTATTTCACAGAGAGAGAGAGAGAGAGAGATCACAAGTAGGCAGAGAGGCAGGCAGAGAGAGAGGGGGAAGCAGGCTCCCCGCTGAGCAGAGAGCCTGATGTGGGGCTTGATCCCAGACCCTGAGATCATGACCTGAGCCGAAGGCAGAGGCTTTAACCCACTGAGCCACCCAGGTGCCCCATGAGTGCCTTTTTTACACATAAGAAAACTGAGGCTTTGAAATGCTAACCATTTCTTTAATTATCAGTTAGTACATTCTAACTTGGGATTAGAAACACTGTCCTTTGAAATGTCAAGTACATTTGCCAGTAATTTATTTTGAATAATTTTTAATAATGTTGTCACTAGACAAAAGCTTTAGCTAAGATAGAACAAGTTTACACTTACAAGAACTGAGAAGTCAATGTGTGGTGAAAAAGAAAGCAAAGAATGGAAGCTTTAGTTAGGAATTGGCAACTCAAATTCCTTCAGTATCCAGGCAAATGCTAGCCAGCAGAAATGAAAAACAAACTAGGTAGATAGATGATAGATAGATAGATAGATAGATAGATAGATAGATAGATAGATAGATAGAAAGTAGGTCTGCCTATAGCCATTTTACCTTCCTTTGGCTGCCGCTTGTTCCATTCTTTCCAAAGCTTTTATATCAGTGTGTGTGTGTGTGTGTGTGTGTGTGTGTGTGTGTGTGTGTGTGTATATCTCCAAAGCTATATATCAGTGTGTATGTGTGTATATATATATACACACACAGATATATATCAATAAAGAAAGTAGGTCTGCCTGTAGCCATTTTACCTTCCTTTGGATGCCGCCTGTTCCATTCTTTCCAAAGCTTTCCAATGGCTTTTAAACAGTGCTTGAGGGATACAAGAAGTTGCTGAGAAAGCACTTGAGCAAACTTCCATAGGGGAAGGTTCTAAGAGGGAAGGTAGAAATTCCACTTCCTTTTCAGATAGAACTATTCCATTTTTAACACTTTAATAAATTCAACACCCTACTATTTTTTTGTAGTGAGTTTTGCTGCTTAAAAAAAAAAAATTGAAACCACTGAACAATGGAATCAAGAGGGTTTCAAATATTTCAGATCCATTTCTATGCTTGACCTTATTGGCTTGGTGGGTTTGGGGAGGTAAGAGCGTCTTGAGAGAACAGGGTCAACCAGTGTGCAGTCATTTCATAAAGGATTTCCTATTTTAAGTCATAGAAAAATGTGGCTTGTGAGGTCAGACTACAGGGCTTCAAAGAGCTGTGGTGCCTACAGAAAGTGACTGACTGCTGTGAGAAGTAAGCTGAGTGGAAAGCTACTATGTCCTGCCCTAAATTGGCCTTTCCAACTATTTCTATACTTCAGAAGGAAAAAAATAAAAATAAAAAAGAAAGAAAAGGAAACAAAAATCTTTCCAAATGTAATCTTCAAAGGCAGAAGACTCTGCAGCATGTATTTTTAAAACAGAAAGCTTCCAAAAATATTTACAAAGGAATTACGCTATTATTCATGGGGGAATGTTCATGATACAACCTTATTTACCCTCTCATATCTTAAGACAAATTGAATTTTCTCAGTTACTGGAAAAACATACACCCTTCTGAGAACAGGCCACTGAAAACATAGTTTTCCATTCTAGACCTAAATCAGGTATTTTATTCCAGTTACCTCAGTGTATATAATTAACTTAATGATTGTTATTTATATATTTTAGTACACTATTTTCTTAAAAACTTATGAATTACATATGCAATAAATATATTAAGTTTAAATTTCTATAATATCTCTAATATCTAACCTGTTTTCTTTAAACTTGACAATTTTGTCTTCTTTAAACTCTGATTAACCTCCCACAAACTCTTTCTCATGCACTTTTCTTAGAGACTCAGTGTTACCTTGCGTTTTTCAAGGTTATTGTGACTCCTGGTTGGGTTTCAGGGACAAGACAGATATCCTTATTCTGTCTGCTTTCCAGAGAGATGATATGAGTAAGAGAATACAAGATACAGAGGTCTCTAGGTTAGCTGATATATCTTTGCTTGGCAAAATTACAGAGCTCTAGAATTATGATAATTTCCTCACACATTGATCTCTTTTCTTTCATTATCTTCACTTCCCTTCTACCTATTAATAGCTATGCATTGCCTTGAAGGGCAAATAACTGAGAAATTTGTTATATTATAAAGTTAGGGAAATTTTCCTCTTTAATCATTCCCTGTAGCATTTTCTCAGGTACATCGCAAGTATTGTACTTAATACATTTTTGTTAAATTGGACAAATTCTGGGTCAAAAAAGAGTAACAATCCAACAATTCAGTATAAATCTAGCACAGAATCAGGATAAAAAAACAACTTCCTGACACCTGTCAACAGGGAATCTATTACACTAAAAATGAATAGTATAATTAAATCACATTTAATTTTAGAAATTGCTGCTATATAAAGCTTACTCAAAAAATCATTATTGATAAGGAAAACAAAGGCTAAAGAAAAAAAATTTCCTTTCTACTTACAGCCCATTGACAAGTCCTTGAGACAGGCAGAATAATATTCCTCTAGGAACTCAGCTGTCTCAACGTTAATACTTTCTTAAGGGTAAAAAGCAACCTTTGCCCAACTCCCAAGACCCTATAAGTCTCCTTTAAAATTGAAAAATTCCTTTGGGACTTCCTCTATCTCTACCCACCAAGGTATATGTTAACAATCATCCTCCAAGCATATGGCCCACTGATGTATATCTGAAGGGTCTTATGGCTAAGGTTTTCTTAGACCCCCAAATATTTCTTACATGTGACTTTTTTTTTGCTGGTGTCTCTTCTCCTGGAACATCTTCATCATTTAAACAAGATCACTTTCCTCATTTATGTTGGTAATTTCACCTTCATTAAGTTTCAGTGGCTACATATCTAATCCTCTGAATGGAGGCAACGTCAACATTGCCCCAGTCAGCTATATCCTTCTATAATTCATTTTTTATTCAATTTAAATTTTGCTTCCAGTGTAATTTTGTTTCTTTGCTGCACTTTCATATGTATTGGCCAATTTCCTATTTCTAGCATTCATTTTTGTAAAATATCAAGTGGATTTGTCACTGGGAGAAAAGGAGGCAACACAACCACATGTTTTGCTCTCAGTACATGAACTAAGGAAGAGGTGCATAGTGATTAATCACTGATAGACTTTGAATAAAGTGGTTAATGATCATGATATGCACCAGTTACGAGTTGTGGACTGAAGAGCTAGTAAAGAAATTTATACTTTATGCATTTATTCACAGTTATTATAATGTGGTGGTGGAAATTTGAAGCTTGTTCTTAAAAGACTAATGTCATTTACTTAAATCATGATAACTAAAATTTGTGCATTGAAGAGCTATACAAAAGCAAGGACTGCCTCTACTTTGTTTTGTGATGTTAATAGCAAAACCTTGACAATAATGAATTTCTTAAGTAGATAAAATTATTTTGAAAATTATTTGATATGATATGTTGAACTTTTACTACTTCAATGTGGCTACTATGGGTTTCCAGAAGCTCAAATGTGAATCACAAAATCAGGGTTTTACTTTTAGCTCTGACACTAATGTGTCACATGATGATGACAAATCACAAAAATTCCCTTGAATCATCTTTAAAAAGAAGATTGGAATATATTTTTTTCTAAAACAGTTTCATCTTATGGCTGCTGTCCTGGCACTGTTATTTATAGCTCCTCTTCCCCTCTCAAAATTGTCCCAATTCTTTCTGTGTCAAAAGTTTTGTCTTTAAACTAGAAATATTATTTTTGACATGGTAGAATTGGTACTGCAATGTTATAAATGTTATTTATAATTATAAGAACATCTAATTTGCTAATAAAAAAAAAACATCAAAGATGACCTTCAAATATATTCCTGTTGAGAGCTCTATCCCTTACTTTTTCTGTGGATTGCACATTTTTGCAAGTCATATCAAGTTCTTATAAAGTGTACAACTTTTTATCACGTCTCAGTGTAAACTCATATTTACCACTGAAAAAGGCTCTGTGTAATTCATCTGATATCACTAAGAATATGAGTAGTGACCTGTTCTATGCCAGCAAGCAGTAAAAGGCCAGATACAAAAATGATGGGAAAGATCTGTAAGTTCCAGCTTGTCCCTTTGATAGATATGAATTCAGAAGCAAGATGATATTGGTTCAAAAACTGAGTTATATATTTTTAAAAATATTAGGTATTTTAATATGGTTCAAAACAATGGAAAAAAAAGTTTACATGAAAGAGGTTTAACTGTTATATAATTACTGCTCCAGCAATTTCATTGTAATTATCTCCAACAAATACTTCAAACAATAGCATTGATAGAGTAAGAGAGTAATAATCTTCCTACAGATCTCTCAGGTTTTCTAAATAAGAAAACACCCTTAATTATATCTTAATGTTCACTCTAAGCTACATTCAAGCAAAAAAATATTGTATGCAATTTGATGACAATAAATCATGAAATTAGGCAAGATATATATTATACTTTTTTTACTTGAATTCTAAAAAGAAATACCAAAATGTTTATCTGAATGTGATTTTATTCAGTGGTTTGACATATATGATACCCGATCCATCTTTCTGACCTTTCTAATCAAATGCAAAATTTTTTAAATTTGGGTTTGAAGATCAAGGTCAATACCATATTTCTCTTTGTAATTTTTGTCTCTTGACAAAGTATTTCTGCCTTCTTATGAAATACTTATAGGAAGATTTAATTTTTAAGTCCTACTTAATTTCATGTATAAAATATTACCTTTACTTAAAAAAAGTTATATGGACATTATTAATACACCCTGGAACTTCCAGGTGATAATAAGCAACATAGTACTATAATTTAATCCCATTTAACTAAATTCTAGGACAAAGACTTTAGTGTATGGTATACAAAATATATAATAATGACCCATGTGTAGTAACTAGTATTTATTTATGTTTGTTTGGTTTTTTTGATAATCATGATTTATCTCAAAGATATCCTCTAGCATCCTACTTTGACCGAACTTCTTTAATGGAACATATGTGTATAAATGTAATATAAGTTTCTGTTAATTTTCAACTATTCAGTTGGCTGTTTTAAGACATTTTTATCTTTATTTTTTTTAAAGATTTTATTTATTTGTCAGAGAGAGAGAGAGAGACAGCACAAGCAGGCAGAGGCAGAGGGAGAAGCAGGCTCCCCGCTGAGCAAGAAGCCCTATGTGGGACTTGATCCCAGGACCCTGGGATCATGACCTGAGCTGAAGGCAGCTGCCTAACCAACTGAGCCACCCAGGCGTCCCAACATTTTTATCTTTAAATATTTGGCTTGACCTCACTTATTATAGTATTTCTGTATTTTTAAACATTGGATGTTGCAGACAAGAACACTGAACATTCATGTTACCTTGCCTGGCCAAACCAAGTAACCCTTTTCTCTGACTATCACCTTCCAGGTGTAAAATGGAGGTATCACATTATGTTATTTCCAAGGTTCCCATTTTAGATATCTCCTTTCTTTTTTAAATTTTTTTTATTATGTTCAGTTAGCCAACAAGTAGTATTTCATTAGTTTTTGATGTACTGTTCAACAATTCATTAGTTGCATATAACACCCAGTGCTGTCACAACATGTACCCTCCTTAATACCTATGGCCCAGCTACCCCATCTCCCCACCCCTCTCCCTTCTATAACCCTCATTTTTTTTTAAATTTTATTTATTTATTTTTTCAGTGTTACAAGATTTATTGTTTTGCACTACACCCAGTGCTTCATGCAGTACATGCCTTCCTCAATACCCACCACCAGGCTTGCCCAACCCCCACCCCACTCCCCTCCAAAACCCTCAGTTTGTTGCTCATAGTCCACAGTCTCTCATAGTTCATCTCCCCCTCTGGTTTCCCCTCATTCACCCCTCCCTTCCTTCTCTTAATGCCCTCCATGTTTTTCTTTAC
>CM053606.1:75110360-75234031 GCA_028646535.1 Procyon lotor | reverse complement strand
CCTTTCTCCACACCCTCTCCAACATTTGTTGTTTACTATCCTGTTGATTTTGGCCATTCTAACTGGTGTAAGGTGGTATCTCAGTGTGGTTTTGATTTGAATCTCCCTGATGGCTAAAGATGATGAACATTTTTTCATGTGTCTGTTAGCCATTTGTATGTCTTCTTTGGAGAAGTGTCTGTTCATGTCTTCTGCCCATCTTTTGATGTAATTATCGTATAACCCTCATTTTATTTCCTGAGTCCAGAGTCTTTCTTGGTTTGTCTCCTTCTCTGATTTCATATTCGGTTCCTCCACCTACCCGTGGTCCTTCATGCTACTTCTTATGTTCTATATAAGAATGAAATCATATAATTGTCTTTCTCTGCTTGACTTATTTCTCTTAGCATAATCCCCTCCAGTTCCAACTATGTCGATGCAAATGGTGGGTATTCATCCTTTCTGATGGCTGCATAATATTCTGTTTTATATATGAACTACATCTTCCTTACCCATTCATCTGCTGAAGGGCACCTCGGCTCCTTCAATAGTTTGGCTATTGTGGACATTGCTGCTATGAACATTGGGGTTCATGTGCCCCTTCTTTTCACTATGTCTGTATCTTTGAGGTAATTACCTAGTAGTGCAATTGCTGGGACATATTGTAGCTCTGTTTTTTTTTTTTTTTTAAGATTTTATTTATTTATTTAACACAGAGAGAGAGAGAGAGAGATTACAAGTAGGCAGAGAGGCAGGCAGAGAGAGAAGAGGAAGCAGGTTCCCCGTTGAGCAGAGAGCCCCATGCGGGGCTCGATCTCAGGATCCTGAGATCATGACCTGCACTGATGGCAGAAGCTTTAACCCATTGAGCCACCCAGGTGCCCCTGTAGCTCTATTTTTAACTTCTTGAAGAACTTCCATACTATTTTCCAAAGTGACTGTACCAGTTGCATTCCCACCAATAGTGTAAGACGGTTCCCCTTTCTCCACACCTTTGCCAACACTTGTTGTTTCCTGCCTAGTTAATTTCTGCCATTCTAACACAATGAAGTGGTATCTCATTGTGGGTTGATTTGTATTTCCCTGATGGTTAGTGATGTTGAACACTTTTTCATGTGTCTGTTAGCCATTTGCAAGTCTTCTTTGGAGGAGCCAGCCACATGCAGAAGAATGTGGACCATTCTCTTACACCATACACAAAGATAAACTCAAATGGATGAAAGATCTCAATGTGAGACAGGAATCCATCAAAATCTTAGAGAAGAACATAGGCCACAGTAACTTCTTTCAAGACACGTGTCCAAAGACAGGAGAAACAAAAGCAAAAATGAACTTTGGGAACTTCATCAAGACAAAAAGCTTCTGAACAGCAAAGGAAACAGTCAACAAACTAAGAAGCAATACGCAGAATAGGAGAAGATATTTGAAAATGGCATTACAGATAAAGGGCTGGTATCCAAGATCTATAAAGAACTTCTCAAATGCAATACCCAAAAAACAAATAATCCAGGCAAAAAAATGGGCAGAAGACATGAACAGACACTTCTCCATTTTATATATTTCAAAAGATAACCGGACTTTAGATATATTGCTTAATACAACCTTTCTTAAAATAAAACTGCCTCTGATTCTCAAAACCTGTCATTTAAATCAGAGTACTGAACTCCTAAAAGAGCAATATTCATTTTTACGGTTACACACCCCATCCCCCAGTAACAATACTGTCCCCGCTCCATTTATAAATCTTGCCCATCTTTCAGATTCACTTAAAGTTTCACCATTTCTTTGAAGCCTTTAATGAATTTATGATACTTCTTTCATGTCATGGTATTATTTAATTTTCTATGTTCTTTAAAACACTGATTAGATATTATACTTTTTAGAATATACATAATAACTTGTAGGGTCCGACGTGTATAGTAGATATTCGTAAGTATAAAGAAATGTGGAAAACTCCTAACACAACAACAATTCTAATATGGCTCATGAATGCCTGATGCAGTGATAGAAACTTGCTCTAAATTATTAATTATGTTATTTTTTAAACACTTAAATATATATCCTTTAAAAATGAATAGATTAAATAATATACTTTAATTATTTGTGATCCCTTACCTGTTTAATTCCCCAAGTCCCACATCTATAATTGTTCAGAGAGTCAAGTTTGCCCTTTTCATTCATTCATCTGTCCTTACTCAGTCAAATACTTGCAGTTGCAGAGCTTAGAGTATATGAGATCTAATGTTCCCAGAAGGCAATCTCAATGAAGAAATTCACAAATCAAGGTTCTCTTTATACTTCCTCAGTCAATGTTGATTACTTCCTTGAAATATGCTTTCTGACCTTCTTGATTAGAGTCAATGATTGTTTTCAGAAGAGGTAGTTGAGTCTAATCTGTGTAATAGCTTAGAATTTGATAGCTGAACAACACTTTGTAATCAAAAAGCAGTAAAAAAAAAAAAAGTCCAAACTTTTCCTGTATATCAGTATCATGGGTAGAACTTCCACAAATAGTTTTTATGTTCTGTAATTTTCCAGAAATTCAGAGGCCCCAGGTTCTGAAAATCTATTTTCCCATTTTAGAATATTTTGCTTTTCTTTTGAGGGGATTTTGAATATCAATTTCTTGTTAAGCACCCTGAAATTATACTTAGAGACTTCCTGGAAGCAAGAGCAGAATGGCCAAAATGAAGAAAACAGACAAAACCAAAACTGGTTTTCCCAAATTCCATCTTGAAATGTTCCAGTAGGTGAACACAACACAGTAACAATAATGTGAGGAAGAGATACTAAGAAATCAAGGCAGGGATACATGTCTCAAGAGTCTCTCCATAAATGGCATGAAGGAAAATGAAGGACTTGATATATACTGAAAACATATTGTGTACCAGGTGCTATGCCATGGTTCTTTAAAAATATAACAACAATGTGAAGTAGATATTATTGTCAATTTTTAGATAAAAGAAGCAATCCCAGAGAGGATGAGTAACTAAATTAACATCCCACCAGTGGTAAATGGTAGATGGTATTTTTTAAGAGGTCAATGTGGCTTCAAAGCACTAGCCATTCCATCCCACCACACCACCTACACGTCCATTATGTTGGTGTTCAAGGATAGGCTTCCCATTCCTAAAAGTTATGGACAAGGGATACAGAAGAAATTTGGGGGCTAATGATGTTATTGGAGCTATACTTCTTTCCTGAAATATAAGCCCAGAGAAATCCAATTAAATGAATTTTTGCCTGATTTTTCTTTTATTCATTTATGAATTTTTGTCTGTTTTGCTTAATCACATATATATATACATATACATATGTATATATATATACATATACATATGTGTGTGTCTACATGAATACATATACATATGTATTCCTGTAAATCTTGAAATACAGAGCAGTAGGAAATGGTCAGCTTTTTGGGTTGATACAAATTTTCTTCTGGTTGCCTTAATGATCCTATTTTAGCAACCCACTAAGCATCTCAATATTAACCAAGAACTGAACTAAGGGAGGCATTTAAAATTTTTAAGCAGAAATATGTGATTATATTACAGAAATACTAGTACTGTACTTAATTAAATGAGAAAACTCTGCATGTACCAAAAAATGTGAATAATTTATTTGAAATTTGTAAAATGAACAAATGTAATTAAGGCTCAAATGAAACACAAAGAACATAATCTCCTGCATTGTTTAAGCATTTCATCTTCATTATAGCTAGAATATCTATAAGAAAGGAACAACAGTTCATCTTCATTATAGCTAGAATATCTACAAGAAAGGAACAAATTTTACCTGATAAAAAAAGCCGTAAGAGATTCCAAGATATGTTTATGTTTTTTAGGAGGATGAAAAATCATGTAATGACCAACTAATTCCATGATTTTGTTCACTAGGCATCTATTGACAGGAGTTCCTAGGGCAGGGTTGAAATTTTGGGACATTCATTGCTCTACCTTTTTCCTTTTAATAGAGAAGCTGAAGTATAGGAATGTGAGATATAAGAAAATGAATTAAAATAAACATTCTGTGCAATGAAAAGAGAATCTGAGGAAAAATAATAAATCTGGACTTGTTCTGGGTCACAAACTCACCCTTTGTCTATGACAATATATTTGATATACTAAATCACAAATGACTCCCCTCCATAGATCAGTCTCCAAGATGGGAATAAATCAGCCAGGAATAAGGACTTTTCAGAAGTTACAGGGAGGACTGAGTCACATCCCTATAGCTTTAGGAATCATTAGGAAAGTCATCAAGAGGACATGAGGGCCAGGCGACACATAGCTGGACTCAGGCAATCAGAGGCCTCTTACCCTTTCCCTTGTGTTTGGAATGTGGGTTCCACTTCCTTTCCTGCTCTCAGAAGCCACCCCAAGGGCACAGCCTTGAGATAGCAAACATGGTGTTGAGACCATCCAGAAGGTGTATGTGATAAACCCAGGTAAGGCCTCTATATAAAATTTTAAGATTTGTCAGGTGGATGCAGAGATCTTCTCACCTTGTGGCCACCCACAACAAACCTTATAGGTAATTCCCTTGCTTATTAAAATTGCTGACTACCACTCTGGAGTAGCTTGCCTCATTCTCTGGTCTCTTCTGATTTCCACATAGGGGAGCCAGTTTCAGATTATACCTGGGAAGCTCCCACGAGTTTGCAAACCAACTGGAATAAACAATTAATAGCAAAAAAGAACCTATGTTACCTCATATCTACAACAAACAATCAGACAAAATTTTTGAGGAATAAAAACTATATTGACCATAATTTCCCCTAATAAAATAGAGCATACTAGCTATCAGAGACCTAATATGCACAATGAAAATAAAAGATTATTTAAATAAGGTTTGTCTTATAATTTCTAAGGGTAATAAAAACAATGAAGATAGTAGTTATAATTCATTATATGCCTATTATATGTTGGTAAATGTGAAATATTTTAAAAAATATTTTCTTTAGACATGAACAGACATTTGTGCAAAGAAGACATTCAAATGGCCAACAGACACATGGAAGAGTGCTCAACATCACTTGGCATCAGAGAAATACAAATCAAAACCACATTGAGATACCACCTCACACCAGTCAGAATGACTAAAATTAACAAGTCAGGAAACGACAGATGTTGGCGAGGATTCGGAGAAAGGGGATCCCTCCTACATTGTTGGTGGGAATGCAAGCAGCTGGTGCAGGCACTCTGGAAAACAGTATGGAGGTCCCTCAAAAAGTTGAAAATAGAGCTACCCTATGACCCAGCAATCACACTACTGGGTATTTACCCTAAAGATATAAATGTAGTGATCTGAAGGGGCACGTGCACCCGAATGTTTATAGCAGCAATGTCCACAATAGCCAAACTATAGGAGGAACCTAGATGTCCATCAACAGATGAATGGATAAAGAAGATGTGATATATATATAATCTGTGTGTGTGTGTGTGTGTGTGTGTGTGTAATACTATGCAGCCATCAAAAACCCCACAAAATCTTGCCATTTGCAATGACGTGGATAGAACCAGAGGGTATTATGCTAAGTGAAAGAAGTCAATCAGAGAAGGACAATCATCATATGATCTCTCTGATATGAGGAATTTGAGAGGCAGGGCAGGGGGGTTGGTCATGTGGGGTAGGGAGGGAAAAAAATGAAACAAGATGGGATTGAGAGGGAGATAAACCATAAGAGATTTTTAATCTCAGGAAACAAACTGAGGGTTGCTAGGGGGTTGAGGGGAGGGATAGGGTGGCTGGGTTATGTACATTGAGGAGGGTATGTACTACAGTGAGTGCTATAAATTGTGTAAGCTTGATGATTCACAGACCTGTGCCCCTGAAGTAAATAATATATTATATGTTAAAATAAATAAATAAACAAACAAATAAATAAATTTTCTTTAGCACAGGTAAATATTGTATTACCATTTTAAAGCTGAGGAAAATGATGCTCAAAGAAATTGTGACTTGCCCAAAATCACATGCTGCATAAGAGGCATAATCAGAACTGTAATCCTGATTTCACTTCAAATAACATGCTCAAAGATCATTCTGTGGTAGTAATCAAGAAGTCAAGTTAATTATGAGAAAATTTTAAGTTTTTTAACAGTTCCACTCTTCTCTATTTGTGAATATCTTTTCCAAAGTAATAATAGGAAACAGAGTTACTGTAGTTTTCTATTGCTGCTATAATAAATTACTTCAAATTCTCATAAATTTATTATCTTATAATTACATAGGTCAGAAATTTGACGTGGCTTTCACTGGGCTAAATAAAATCAAGGTGTCAGCCAGGTTCCACACTCTGTTTCAAGCAGTTAGCATGAATCAGCTGATTTGGTCCATGCCATGAAAATAAGAGGTTAATATTTTCCCAATGCCTAGTTCAGAGAAAATGAAATCAAAACAAAATGTATTTAAGTAACTTGTCTAAGGTCATGCAATACATTAGAGCCAGGATAATAATAATTAAGAATAAAATATTTAAAAGGAGGATCAGCCTCTGATCTAATTTCCCGGGATTAAAAAAAAAGTTACTAAGAGGACATATTTGACTTTATAGTTGAGGAGAGAGAAATCCTGGAAGGAAAAAAATGAGTTTCTACTTTAGAAAAAAGAAAACAGTAAGCTGAATCTCTATGCCCAATGCTACTTACAGAGAAACTTCAAGAAATTGATCCAGGACCTAAGATCTCACTACCTGTTGACACATTTCTTGGATAAAGACTACCAGGCATCTTTATTTTCACTCTATCACTCACTCCAAATTTTCCACTATCGAAATGAGATTTCTGCCTAGCTTCTAAAAAACTACCACTTTCTGTCTTTCTGACATGTCCCTTATACCTGGGCTCTATTATCAGTGGTCACCCAATTTCCTAGATGATAAACTTTGCCTGCCTACATTTCTTCACACTATATAGAGGAGGTTCTCCCAATAGTATTGACCCTTAAGCAGGGTCATTAGTTTCTCTACCCCAAACCACTGAGGAGAACAGACATGCATCATGAATAGGGTTGAATTTGGACTGCTCTTCCCACTTCCTTCATATATACTTCCCTAAAAGCACAGATTCTTGATTTTTTTTTCATAGTCAACTGCAAATTAAGCAAACATGGCAATCTTTTTCCTCAAAGATATATATAAAAATGTTGACAATGAAGGTTCATCAGAAACTTCCCTTATTCACCTATTATATATTTGGTTTTGTTTGATAAAATGCAAACATATTGAATAATTTTCAAATGAGTCATAAATATTTACCATGACCAGAAAAGTAACAGTAAGCTCTTCAGTTAAATAATTTATAAAATTCAACAATTCTAACTGAAGTCCTGGCATGCCTCTCCGGTCCATATTTCAACAGTATCAAGGGAAAAACAGATTAAAATTTTTCTTTGATTGGCATAATTTTCTCTTAGAATTTATAGTGATGCCTCATGTATGCAGTACCCATTCCTACACTGAATGTTTCTATAATAAGACCAGATCTTGATCAAAGATTTATTCATGCTCTTAGTTCACAGATTTTGATTTTGCTGTTTCTTCTTTAAAAGACAAAGGACATTGACTTACTTCCATTTTCACAACAATTGTGTAATATTTTATAGTTTATCAAAGATAAACAATGGCAGTTCCATAATAACAATGAAAAACTCTTTCAGTACCCAGTACAGAAATTCATCTGTATTTCAATGCATAAACAAATTATTACAAAACTATATTGTCTCTACATTATCATTTAATTAAGCATTAACCTGTTTTTTCCATTCTGAAAATAATTTCTTTTTCTTAGAAGTATAAAAGAAAAAATATATAAAGAATCTTCCTACATTCTCTGAAAGAAGAGGGTAGACTCTGGAGCCAGACTTCCATGCTTCAAATCTTATTTCTGCTCCTCACAGGCTGTGTGACTTTGGATTGGGTCTTTAAATGCTCTATGCTTTAGTTCTTTTCTCCATAAAAATAAGAATATTAATATGACATATCTCAAAGGGTTGTTGAGAATTGAGGAATGTAACATAATACTTCATATGAAAAGCAATTATATACTCTACCCTAAGCCATTTTTCTATTTCAGTTTTACTCAAAGCAGTTTTAAATCTCTTTTTACATATTTAGTGTATTTATATAATAAGTTTGTCTTTGTGTTGTGTTTTGTCTTCCCACATAAATAATAGATATAATTATAAAATAGTTTGGAACAATTCTACACTATCAAACATCTCTGTAATATTTTAAGGGGTATCTTTTGTTCTTAACATTAACCTGATTAGAGAGCTAACAAAAAATATCCTTTTTATTCATCATCAATGTTAATTATAATTTGTATAATCACAACTGCATCTTATTGTTTTTCATGTTCGATGCAATAATTCTATTCAGAGCTCTTTGACTTCTCAATAACAATCTAAACAAAATCTGTGGTTTGGCGTCAGTAAGCATATTTATTCAACCTGAGTGAATTCATCTAGTTCTCCTACATTGCCTTTGATTAGGATTAAAGCTTCAGATAAAATCTATCACTTAAAATAATTGGTTGTATAGATTTTTAAAGTCAAGATTTTGTAAAGACCATGCTTACTTTAAAAACTATTTTAAAGGAAAATTTTGGTATTTTCTCCCCTCTAGCCAAATTCCTCAAAATGTCAGAAAGTATAGTATAAATAGAAATAAATCAGTAACAATACAAAAGCAAGAAAGGATGGCTTCAGTGAATTCCATTTTGATAAGTTCCATAAATATAGAAAGCAGAATGGATGAAATTGATGGAAGAATAAATACACAGAAGTGTAGAGCCTAAAATACACATAAAAGACAATTACCATAAAGGTAAGAGCACTTCTAGAAATAGTCCAAACTCAAATTCATCCCAACATAATACCAAATAGCTGTTGAGAGGAACATTTGTCCAAGTAAACAATGCCACAAATAATATCGTTAAAAAGTGAACGATCCACTGAGAAGGAACCTACATAAAATGGTAGGGTTGGAGAGAACAATAGATCATTTCTCCTGAGATTCCACAAAGGCATCTATGACAGAAAAATCAAAGGGGATCAACTGACTCTTTCCAGTCTAGCAGGTGGGTTGTTCTATCTAGTTATGAAAGTTTCGCAGAGGCACTTTCCACTTTCAATCAGGACTTTATCTGTACCATTTTGCTGTATTCAATGTCACCTATAACCTTCACATTATCAAATCTAATATTCAATTATTCATCTCAGCATCATTTGAATAAATAAATCATAATCACTGCCTCCTGTTGGAAATACTTCCTTCACTTGACTTCTGAGATACTAAACTTTTCTGCTTTTCTTACTTCCGTGGTGTTCCTTTCTTGAACCTTTTCCTTCCTACAACTACAGTCATTTGCTAGGTGAGTAAGTTCATCTCACAGCTTTAAACACTAAATATTGATAATGAATTTCAGATCTCTATCTTCAAGAGACTCTTATTTTAAATTCCAGTCTTATATATCTGACAGTCTACAGGACAAATCAACTTGGATGTCGAGTAGACATCACACTTTTGACATGTAAAACTAAAATATTGTTTCTCAGAAAGCTCTTCCTACTTGTGTGTTTTTAATTGTAGTAAAGAGTTCCAACTTGAACATTAATTACTGAAGCAGTTAACTTGGAATCATCATTAACACTTCTTTCTCTTTCATACTCCCATCCAATCCATTACAGAATCCTGTTATATCTATCCAAATTTGATTACTCAAAGTTGACAATTTCTAACTATTCTTAGTTACCACTATTTCACTTTATCAAAAGATGCAAATAACTCACAAACATTAAATTACGTTACGAAGCAGATGACATTCAAAAATATAAGATGAATGCAACAAAGATTAGCACAATAAAAAGTATGAAAATCAGAAATCAATATTCTTAGGATCATTAGAAAAAAATTGAAAATAAAGTTTTTTCATTACCAATATTTAACTTTTGTAGTCAAAGTTTTAATCAATGTAATTTTTTGAACTTTTATTCAAAATAAATTTTATAGTAATACTTGCAGATGAATTTTGTTTAAAATTCTGCATTCAGGTTAATCATGCAATTGAATAACTAGTTGAATTGAATTATTAACCCGTGGATCATTTATCTATTTTCCATACAGGGGCACATTTACTTGTCTCAATTTTTTCTACCTGGGACAAAGAGTAATAGAAGTTATCTGATTTTACTCATCATCTTGGCCATAAGTGCAAGGATTTCTCTCATAAATAACCAGACTTTCTGTGTCACAGAGTAGATAAGCTTCAATTTAACTAGATGTGATCCAATTCATTTCTAAGTTGTTGTGTCATCTGATTCTCACTCTCATACTGCTTTTGAGTTCCTGTTCCCACTTGCAAGCCAACACTAGATATTATCAGTCTCAAGAATTTCTGCAGACCTAATGACAGTTAAGTAGTGTCTCACTACCTTTATAAATATCCCATTTTTTTTTAGGAAGACTGAATAGCTCATCAATTTTTGTTTTTCTTTCATTTCTCCTGTTGCACATTTATATTTTTAAAGAAATTCTTCTCTAACTCCAATATAATAAGCATGTTTTCAAAAGATTATAAAGATACATTCCTGTACTTTTGCTTGTGTTTAATATTCCACCACTTTAAAACTGGCATGAACTTGGAAAAATCATTTATTTTAAGCCTCAGTGGTCTCGTCTGTAAAATGGGGATAATAAGGGTTGTCGTGAGGATTAAATGTGCACATTGCCTTATTTAATTCACTTGATGATTCTACAATTTACTCTTGTTCATTCATGTGGTTCTAGCATGCTAATTCTTAACTGCTGAAATGCATTTCATTATAGAATGGTATTTTTTCTGTCTGCTCTTAAGGGGAAGAAATAAGAGAAATCTTAGGAAATAGCATTTGACCTGAACTTTGAAAAATAGATAGACTTTTGTCACAGACACTAGATAAAAAATAACTGCTCTTGAAAAGCATTTTCTTTCACCTAAGGAACTTCGATCTCAATAGATTTTACTCTTAACAAAAATAATTTATCTTTTAATCTTTTAAATTTTAAGCTTAACCTTAAAAACATTAAGGTTATTTTCAAAATCCTGGTTCATTCAATGTTAAAAAATGGTTAGAACAATGATAGTGGTCATATTTCTTTGCAGATACACCCTTAATTGAACTTAAAAAATAAAGCCTCTGCATTTTAATGGCTTTGCTTTGTGCAAAATGAATTTTAATGAAACACTTAAGTGAAGCTCCAGTGATTAAGACTTCTGTCAGTTTTGGTTTGGTTGAAAGCAGTTTTAAGTAGGTTGTTAAAGAATCTCCTCTTTGGAATAATAGAGCATTCTTTAAAAAAAATCTTTTTTTTTCTTGGAAAAAATAGAATGGTATTTCAAAAATATATTCTCATCCTTTGTTGCTGCAAACATTATTTTGCTAGTGGCCTTTTTGGACTGATACTTTAAAATCCTGTTTTCTATACCCAAAACATTTCCCCTTAGAATAGAGCAGGTTTTCATTTATTTGACTATATTTAAAGCCATCTAAATATGATAATGTTAGAAATCATGTAAAATCAACCATAATCATTTGTAAAGTTACTTATTTCCAAGTTATAATAAAATGTGTTTCTAAAGTTCTTGCTATTAAATTATTAACGTATACCATCTTCATACTACAGACTAAAAAGATAATGGGATTTAGCCCATGTTCAAATACTCTTACATATAATGAATTACTTCCTTAAATTGTTTTGAATTCTAAACCTTCTTTTCCTGGAGATACATCCTTGTACAAGCATATTAATGCTTATTGAAAGAATTCTTAGAATATAAACAACTCTGGGCGCCTGGGTGGCTCAGTGGGTTAAAGCCTCTGCCTTCGGCTCAGGTCATGATCTCAGTGTCCTGGGATCAAGCCCGCATCTAGCTGTCTGCTCAGCAGGGAGCCTGCTTCCTCCTCTCTCTCTGCCTGCCCCTGGCTACTTGTGATCTCTCTGTCGAATAAATTTAATAATAAAAAAAAAGAATATAAACAACTCTTCCAGTGAAACAGATAAGAAATACAAAAAACCTGTAGCTTTTTTAGTTGGAAGTTCTTGAATTCAACACTTAATTTTTGGTTTCTTTTCTTTTTTTTCCAAATGAACCATACGAAATAAGTCTGGGTTTAGAAGATGATGTTTCATGAGATTATACTGAATACATCAATACTCTTACCTAGGATATTCTCTATTTGGTAAGAAAAAATACATTTACTTTTTTGCTTTGCTCTTAGTCTCTTAGATTTAACTTAACTAATGAGGAAACCAAGAAGATGTTGTAATGGATTCAAAGTATTAAAAAGGTAGAATACTCTCAGGCAATATACAAAGAAAATGTTAGGCTAAGATTGCTGAGTGACATATATAAAATCTACAAGTTAACAAGTAACTCCACTACATATGGGACTTATGACCAATAATAAGGAAGAAATTAACTTAGTACTTTCTCCAGGCTATCCCTGTATAGCTTTTGCCCACATATGATATTGAAGGTATGCTGTCCACTTTGTTGTGTCTTATTTCCAAATTGTGGATAATTTCTTTTTATACTCGTAAGTCTTCTGGTACCTGAGACACTGCAAAACTTAGCTTTGTTGGCAAATTGTCAGTGTTTTCATTCTTTTTCTTTCCCATACTGTTAGTATTACTTTCTCTCATTTTCTCCAATGAAGAAAGCCATTTTTTCTTTTCTTTTTTTCTAAATTTCAGAATTTTGAACATTTTCCCCTGTAGGGAACTCTAATACTTTATCTTACTTTCTCAATCTAAAATTTGTCTGTGGTAATTTCATAGCACCAAGAGTTGTCTTATGAATCACAAATCATCAAGTCGAGTTTTGTGTTTGTGTGATTATTGGTTTGCTTTGTTTTGCTTTGCTTTTTAAACAAGGAGTAATAACATACCACCTAAAATTAGAAACTATGTCTTATTCCTTTTCTCTGAAGCTGAACTTCCAACAGAATTCTTAAAGAAATTTCTGCTTAGTTGAGCCCAATGAAATTAAATTTACAGTCATTAGTAAAGGACCATGGTGTGGAACCTCTAGACATTGGAGGCCTAATAGGCCATTCTTCCTTTCTATATTTTGTTTTTGTTTTTGTTCTAAGTTGGTAGCAATTTCTGCAGTTATATCCTACCTAAGTACATTCTCATGTCCGTCCATTTAGAAGATATCACAAAATTTTCTTCATTTCATAAAAAAGAGAGATTCACGGTAATATGATTACTTAATTAAAAATAATTTAATGTGCTAGATTAACGGGGTGTTAAAAGGAGACTGGAAGAGTTACCTGGCAATTGATCAAAGTGCTTTATCTTTTAAGACAATACTCATATAAAAATAGCTCATAAATCTGAAAGGCCGATTACTCTAGCAGTAGTGGGAACATTTTTACAAAAGAAAATTGAATTAATGAGAAAGAGATTTTTAATGATACTGAAATGTGGTCTTCCTGAGCTTTTTCCTCTTAGGTATCATTATGTGGGTCATATGCATATTTTGTTGAATGTATTTAAAGAGAGCAAGAAGAACTCTCCTCAGGTAGTCTCCATAGTATTTTAAAACTAAAGAACTTATCAATAAATACCAGAATAGCTTTACACATTTTGTGATGACATGCCTTTAATATAAATAACACTGTTGTGTGTTGACTCTTAATTTATCATACGAATATAAATTAATTGAGTTTTTTATAGCCATTACAAATGATTTCACTCTAAGAATCTTTGTTAGTCTTTGGAGGCATTAGGTGGACACATTTAATAACCAGAATCATGCTGTTATTCTATAATAAATGAACTGGCCCAATCTAAAAGCATACATTCAATATTTATCCAAAATTTGACCTGTTGTAGCTGGACAGCACAATCATATAACTCTGGTATATACTGCACTCCTTAGAAGACAGAGATATACTTTCACTTTGAACTAAAACTTACAAAATTTTATACAACAAGAAATATTTTGCATGGGGATGGATAAAACCAACTTTGTGATATCAGGTGGTCAGAATCAACAACATTTTTTTTAAGATTTTATTTATTTATTTGACAAAGAGAGAGATCACAAGTAGGCAGAGAGGCAGGCAGAGAGAGAGGAGGAAGGGGGCTCCCCACTGAGGAGAGAGCCAGATGCAGGGTTCATCCCAGGACCCTGAGATTGTGACCTGAGCCAAAGGCAGAGACTTCAACCCACGGAGCCACCCAGGTGCTCCCAGAATCAAGAATTTTTAAAGGACATTTTAAGGGCTTATCAGTGCTTTTGATCAATGCAATTAGGTTTTTTTTTTTTTATGACAGTGGCTGATTAGTAAGAAATAAAGAGTTATGTAATGATATACATAAATAAGTATTCTCTGACAAATAGTTAACAGACTTGATGCTATGAGAATTGGAGAAGAGTCTTCCCCCCAAAATGTGTCTACATTACCTAAACCCATATATATTCATATAATGAAGCTGGAATTGGTTCCATAATTGCTAATGTTTTTGACGTGACTTATATCACATGTTTATAGAACTGCCCTATGACATTTCTACAGAAGTAATTTAATAGAATATCATTTACAATCATGCTGGAGACAGTTGTTAGACAGTTATTACACCTCTGTTATATGAAATTATTTATAAATTTATAATATAGAAAGGATAACATAGACTTATGAATCAATCCCAAAATTCAATAACCCAGAAATGTCTCTTTATAATAATGTAAGAAAGTGAGATATAAGTCCCTTACCAATTTTGTTGGAAGAAAAGAGTAACACTTGTCATATGATTATCTATCGTAATAAAATAACGTCCTAAAATAATCAATAAAATTAGTACTATTACATGGATTTATTGCATTACAGAAAAGAGGTAAAGGGTTTGGGCCAATTTATAGATTATAATTCTAGCATCTACCAACTGAGGTTGGAAATTTTACAGATATCACTTTTAAAGTTGACAACATGAGTGGATAAAAAAGGAATAAATATTCCCATGAAAAATATATTGGATTTATTATAAAAAATAAAATATGTGCCTGGATAGACTATTAATCTAAAACAAAATGTTTGTATATACAAAACAAAATCCTTCATTGAAGTTGAAAAACTTTGGTGGTGTAGAAATGTCTTTAAGACATTGTTTTCTGGGGGTGCCTGGGTGGCTCAGTGGGTTAAAGCCTCTGCCTTCGGCTCAGGTCATGGTCTCAGGGTCCTGGGATCTAGCCCCGCATCAGGCTCTCTGCTCGGCAGGGGGCCTGCCTCTGCCTCTCTCTGTCTCTCTCTCTCTCTCTCTGCCTACTTGTGATCTCTCTCTCTTTCTAATAAATAAATAAAATCTTTAAAAAAAAAAGACATTGTTTTCTGTTCCTATTTCCATCCTTAGAGTAGGTTAGGCATTCAAGAATGAAGCTTGCCACACAAAGGTAAACCAACTTCTAGTCTAAAGGAAACATTCACAATAACCCAGAGTTCCTATAGCCATTCTACAGAGAAAACTTGCTTAGGTTGCTCCTTAAAAACTTGTTATTCTTCAATCTCCTTCTATATAAAATGACTAAAATAGCTAGTCGCTCCTCTTTGTGTTGAAACGGTCCAATGGCAAACCACTGAGAAAAATACATATTTACCAATATAACAAAAGGGTCAAGTGTATTTATCTTTTTGATTACATAGTTTGCATTCTGTTGTGTCTCCCCTATATTATACTGATTTTAATTTTCTTTGCTCTTAATTTATTCTTCATAGCCAATCTATTTAATTACAGTCTGAAATATGCTTCCTTTTAATGATTTTCTTTGCATATTTCACCTCTTTCAATTTTAGTTACCCAAGGAATTATTCTGGAATGTGAGAGATTATAGCCCTAAGTTGAGACCATGTCTAATTTTAACAGTGGCAAAAATGTGAAGAGAGTTCTTTTCTCATTTTTAGCTGATAGTGTTTTGAGAGCAAAAGAAATATTAGCCAAGACAGGCAATGAAAGTTTTATATGATTTAAGAGCACAACTCCTTCTCTACAGAATTACTATGGTTTGCAGCAAATACCACATCAATGATGAAATATAAAAGTAGAGAGGTCTATTATTATTTACCGTTATACTCACATTGTTTCAAAATAGAATATATATTAATTCAGACATCTGACATTGCTTGACATCAACACAGCATGACCTAGCTTCTGAGTTCTCTGCCTCAATTTCTTTTAACCAAAATAGAAATACATTTTCTATATTTCCTCAGATGTTAATAACAAGGAATTTGAGAGGAAAAGATGAACCCACATCCAAGTAGTTAATTAGCTTATCCAAGAAATGAATGATGGACCCACTTACTATTTTGTAACACTCTAGTCACAATGTCTAGCTTACAGTCAGTGTTGCTTCTATTTTTACCTGCAAGGTTTCTATATAATCAAGGAGAGTATTTTTAGATTTTAAGCAATTTAACAAAATACACAAGAAGTTTAATATAGAGATCAGCATCTTTCAAAGTCATTCTTTGATTTGCTTTATCCAGAAATTTACTCAATGCAGGTAAAAATATCAATTCATGCCTTGTAAATTTTAAGTGTCCCAAACTAATTGTTTGAATATGTCTTCCATAAGTGTTTGAAAAAATATACATATATATCTTACTACATATAGTAAGGTGGGTGATTTTTAATAAAATTGAGCCCAAAATCTATGTAAGTATTAAAAAGAGCTGTCATTAATACACAAAACTTTACTTCTTGCCATAATATCCTTAAGGGCAAAGCTACTGAGCTTAAAGTTACTTACTTCTATTTCCAAGGTCAGAGAGCAAATCATATTTTAAAGGAAAGGAACCTTGGTACATAATCTACATTTTTTTTTCCAAAAGATAATATGCCCACATATGGCAACATTCAATAGTAGCATGGGAACTGAAAAACAAATTACAAGCACTGTTTTCATTAAAATGTGGATACGCAAATCATCATCCCAAAGAGGTCATCTTATGTAATTTTTTTTTTCCAGAAACTTCATGTCACTTGGATTTTTAGCAGAAGTGGCATGCTTTGCTCCAAGCTAACTATTCTTTGGACTGAGACAAGCAGATGCTCACTATGATGGGTATTTGCACCTGTAATTTGTTTGGGCCTTTGTTGATACAGACATGAGATCTGGAGAAGGAAGTGACATTTGATTAGTGAGGTGGTGACAGGACAAAAATTGTTTTGTGCAGGATAGCTGTTGCCATTTGGGATATGCTGAAATAAATCTGTGCCCAAGATTCATAATCATCAGAAAAGATGTCTGTGAACTAGTTTTTAAACAGCCAACAGGACACATTTCTGAAGTGCTCTACTGCAAAGCTTGTTTCTATTCACAAAATCCCTACAAATGCTGTCACCTGATGTGCCAGCACAGACCTTTTTCATTGTTTTAGAATTACTCAAATATTTTATGTTAAAATATTGGACTTCTATTATGTAAATAAAGTGCTGTGAAAGACAATAAATAAGCACATACTGAAATGATTAAAATACATTCTTTCTGTATGATTTAGTAAGTTGCTTAACTTTAGAGAAAAATGTCAAAGTAACTTTATTATTCTGCCTGGAAGGTATTAGCATAAAGGATATTGAATAGGAACAGTCTAACCAATCACTCCTATTGTCCTACAGCTTAGTTGTGTTTTGAATGTGGGAAAGAAGGCAATAACCAAAATAAGAACCACAATATCAATGGGTTTCATGGCAAAGAGTGAGGTTATTTGAATGCCAACAAATCAATAAAAGACCTCTTTGACCTAATTGACTAAAATGTTCTAAAAGACCATCCTGATTAAAGATTTCATGACTGCTGAAAAGTTAATGTCATTTATTTCATCAAGAAACAGTGTGGCACAGGCAAAACTCACTTGGTTAAGGTCAAGAATCCTGTTTTCCAGTATCACTCCAGCCACTCACTGAATGATCTTCCTTAAATTCTCAAACACTCAGTTCAATCTTACCATATTTCTTCCAGTTAGAGGATATGTAAGCACTTTCTTTTAGCTAGGCTTCTGGGAATACTTTGTCATTTCTCACTGACTACAGATAGAAGAACAGCTCTCGATTGTACCTTTACCTTTGGATTATCATAAATTTGGGCCAAATTTGTTTAATTAAATAAGGGCCACCTTGGAACCCCAGGTGGCTCAGTTGATTAAGACTCAGCCTTTGGCTCAGGTTATGATCCCAGGTTCCTGGGATTCAGTCCTGCCTTGGGCTCCTTGCTCAGAGGGAAGCCTGCTTCTCCCTTTGCTTGCTGCTTCCCTTGCTTGTGTGCTCTCTCTCTCTCTCTCTCTCTCAGTCTCTCTCTCTCTCTCACAAAGAAATAAAATCTTAAAAAAAAGAAAGATCCAACTTTGTGTGTGTGTGTATACCATATCTTCTTTATTCATTCATTGGTCGACAGACATTGGGGTTCTTTCCATAATTTGGCTATTGTTGATAGTACTGCTATAAACACTGGGGTGCACGTGCCCCTTCAAATCAGTATGTTTGAATCCTCTGGGTAAATACCTAGTAGTGCAATTGCTGGGTCATAGAAAAGTTCTATTTTTAACTTTTTGAGGAACCTCCATACTGTTTTCCAGAGTGACTATAACAATTTGCCTTCCTACCAACAGTGTAAGAGGGCTCCCCTATATGTAATTTATGAAACAAAACAGATGAACATATGTGATGGAAAAAAAAAACCCACCTGAAGTAGGGATATAAACAGGTAAAACTGTTATGTTTAATAAGCTACATGACTTAAATAGATCATTCATATTTGTAAGAAATCCTATAAAAACAAAAAGAGTTTTCATTATAGAAATGTGTAAGTTAAAGATGGCCGTGTGAGTTCAGCTCCTAGTATGGCTGACTAACTCCTAAAAGACAACCATGCAACATATAGTAACTATAAAGTCTGGACAGAATATTTAGAAAATAAAACAAACACAATAAACCACGCAACAGCTACCCGAATGCGATAGGAAGTGAATAAATAAAAACAGACTGGAGAGAAGTTGAGACTTGGATGAGGAGAACAGAGCTTGAGAACTTCTATTTTTATCACATTTGGCCAAATGGTAGGCTCTCCAGTCTGTACCATGTGAATTAGCTAAAACTCTGCTGGAAAACACAAGGTCATACTGACTAACAGAATTAGAGGACAGTGTTCAAAACACCACAGCCACTAAAAACTGAAGATGCAAATCCTTGGGGAAAAAAAAAAAAAAGGATGCCAGAAAACAGAAGCTCAAATTAGGCTAGTAGCCAAATACCTGATTGACATTTGAACCACACATGCACGGAGCAGATTCAAAGCAGATGATTAAATCAGAGACTGTAGTTTGGTTTACCAAAGTTAAATGCTACTTAGAAAAATCACTCTTTGGCAGAACTTTACAATCCAAATTTTCTACAATGTAGAATTTACAACATCCAAGATGAAATCCAGAATTACATATCACAGAAACAAGAAAATATGATCCTTTTTTTAAGAGTTTATTTATTTATTTAACAGAGAGAGAGAGTGAGAGCAGGAACACAAGCAGGGGGAGTGGGAGAGGGAGAAGCAGGCTTCCTGCCAAGGAGGAAGCCCGATGACCTGAGCCTGAGGCAGACGCTTAAAGACTGAGCCACCCAGGTGCCCCAATATGAGCCATTCTTAAGAGAAAAAAATAATACAATGAGATCAATACCAGATGAAATAAATATTAGAATTACAGAGAAAAACTTTTAAAACACAATTATAACTGCTCAAGGAAGATGGAGGACTAGAAGAATCGAGGGATAGATATGTAATAAGTGTGGTAAAATGTTAACTGTAGAATGAAGATTATGTTCACTTCAAATTCCTTTCGACTTTTATGTGCATTTGAATTTTTTATAATAAAAATATAAAAAATAAATGCTTTAAAGGAATGGAAAGTATGATAACCCTGAAGAAAATTATTTGACTATGTTACTGAAATAAAGTTTAATTTACTAAATTTTCCATATGCATATAAATGTCTCTGCTTACTTGGTCTAGTCAATTCTATCTGCTCGATAATGTTGAGAAGGATACATAAATATAACCAAATGTATATTTATATGTGAACAATTGACTCTTATCAGGAAAAAGAAGAGTTGGGTCATAGAGTGAATATGTTCAAACTTTGAATGTTAAAAAAAACTGTTTTACACAACTGTTATCTCCTTCTCAACTGACATTGTTCAAGTCAATTTTGCCTGAGTTTATATTTCTTAAATTATTAAATTATTTCTTAAATTTATAAAATGTAGTTCATTTTATAAATCTTCTAGGACTATTGCAAAACCAAATGAAAGAATGTATTTTGAAAGCATTATGTCAACTTAGAAACAAGCTTGGAAAATGATCATTGTGTAAGAAGTAAAAACTATATCTATCTGGCCTATATCAAGGGGTCTCTAAGTTAGTAATCTATTGTGTATTGTGATGGCAGTAAAAAGCAGAAAACTAATAATTATATACAGCAAAGACTGATGTGAGATACTCTCAGAGCACATGCAGAACTGAATCACAACAGCCATGACTGGAGTAATGAACAAATGAAGACAACCAAATATGAAGTTGTGCACAAGAGGTATCTGGTACAAATCATCCCTTGCACCATACTTTTCCACTTGTTCCTCCCTTAAATCCAATCCAAAACAGAGTTACTATCAAGAGGATGGTCCATTGACATGTCTGCAAAGAACTGAGGAAGGAAGATTATTAAAATGAGCCACAGTCAACAATCTAGCCACTGATCCTTACGTCATATTTAATATTCATTAGATATATCTTTCAACACCCTTCTAGTTTTTTCTCACTCTCAGCCATCAGCTTAGCTGCTTCGAGTTGTGAGACCCAAATTTCCAAAAGATATGAGCTCTTCATTGTTTTGCCCTTGTCACCTGTGGTTGCTATAATGTGTATACTCAAACTTATCACTAGTCTCAAAAGCCTCAATAAACTTTAAAGAGAATATCTTGCATTCCTGCCTATTCCTCTTCCATTGTTTAATAGCAATCCTGGTTCCTCATTTTAATTGGAGCCAATTACTCCTGACAGTACAGTCATTCCTTTCATTGCTTGGTGTTCTGCCGGAATGAAACAGCCAACATGAACAAGTAACAGTATCAGTGTTCTATGGAACAAATAGTATTTCCCTAAACACAAGCCTTCTCTCCATCAAAAAGAATCAGGAGCTTGACTACCGAACCTAAAGTGGTGGAGACAGAAATTACTGATTGTGAAAGTGGCTCACTGGGAGTACTGCCGTCTCTTGGTTCCTTGGCCTGCATATTCTAGCATTTGCAAACAGAATACCATGTATCAGTGGTTGTTTCAGCATATATACCACATGCTGAATATCAGCCCTCAACTTCACAGGATTGAATCACTTCTGGTATTTAGCAGGACATTCCATGGTATATTAAACCAGCTACTTGCAATTGATGAAGTATCTGCTCACATATGCAAATTCCATGGCCATAAATCTACTCTTAGACATCCTCTGCTACAAAGTAGGGATCTTATTGTGAGGAAATGGTTGTGTGGGATACCTTAATATCCCGTTAAGCCCTTGGTTGGTCACGATGGAGGAGGCACTGTGGATATATCTACTCCAAATATTTGTACTCAAATTGTGCTCAAAATTTGTACTCATAGGGGCGCCTGGGTGGCTCAGTGGGTTAAAGCCTCTGAGTTCAGCTCAGGTCATGATCTCAGGGTCCTGGGATCGAGCCCCACATCGGGCTCTCTGCTCGGAGGGAGTCTGCTTCCCCCTCTCTCTCTGCCTGCCTCTCTGCCTACTTGTGACCTCTCTCTCTCTCTGTCAAATAAATAAAAAAAAAATCTTTAGAAAAAAAATTTGTACTCATATTTGTAACTGTTGTTCCTCCCAGGTAAAAGGTATCTGGTATAACAAACTGTCGCTGAATGGCAGGCTGGTCTTCTTGAAGACTGATGCCACAAGGGCTCAAAATTACCTCTTAAAATAAAGTTTGGGCATTTATCATGACAGTTATTACCTTAGCTTTGGAGAGAGGGTGGTATAGCCCGTGAGTATGGCCCCCTTTACACAATACTGTTGCAACTGAGGAGACAGGCTGACTGCCATCCTTAGGACAATTCTTCCTCTCCATCTGGTCATTAAGAGGCTTCACAGTAGAAGATGATTGTCATTTGTGGTCATTAACTTGAGACACAAAGATAAGAGGATTTTGTGCCAAGCCCCACAGGTCTGCCCAAGTATTTCTTCCCAGAATTTTTCTCCCTGGTCTTCTAATCCAATTCTTTCCAGATCTCTGACTAATCTGCCAAGCCATTCACTTCTGTCCAGAAGTCTGTGCATATCCATGTATAATTTAGAACTTTTTTCCTCCTAAAGCTCTACCCTCTAGACCACCAAAGAGAGGGGCTGTGATGTAGCATCTATATATCATGCTTTCTCATCTAGGAACTAGACTAAACTCCCCATCAGCTGGTTACAGAAAATATCTCATGAGGCTTTAAATATGATCTGGAAAAGGTCTTCGGCAGGGAATCTAGCCTACTGCACCTAATTTATTTGTTGCTTCTGGACCTTTTGGAACTCAATCTTGAATGCATCATTTCTGTTGCAAATGGATTATTATTAAATCTGCCTGATCTTATGAAATATTGGACTTAAAAATATCAACTCTCTTCAAATAGTGATTTTGCAGCCCTTGGTTGGGTACTTCATCTTCACAGTACCTAAAACAGGACAGGCGCCAATTTTTCACATGATACTGATACAGAAATTAAAACTTTCCTATAGAACCAACACACAAGGTCTGCTGGTCTGTCTTACTTTTTATGCACTAAGAATTTTATTCACTAAGAATATTTCTAGCAATTCCAGATTACCTATGACTGCAACTTGGATCTCTTGCAGTGCTCTCTATTTCTCTTGGCCCCACTTAAAGCTGGGAGCCTTCAGAGTCATCAATAACAGGTTGAACAGTAATAATATATGTTATATATTTCCCCCCAAATCCCAAGAAACACACCAAGTACTATAACTTTTTTACAGGTGCAACAATTTTCAATTTACTCTAGAAGAGATGTTCCATGTCATTGGATTTGAACAAATATAATGAGCAAATATGATGAACAAGAGAGTCCATGCTCTTGTACACATGCCTTCCTAAGGTTTTTAGACTACTTGTCTTATTTTTTAATTAATTCCAATTAACATGATGTTGAACCAGCATTATGATCTCTGAACTATCAGGGTGATCAAGGTCTCTATAGACACCATTGTTCAGAAACCCCTAGGTCAAGAGAATGAATGGGCACTGCTATCTTTTTCCATGTAAATGCAGTTTTAAATTCTCCTTCATAATAGAAATTAATTAGTAAAAATGCACTGAGAAAATAATATTGGCAAAACAAGTGCCAGAAATTGTGTTCATCTAATACAGTAAAAGTACTAATGTGAATATGGGAGCTACCATCTAATTAAATTTCCTGTAGTTCAACACAATTCATCCACTTTTACAGGGACCAAACAAGTAGGAATAGAAGTATCATGGCCACCTTCCACAGTTACTTTAAGTCCTTGATAGTGTGAAGATGTAATATGGCTTCTGATTTATAATTCTGGCTGACTGAGAAGCAATGACTTCCATGAACTTTCCTGCTTAATTGCTCTTATTAGAGAAGATCAGGAAATCTATGTGAGAATTCTGCCAACTACTAAGTATATTTATCCCAATTATATATTTGGAAACTGTGGAAGTCACCACGGAGTTTTCCACTTTCCTAGTATATGCTGTGAAATGGACATAGGCCGGAAATACATGCATCACATGCCTTCCATTAAGCCCCCTCCTACTAGAAGACTTTGATTATATTTTTGTGTTCCCTGGTATTAGGTTGAATTAAGATCCATACCCAACAGTTCTCATAAAGTTTCAGAATTTCCTTTTGCCCAGTGTGCAAGTTTATGATTGAGCAAATGTTTATCACAAATGCTTACAATGTTATTACTGAGTTTTCCTTCTCTTTCAATCATTAAGTTCTAGGCCTGTGAAATTAAACACGTCTCAAAAATAGGAAAGCAACTTTCATTCCCACTTCAATGGCAGATATCATACCTCTGCTAGCCAGCTCTTAATATTTCTTATAATATAAATTGAGCATATCCTATCTTGCCACTAAGAATACTACGATTTTTTCCATCTCCTCAGATTTTTGTGGAACAAATTAGCCTGACTGTCAAACCTACATTGTTACTTATTACAGTAATCAGATCATATTACCTCTGAAATTAAATGCTATCATTTAGTCTCTGCTTTTCGAAAATTGCATTATTCGCATTTATATTAGAAAGCTCAGTAGCAGGATGCCTGGGTGATTCAGTTATTAAGCATCTGACTTTGGCTCAGGTCATGACCCCAGGGACCTGGGATCAAGCCCCACATCAGGCTCCTCACTCAGCGGGAAGCCTGCTTCTCCCACTCCCCTTGCTTGTGTTCCCACTCACTGTGTCTCTCTCTGTCAAATAAATAAATAAAATCTTAAAAAAAAAAAGATACCCACATATTTTAGAAAGAAAGAAAGAAAGAAAGAAAGAAAGAAAGAAAGAAAAGAAAAGAAAAGAAAAGAAAAGAAAAGAAAAGAAAAGAAAAGAAAAGAAAAAAGAAAAGAAAAGAAAAGAAAAGAAAAGGAAAAGAAAAGAAAAGAAAAGAAAAGAAAGCAAAGCTCAGTAGCATGATAGCATCTCCCATGGTCAACCCATGGTCAATCCCAGCTTACAGATGACAGCCACTACTGAGCTAAATATGTTATGACATATCTCATCAATTCATTGCATTCTGTAATAGAGTTAGTGTTATCAGTGCCCTCCAAGAGAATATGGTCTGGTGATGGTTCTCTAGTCCTCTATAATTAATCTAATCTAAATGTTTGACTTTTTAAATTTTCTACTCCTACTTAATGACACAAAATCCTAGCATCTTTACTTTGTTTGCTCAAAGCCATAATCAAACTTGAAAGAGATATCCTACCACTGTGAAGACCAGGTCTAGATATCACCACCAGAACATGAATACTGAGACATGGGTGAGTGCCACCAGCTCAAAAATTACCATGAAAAGAGGCTGATATTCTGCCCTACCTTCTCAGTCTAACTGCTTAAGGATCACATCTATACACTACACCCACTCCTGCTGATAGCCAGATCCTATAATTCATTTGATGTGTAATCATTTTAATCCTGGAGTAAAACTGCATTTCCTATCACTATGCTAAAATATA
Source organism: Procyon lotor (assembly GCA_028646535.1). NCBI lineage: Eukaryota > Metazoa > Chordata > Mammalia > Carnivora > Procyonidae > Procyon > Procyon lotor. Next base: position 75,208,739 of record CM053606.1, on the reverse strand, counting down.
ATTGGGGTGACTGACTTAGACCAATAAGGGATGGCAGGGGTAAAGGTTGAGGAGTTCTAGCATTATCTTTGTAAGGCACAACTTCAGTTGAGATACTGAAGAGGTGTCCAGGACAGCGAATATTTCTCTCTTCTGTGAGGGAATGGGGGACTTTTTTCAACACACAAAGTTGAGGAAAATTTAGTGGTTTAAGTTTCACAGAATCATCCACCAAAATGTCCCCATCCTGTTCTCAGAATCTTGGTCTTCCTACGAAGGTCTTTTTTTTTTTTTTAATTTATTTTATTTTATTAAGATTTTATTTATTTATTTGACAGAGAGAGACAGGGAGAGAAGGAACACAAGCAGATGGAGTGTCAGAAGGAGAAGCAGGCTCCCTGCTGAACAGGGAGCCCAATGCAGAGCTCTATCCCAGGATCTGACCTGAGCTGAAGGCAAATGTTTAACGACTGAGCCACCCAGGCACCTCCTATCACAGTCTTAAATAAGAAGCAGCAGCAGGAGTAAAAAATATACCTGTCAAGGATATGGATTCATTTTCTCTGCAATCCTGCCTCCTTTATACTTAGATGCTGGCCTGATTTTCAGCACTGTCTTGAAAACTATAGGATAAAAAACTTTCCTTTAACTGCCAAAGAGATAGGCTAATCTTCAGTTGGTGCTTACATGAATCTATAAGTTTTTTTTTTCCAGAAATTCCAATGCCTCCTCTAATAACTTTATAGAATTTATTATCTTTATATTCCCAAATATCAGAGTCACAATGTAGTATAATGCCTTACATTTTATCTTTCCTTCATCTGAATCCATTAAAGGTAGGAATTAAAAGAATTGTGAAGCTGGTGTGCATCCCAGGATTTTTCAGCACTTGCTTCACATCTGCAAGTTTCTTTCTGCTGTGTGATAGATTAGTTAGTGATCAACCTCCAAAGTTTCAGTTGTCAAGGCCACTCTGGGTCGAACTGTTTTAGCCCAGGTTTCCCAACAAAACAAAGCCTAAAATGGAAGTTTAAATATAAATAATGCATTGGGAAGTGTAATCTAAGAAGCTGAAATGAGGAACTGTGGGGGAAAAAAACATTTGAGCAGATCTGAAGTGGTTCCCAATAGTAATGGACACATGGAAAAAGCCAACAATGAACAAAATAAAACGTACAGTTTCCTATATTGTGATAAATGCTACAGAACAAAAAATAAAGGGAAAAAAAGGCATCAATGTATCAATGAAAGGAAGCACATTATATGAATGAGTCGATTTTAAATAGAATGATCAGGGAGGGTCAGAGAAGTAAAATGTGGCCAAATGTTGACCTCTACGGGACATTTGAGGAATTTGGCTCCAAGTAATACAGGAAGCTTTGAATGATTTTGAGAAGAGATGTAACATGTTCTGACTTAAGTTTTACAAAATAGTTTGTCTGAGGTCTGGAGGACAGACTACATATGGGGAAAGAAATGAAACAGGAAAATATATTGAGGCTATCATGGTAACCTAGTGAGGTAAGATAAAGTTTTGGACCAAGATGGTAGTGATGGAGATACTAAGAAGTTATCTAATAATGGATATATTTGGAGGGTAGACCGATCCCAATTTGCTGACAGATTTTATATGGGATCTACAATTACAGAACTGAATATTTCAAAGAATTAAGATGAGAAAGTATATTATATTTATTAATTTTTAATTTTCTCATATACAACTTGGTATTACTACCACAATTTTCTTGATGAGAAAAAGGTTTAAGAGACGTTAAATGGGATATTTAAGGTTAATTAATAAGAGGAAGAGCTGGCACTTGAAAATATGTCTACTTGTCTTCAAGTAAGATGGTGTTCCCCTTTAGATTTCTTTTAAAAAGATCATTTCTGGAAATATGACAGAGAGATCATTCTGAGTCTTATAGCATTGAATTAGAGTCCCTTACATTCTTCTTGCTTAATCACAGAATTTGGGAAGCTGTGGAATTGCAAAATTGGGATTAAGTGATCTCAATTGTGGTGGGAGATAAGATAACAATTATTTTAAAGTTTTAAAAACTGAAGGTGCCTGAGTGGCTCAGTCATTAAGCATTTGCCTTTGGCTCAGGTCATGATCCCAGGGTCATGGAATTGAGCCCCACATCAGGCTCTCTGCTCAGAGAGAAGCCTGTTTCTCCCTCTCCCACTCCCCCTGCTTGTGTTCCTGCTCTTGCTGTGTCTCTCTCTGTCAAATAAATAAATAAAATCTTCTTAAAAAATAAAAATAAAAATTGAAGCATGAAATTCTAAGAATCGTGAGTTAAATCACCAGCTTCACAATCCAAATTGTCCAAACCAATGAGTAGCTCCATGGCCACAAGTGCCCTGAAGCTCTGTAATTGTTAAGACCTTCATGCTGGTAGTCAAACTGTTCCATCAACAGAAGAGAATGTCTCGTGATTCATATTTTAACCAAAGCATGATCCTTTAGTGAAGGATGAGAGCTTGATGAGCAATCATCTTGAAGGAAAAGAGAACTACTCTGGGAGTACCAACACTTAACTTACTGTTTGGCAGGAGGATAGGAAAGAAGCAGTCTTGCTGTCTGAAAAATAGGTCTCTGAAGGTTGTAAAGTCTGCCTTTTCACAAGAAACTCATGTAGGCCCAGTGGTGCCACTAACTTCCAAATTAATTTTAACCTTAGATAGACATCCTCTAGGATGAAGATGCATAGGAAAAACTGTAGTTCTACAATACTGAGAATCGGTAGAGATGAAAAATGGTAAATGACTTTACTTGGGGTTCATAATCCTTAGTTATTTTAAGAATCCCACAGATAGAATGGGTAGTAAGACAAGAGTGTAAATATGAAAATGAAATGATGGATATTAAATTTGGTGAAATAATCGCACCTTAAACTGAACTCTTTTGGGTGTTGAAAGGGCACTTTGATTAGGACATTTTAAATAGAAAATTTGTATCTCAGTCATTAGTGACTGATATGCAGATTTAACTCCACTGGGTCATTAAAACAAGAGCAAATGCCTTAGTTTATTAAAATAAATCCTGTGGTGTTAGATATTTGTTAAGGTAAAAACTTGATTCTAATATATATTGAAAATTACAAGCTTTGGTAGAATTTTGAGTCTAAATATACAATATCACTTAGCCTCATTTAGGAAATGAGGAAATTATCAGCTATATTAAAATAGGGCTTAATACATAGACTGTTGTAATTGGATAAAATTTGAAAATTTTCAAGTCTGAATTTAACACACACTTGTTATAGATGTACATAAACTTTTTATAAGACTCAAAGCAAAGCTATGAAATAATTTACAGTAATAATTTCAGAGCTATACAGTAAAAACTAACATTTTTCTTTAACATAATGTACATAATATATTAACAAGTACTATTTAAATATACATATGAAAACAAAAGGATCTTTTCCTTAAGTATCTGATAGTCTAAAATGAAGACATGTACAAAAATAATTAGAATTCTAGGATTAAATAGACATGTGCCATTGAAAAGATGTACATAAAATGCTAAAGGATTTCAGAGAAGATTCTACTTCCAGCTATAAAAAGGACAGGCACCAATCTAAAGCTAATGACTTCGTATCCGGTGACTAGAAGTGAATTAAGTAATTAAGTGAAATACAAAGTAAAATATTGGCAATGCAAAAATCCTTCATTAATGTGTCACTTGAGATGCTGAGGAGAAATCATGGTAAAATCCACTCTATATTTCCTTTCCTTCCTAAAAGGGATCCAAATAACATAATATAGCTTTTACTTTATGATTCAGTGCCTTCATTATAGTTGTTAGTTATTCTTAGGCACTCAAGTGGAACATTCTATAATGGTTCAACTAAAAATGGTATCGTACATGAGGTAAAAAGTACAGCAACTACAATGGAAACTAGAACTTGATTTCTTAAAAGCTTGTCAACCATTTTCTTAAATGGTGATTTTGGTCTTCAGAGTGTTGACTGAAGGATGTACAGTCAAAGAAATTTCTGTTTTTTTGCATAGTTATGTGTGAGATTGTATCTGTATGTATATGCATGTATGTATTTATAGGTTTAAGTAGAGAATGAAAGGCCAAAGCTGCTGTTTTCCAAATGGCTTTCTTCAATGTTCTTTAACTCTGATTTACCATTCAAAATAGCATCCAATTTAAATACCACAAAAACGAACTCCTCATTGAGAACCATGCTCCTTCATATGAACCTGCACCCATCATTCTAGGTCACTTAAAATACATTGGATCATGGATTATAAGTGGTAACTGACCACATCAAGAATCTGTGGTAAATTTTTTCTTTTTTTTTTTAAGATTTATTTGTTTCTTTGTTTATTTATTTGAAAGAGAGCTAGACGGAGGAAAGCACAAGAAGGGGGGAGGGGCAGATGGAGAAGGAGAAGCAGACACCCTGCTGAGCAGGGAGCCCAATGCAGGGCTCAATCCCAGGACCCTTGGATCATGACCTAAGCTGAACGCAGATGCTTAACCTACTCAGCCACCCAGGTGCCCTTTGTGGTAAATTTTCTTAAAGAAAACATAATCCAATGTCTAAATATTTTTTATCATCATAGGAAGATATTTCTGTATACCTGATTCTAGACAATATATATTCTTTAGTTTTACAGTATATACTAGTTCTACATAGTATATATAGTATGTGTATGTGTGTATGTATATAAAGCATATATAGTAGTATACTAGTTTTATATACTACATCAGGGGCTCATGAGCTTTTCCTATAAATATTAAGTAATAAAAATTCCAGACTTTGTGGGTCATACATGGTCTGTCTGAACTATTTATTTGTTTGTTTGTTCATTCATCCATTCATTCAACAATCTTAAACCATTTTTAGGGCCCTATTAAAAAAAAAATCACAGGCTGGATTTTGTCTGTGGGCTGTAGTCTACAATCCTATGTTACTTCATTTTGCAAGATAGAAACTTAAAATTAAGTGCACTGTCCTCAAATCAACACACATTTTCAATAAATAAATCTACTTCTCCTTATATGTCTTTCTGTCAGAAATAGATTTCCCAACTTTCTGTACTGATAAAACTGCTACTCATCCTATATTAATCAGATAAAAAGTCTTTACTCCTAGGAAAACTTTCCCAATTTTCCTAAGCAATGTTACTTTTGTTTTCCTCCACAGAGCTTTGTACATAATTCTATACTAATGCCTTATAATTATTAATTTCCCATTCCTATCTTCTTAATTGAATCATGAATTCTGCAAAATCAGCAACACTTTTTGTAATCACATTTATATCTACCCTACCTCTTTCCACAAAGAATCTGAGATGGCTTATAGCAAAAATATAAACGATGAAATGAAAAAATAAAAATGTAAAAACAAAACCATGGAAAAGGAAGCTATTGCATTACTAAACCACACATCAAAATAGTTGATCAGGTGAGTTTCAAAATTGGACCTATGTTTTTTTAGGAAGCAACAAGAGAAACACAATTTGGTATATTGTTTTGTTTATAAAACAGAATGTAGCAGCACACCATTTGCTTGTTAGAAAGATTTAATTTCTCACTACAAAATTCTAAAGAAATCTCAAGAAGAGCTTTCCATAGGAGATTTTAGTTCAATGATATGACAGTGTCCTCCACATTCTTATAGCAAATGCAACAGTAAATTCAACATAGCTCTACTGGAAGTTTAAGAAGGATAATAACCTTCAGATGGAATCAGGTGCCTTGAATAATCTTCCTCCACTGTTTAGAGGTGATTTTCTTACCCACATAGACCCTGCAAGGGCAACAAGACAACTGTAGACATTTCCTGCTAGAGCCTGGCCCACTGAATTGGACAAGCCAAGGAAAGAAAACCTACAGGCTGCTTTGAAGAAGAAAAGAATGGAAGACTACACGAGGGGATGCATCTCTCACACTACCCCAAAGAAAAATTTGTATCCAAAAATGGCAGACTTTTGCCAACTTATTAATCTGATAATCACTCCTATATGGAAGAGTGAGGAAGGAAGAAAGGTAAAAAAAGTGGCTAATATTACTTCAGTGCTGAGTGGTGTGGAAGTTTTCTTGAAGAAATCAGAGAACCCGACAGTAGCAGCTTACCTAACAGGAAATAATATCCCAAAATGTAAAATTACAGTGTAAGTTATAATGAAAGGAATCACACTGGGAGTCACGTTAACATCGTTGCCACATGTATGTAGCCCCCTAGTAGTCCTATTGATGCAAGAATCATTCAGAATATTGAATTCCATGTGCCTAAAGGAATCTTACCTAAATAGGACCTTTCTCAGTGGAGTTTGGATAGAAACAAGGGAAGGGACAATTTTCTAGCATTTTTATGAGACAAAAAAAGCTGATACTCAATGGCACTTCTATATCTCTGATTTAGTGGTTCCCCGAAGAACTAAAAAATGGATGAAATGTAGGTCACTTCGTATTTACCACGCCTCTTCTATCATCTGTCTCTTTACAACATTCTCTCTGTTCTGCTGCCAGCACCACCCGTGTTCTTAGCCTCCATCAGTTTTTAATAAATGCTGATGCTAATGCAGCTTCTACTGATGCCATTACGTCCCCCATTTCTTCAGCTCTTCAATTCTTCATGCTTGTCTCTTCTGCCGGTGTCACTGTTCCCATTCTTTCTGGTTTATAGATTAAAAAAAAAAAAAAGTCGGGTTCCTTTCATACAATCATTAGAGCTATTAGACGTAAATAAAATCATCCTCCCTAAGTTACCTCTGGATGTTCAGGGTGATTGTTGAGATGACTGATAAGACTACAGGTTTTCCTGTGGCTTAATCATCCCAAAAGGTTTCAAACAGTTGAGATTTAAATGTCCCTGCTTCTCTTGGTGATTTTGTGGCATTCAACGTTTTCAGTAATTTGCATCCAAGCCATTTTTCTGGCTTTCTTCTAACATGTCCCTCCATGAAATCTCTACATCAGCCAATGTTTATTATCTATTACCTTTTAAATGCATTCGTAGAGCATTCTTCCTGGTGTCTTTCCTTGAGTAGTCTCTTTGCCTCTAGTACCTTTTATACCCTCTGCTGCTGTGAAATTCTGATTGGTATTTTTAAACCTGGTCCTTTTCCAACTTTATCTGTTAGGCTTTCCTGACTTTAGGCAAAATTTCTTTTCTTCCTTTTTGACCTGCTGTAACAGTAGCAGGATTCATAGAAATGGAACAGCAAATAAGAAAGAGGAAATTTGATTTTTCTTTTTGGTTCTGCTAATTGTGTTACCTTAAATAAAACACTTAACATCTTGTAGTTAATAATAATTACCCACTGAATGTCTAGTTCTGCTGTGAGCTTCAAAGAAAATAAAAGCTTTAAAAAATTTTAAAGGCTTATACAAATAACAGGTTTTATTTTATAATTAAACATTTGCTTAATGTCATAGTTTGCTGCGATTTTATACTTTCCTCACATAAAATTGGGACAAATGGGCAAATGCAGTACCCACCTCCTAGTGACAAATGAGATAATAGATGTCCAGTGTTTTGCACAGAATCTGGCATTTAGGAAGAACCCAAAACCCATTGCAATGCATTTCTCTAACTACTTTTGATTCACATTCTCACAATTCACTGATGTCCATTTTATCATCTTTTTAATCTCTACTTTTGATTTTCAATAGTTTTTATTCCTATACCTTAAAATTTACTGATGTTTTCTGCCCTATCTAATCTGCTTTAATTGTATTTAGAATTTTTTTGCTTTATGCATTTTTTAACTCCAATATAATTAACATACTGTGTTATATTAGTTTCAGGTATGCAGTATACTGATTCTATATATTGCTCGGTGTTAATCAATAAGTGTACTCTTAATCCCCTTCACCTATTTCACCCATTCTGCCTCTCACCTCCCCTCTGGTTTCTTCTCTCTAAAAGTCTGTTTATTTGTTCCTCTCTTTTTTATCTCTGTTCATTTATTTTCTTAAATTCCACATATGAGTGAAATCACATGGTATTTGTTTTTCTCTGGCTGACATACTTAACTTAGCATTATACTCTCCAGATTCCTCCGTGTTGTTGCAAATGGCAAGATTTTCCTTCTTTTTTCTGACTGAGAAATACTACATTCAGTGTGTGTGTGTGTGTGTGTGTGTGAGAGAGAGAGAGAGAGAGAGAGCTCTTCTTTACCTATTCACGTATCAATGAACACACAGGTTGCTTCTGTTATTTGACTACTGTAAATGATGCTGCAACAAACATAGGTGTGCATCTATCTTTTTGAATTGGTGTTTTTGTATTCTTGGGTAGGTATCATTAGTAGAAATGCTGTATCATATGGTAATTCTATTTTTAATTTTTTGAGGAAACTCTATATTCTTAATTGCAGTGGCTGTATCAGTTTGCATTCTTACCACTATTGCATGAGGGTTCCTTTTTCTTCACATCCTTGAAAATACTTGTTTCTTGTGTTTTACGTTTTAGCCATTCTGACAGGTGTGAGGTGATATTTCATTGTGGTTTTGGTTTTCATTTCCCTAATGATGAGTGATGTTGAACATCTTTCCTTATGTTTGTTGGCCATTTGTATGTCTTCTTTAGAGAAATGTTTGCTGTATTCTTCTGCCTATTTTTAAAGATTTTATTTATCCTACAGAGAGAGAGTTTGTGCATGGTTGGGGGAAGGGGCAGAGGGAGAGGACAAAGCAGACTCCCCACTGAGCAGGGAGCCAGATGTGGGGCTCCATCCCAGCACGCTGGGATCATGACCTGAGCCAAAGGCAGACATTTAACCAACTGAGCTACCCAAGGGTCCCTCTTCTGCCCATGTTTTAATATCTTAATGATTATTTCCTTTGCTGTGCAGAAGTTCTTTATTTATAAAGTCCCAATAGTTTACTTTTGCTTTTATTTCCTTTCCTATAGGAGACATATCTAGAAAAATGTTGCCAAGGCTGATATAAGAGAAATTACTACCTGTAATTACCTGCTTTCTTTTAGGATTTTAATGTTTTCAGATCTCACATTTGTTTTGATTCCATTTTGAGTTCATTTTTCTGAATGGTGGAAGAAAAGTGGTCTAGTTACATTCTTTCGAATATAGCTGTCCAGTTTTCCCATCACCATTTATTGAAAAGACTTTTTCCCACTGCATATTCTTGCCTCCTTTGTCAAAGATTACTCGGTCAGATAGTTCATTGTTTAACTTCTGGACTTTTCTATTCTGTTCTATTAGTCTATGTGCATATTTTTGTGCCACTCTGATACTGTTTTGATTACCACAGCTTTGTAGTGTATCTTGATATCTGGGATTGTGATACATCCAGTTTTGTTCTTTCTCAAGATTCCTTTGGCTATTTTGTCTTTTGTAGTTCCATAAAAATTTTAGGATTGTTTGTTCTAGTTTTTTGAAAAATGTTTTTCATGTTTTGATATGGATCACACTAACTCTGCATATTGACTTGGTAGTATGGTCATTTTAACAATATTTTTTCTTCTAATCCATGAACATTGACTATCTTTCCATTTTTATGTGTCATCTCCAAATTCTTCCATCAATATTTTATAGTTTTCAGAGTACAAGTTTCTACCTCCTTTTTTTGTTTCATGATTTTATTTAAATTCTAGTTACTTAATATATAGAGTAATAATATGTTCAGGTATAAAATTTAGTGATTCATCACTTATGTGTAACAGCCAGTGCTCCTCACAAGTGTCTTCCTTAATTCCCATCACGCATTTAGCCAATTCCCTGCCCACCTCCTTCCATCAACCCTCAGCTTGTTTTCTAAAGTCTCTTATGGTTTGCTTCCCTTTCTTTTTTCCCCCTTCTCCTATGTTCATCTGTTTTGTTTCTTAAATTCAACATATGAGTGAAATCATATGGTATATGTCATTCTCTGATTGATTTATTCTGCTTAACATAATACACTCTAGCTCCATCCATGCTGTAGCAAAGGGCAAGATTTTATTCTTTTTTTTTATGGCTGAATAATATTCCGGTGTGTGTGTGTGTGTGTGTGTGTGTGTGTGTGTGTGTGTACCACATCTTCTTTATCCATCCATCAGTCAATGGATATTTGGGCTCTTTCCGTAATTTGGATATTATTGATAATGCTGCTAAAAATATTAGGTGTATGTTCTCCTTTGAATCAGCATTTTCGCATTCTTTGGGTAAATGACTGGTAGTGCAAGTTTATTCTGATATTTTATTATTTTTGGTGCAATTGTAAACAGGATTGTTTTCTTAATGTCTCTTTCTGCTACTTAATTATTCGTTTATAGAAAGGCAACAGATTTGTGCACAATGATTTTGTATCCTGAAACCCTACTGAATTCATTTATCAGTTATATTGGTTTTTGGTAGTCTTTAGGGGTTAGAGTATCATCCCATCTGCAAATAATGAAGTTTTACCTTCTGCTTACCAATTTTCATGCCTTTTTTTACTTATTTTTGTTGTCTGATTGATGTGGCTTGGATTTCCAGTACTATGTTGAACAAAAGTGGTGAAAGTGGATATCCTTGTCTTATTCCTGATCTTAGGAGAAAAGTTCTTGGTTTTCAGCATTGAATATGATGTTAGCTGTGAGTTTTTCATATAAGGCTCTTATTATGTTGAGGTAAGTTCCTTCTAACCCTACTTTGTTGAGGATTTTTATCATATATGTATGTTGTATTTTGTCAAACACTTTTTCTACATCTACTGAAATAACCATATGGTTTCTATCATTTCTCTTATTGATATGATATATTCATTAATTTGTGAATATTGGCCACCCCTGCATCCCTCCTGGGGATCTCATTTCATCATGGTGAATGATTTTTTTAAGATAATGTTGGATTTGGTTTGTTAATATTTTGTGGAGGATTTTTACATCTATGCTCATCAGAAATATTGGTCTGTAGTTCTCTTTATTGTAGTGTCTCTATCTGGTTTTGGTCTCAGGATAATTATGACCTCATAGAATAAGCTTGAAAGCTTCCCTCTTGTACTTTTTATAATAGTTTGAGAAGAATAGGTATTAACTCTTCTTTAAACGTTTGGTAGAATTCACCATCTGGTCCTGGACTTTTGTTTGTTCAGAGATTTTTGATTACTGATTCAGGCTCCTTGCTGTTAATCAGTCTGCTTAAATATTCTACTTCTTCCTGATTCAGTGATGGTAGGTTATATGTTTCTAGGAATTTATCCATTTCTTCTAGGTTGTCCAATTTGTTGAGATATACTTTTCAGAACATTCTTATAATCCTTTGTATTTTTGTGGTGACAGTGTTATTTCTCCTCTCTGAGTTGTGTGTGTGTGTGTGTCTCTCTCTCCCCCCACCTCTTTTTATTTTTATAAATTTGGCTAAAGGTTTATCAACTTGGCTGATTTTTTTAAAGAACTAGCTCCCAGTTTCATTGATCTGTTCTATTGGTTTTTTGTCTGTTTTATATTTATTTATTTATTTTTGTTTCTATTTCATTATATCTGCTCTAATCTTTATTATTTCCTTCCTTCTACTGGATATTAGTTTTGCTTGTTGTTCTTTCTCTAGCTCTTTTAGGTGTAAGATTCTATTGTTTATTTGAGATTTTTCTTCCTTCCTGAGGTAGGCCTGTTTTGCTAGAAAATTCCCTTAGAAAAAGCTATTATAACATCCCAAAGACTTAAAGCCATTGTGTTTTCATTTTCATTTGTCTCTATACATTTTTTGTTTCCTTTATGATTTCTTATTTGACCCATTCATCGTTTGGTAGCTTATTATTTAAACTCTTAGGTATTTGTGTTCTTTCCAGATTTTTTCCTGTGGTTGATTTCTTGCTTCATAGCATTGTGGTCAGAAAAGATACCTGGTATAACTTGAGTCATTGTATTTGTTGGGACTGTTTGTGTACTAACATGTGATCTACTCTGGAGAATATTTCATTTGTACTTGAGAATACTGTGTATTCTACTGTCATAGGATGAAATGTTCTGAATATATCTGTTAGTACTATATGGTCCAATGTGTCATTCAAAGCCATGTTACCTTCTTGGTTTTCTGTATGGATGATCTATCCACTGATATAAGTGAGGTGCTAATTACTATCGATTACTTCCTTTACGTTTGTTTTTAGCTGCTTTATGTATTTGGGTGATCCAATGTTGATTGCATAAATACTTACAATTGTTACATCTTTTTGTTGCATTGTTCCCTTTATAATTATGTAGGGTCCTTCTTTGTCTCTTGTTACAGTCTTTGTTTTAGACTCTATTTTGTCCAATAAAGTATTACTATCTTGGTTTTCTTTTCATTTCCATTGCATGATTTTATTTTTCCCATTGTATGATAAATGCTTTTCCATCCCTTTACTTTCAGTCTGTATAATTCTTTTTTTTTTTTAAAGATTTTATTTATTTATTTGACAGAGAGAGAGAGATCACAAGCAGGCAGAGAGGCAGGGGAAGCAGGCTCCCTGCTGAGCTGACAGCCTGATATGGGGCTCAATCCCAGGACCCTGAGATCATGACCTGAGCCGAAGGCAGAGGCTTTAACCCACTGAGCCACCCAGGCGCCCCAGGTCTTGTTTTTTTTTTTTAATCTATTCCATTACCCTATGTATTTTGATTGGAGCATTTAGTCCATTTACATTCAAAGTCATTACTGAAAGGTATGTACTTATTGCCATGTTGTTACTTATTTTATGGTTGTTTTTATAGTTCATCTCTGCCTTTCCTTCTCTTGCTCCCTTCTCTCCTGGTTTGAAGGCTTTCTTTAGTGATATACTTGCATTCTTTTCTCTTTATTTTTGGCATATCTATTACTGGTTCTTTGATTTGTGGTTACTGTTAGATTTATATACAACATCTTATGCATATAGTAGTCCATATTTGATGGTCACTTAAGTTTAAACCCATTCTTTACTACTTCTCCTCCCACCCCTATGTTTTAGGTATCATACTTTATATCTCTTTATCTTGGGAGTCTCTTAACTGATTTTTACAGATATATTTATTTTTACTGCTTTTGTATTTCTGCCTGTTCTAATTCCTGCTTATGTTCTTCCCTTTCTACTCAAAGAGTCCCCTTTAATATATCTTGTAATGCTGGTTCAGTAGTGATGAATTTCTTTAACTTTTATTTATCTGAGAAACTCTATATCTCTCAACTTATTCTGAATGATAACCTTGCTGGGTAGAGTATTCTTGATTACAGTTTTTTGTCTTTTAGGACTTTGAATATATCATGCCACTTTGTTTTGGCCTGCAAAGTTGCTGCTAAAAAAATCAGCTGATAATCTAATGGTGTTTTACTTGTATGTAACTGTTTTCTTCTCTCTTGCTGCTTTTACAATGCTCTCTTTATCACTACTCTCTGTCTTTTAAATTACTATACATCTTGGTGTAGACCTCCTTGTGTTGGTTTTATTGGGGGCTTTCTGTGACTCCTAGATCTGGTATTCTGCTTCCTTCCCCAGATTTGGGAAGCTTTCAGGTATTATTTCTTTAAATATATTTTCTGCCCCTTTGTCTCTCTCTTCTTCTGGTGGCCCTATAATGCAAATGTTATTACATTTGATGGTGTCACTAAATTCCATTAATCTATACTCATATTATTCTTCTTTTCTTTCTCCTATTCAGCTTGATTGCTTTCCATTATTCATTTCTACAGGTCACTCAACCATTCTTCTGCTTCCTCTAGTCCACGGTTTATTTCCTCTAGTGTATTTTTTATTTCAGTTATGATTTTTTTTCATCCCTGATTTATTTACTTATTTATTTATTTATTTATTTATTTATTTATTTATTTATTTTTTAATGTTTTCTATCTCTTTTTTTAGGATCTCACTAAGTCCTCCACTTGTTTCTCAAATGGGCAGGGTTTGGTCTCTATGTTGTTAGTGGGCCAGCTGATAACCACCTTGTGCTTGAGCTGGATCACATTAGGTGTTTATTAGAACTGCAGTGAAACCAAATTGCAGGGTATTCTCCCTATGGTGTCCCCTAAGAAACTTTCATTGTTGGGCCATCCTGCAGTTAGACCACCATCCTGTATGTCTGCCCTCCAGCCCACTGCTAGAGCTGTATGTAGTTGGACTGTTTATGTATTATCTTCCCCTTTCCCCAGAGCAGGAGTTACTTTGGAGTGGTGTTGAAGCTGCTTGCGCCCTGCTACATTTGTGCCTCCATTCTGAATCAGCTCCTGTGGAGGGCATGCTGGAGGGGACAGGTCCATGGGAGAATGCAGGGGCAGGGCATCCAGGGATAGCAGGGTTTGAGCAGGTCTGCTGTCGGTGGAGACTTGGAGCAGAAGCCTGGCTGATGGAGGTGGGCCCACAAGAGAACATGGGGGGTTGGGGGGCACACTGTTAGCAAGCTAAATGGAAAGTCTTGGCACTGTACTAGCTCCCGCAAGTATCCATGTATCTAGGCCGGGAGGTAAAGGGAAACAGCTTTTCAGCTGTTTTTAAGAACTTTTGTTCTTGGAGCAATCTCCCAAAGATCCCTGCTCCTCCAGCACACACTCTGAGTTTAGTAAATAAATCTCTCTCCCATATATCCCCTTCAAAGACACCTATATCCCAGGTGTCTTTCAAACTGCTGCTTCTATGCTACATCTCAAAAGGGGGGTTTGTTATGCTGTCTCTTTAAGGGCAGGGACTCTGTTTCCTATCACCATCCATTTCTTTCAGAACTAAGCGCACTAATTATTTAAAGTTCTAGGTTTATGTCCCCAAAATTGTGAGAACTTGTGAAGTTAAGCCCCTCTAGTTTTCAATGCCAAATGCTATGGGGATTCATCTTCCCATCTTCCCAGTGCAGGTGCCTTGTATTTGGGGTGCCTGGTGTAGGGTCTGGTTCTCTCCCCTCTCTGTACCCACAATGTCTTTCCCTCCCACGGGCAGTTCTGTGGGTGTCTGGCTCCTGACTATGTCTCCACCCTTCCTACCCTCTTCGATGTGGCCTCTTTTCTACATTTAGCTGGGGAGAATCTGTTCTTCCAGTCTCTTGGTAGTTTTCCATGTTATTTACATTGATGTGGGTGTTGTTTAGTTGTATCCATGGGATAAGGTGAGTGTAGGATCCTCTTATTCCACCAACCTCCCCCAGCTTTATCCTACCTAGCATATTTTAATTTTAGGTATTTTATCTGTTCATCCCTAGAAATTCTACTTGCCTTTTTTTAAAATTCCCATTTCCTTCCTTATTGTATTCAGGTGTTCCTTTACCCTCTAGAACACCTAATGTATGTTTATATCTGCTTTAACATCCTTGTCTGCTACTTCCATTATCTCCCATTTCCTTCTATTGACTGATTTTTATCCTAGGTGTGGGTCATATTTTGCTACATTTCCCCATGTTTGGTAATATATTATTTGGTTGCCAGATGTTGCAAATTTAACATTTTTGAGCACCCAGTGTTGTATTATTTTAAATATTATTGGGGTTTTGGGGGACATCATTATGTTACTTGGAATTCTTATAGTGCTTCACACAAAATAATACTATAAAATATTTTTGGGGGTGCCTGGGTGGCTCAGCGGGTTAAAGCCTCTGCCTTCAGCTCAGGTCATGATCTTAGGATCCTGGGATGGAGCCCCACATCGGGCTCTCTGCTCAGCAGGGAGTCTGCTTCCTCCCCTCCCTCTGCCTGCCTCTCTGCCTACTTGTGATTTCTCTCCTCTTTGTCAAGATAAATAAATAAAATCTTTAAAAAAAATATTTGCGATATTATTATTTTACTTAAATAATTGGTGAAATAGGACTAGTTGTGTATTTGAATTATTGATTTGATAGGTCTTACCCTTCATGAACCTAAATGCTTTGGATTAAATTTCCTGTAGTAAAGACAGATGCAAGACCGCCTGAAAGGAAAGCTGGAAATGGGGTCATGCAGGAGAGGCTAGAAAGATACATGTTTGGCAATGAGTAAAATCAACACTCAGATAGGTCTTAAAGCTTACCATTCACAGAATACATGTCCTCATTTCTTTAGTGTAAGAAGAAGAAGAAGGAGGAGAAGGAGTAGGAGGAGGAGAAGGAGAAGAAAAAAGAAAAGAGAAGGGAAGGGAAGGGAAGGAAAAGAAAAGAAGAAAAAAAGAAAAGAAAAGAGAAGGAGAAGCTTGATCTACTGGAGGTAAGAAAGAATACTCAGAGTAAGTTTCATTCCTCCACTGAGTGTCATAAGCAATTAAAAGTTTGGACATAGAGTTTTGAGGTTCTGAGGTTTTAAAATCCTATAGATACAACACTTATGAATCTGCCAAAATGAACAGTGAACAAAGCAAATCCAAAGAAGGTGCTGACCATGCGCTTTCTATTCTTGTTTATAATTTATGAGTATATTTCTTTCTGGTTAAAGCTCTAGATTACAGCCTTATAACCTGTCAGTTCTATTTCTCTTTCAAAACCTCAAACATCACAACACAGAAATAAAGCCCAGTGAATAAAGAACATTTTAGAAATGGCACCCTGATCCACAAACCGCTATACTGACTATACATGATGAGATATGTCACCATATTTAAACATAGTTCAATCTCAAACTAGATTAGAGTAATAAAGATGGAAGACCACATGTTCATAGAGGTGGCTATAAAAAAAAAGATTTATGCCTAATAATTTTGACATAATATAAATACAAATATAATATTGCACACTATAAATATATATTTCAATATATGTATAGTATGTGAATATATAAAAACAGATACTAATGAAAAGTCAGCTTACAATCAGTCTTCTAGGAATATTGAACTCATAAATTTCAATAATTTCAAACAATTCTAAGCAGCCTGCATTTTTTCTAGATATGATATTATACTGACTTGCACTGGTTATTCAAATTATCTCATTAATTAAAGGACCCCTTTTGTGAAAGGGAAAATAATAAATAACAGAAGCATGGATAACCTTTGATTATTGATTTAGGGATATGTTAAATAAACAAGACTGTTAGTACAACCACAAGTCTTCCATGCATAACATGGATGGTAAGCAAAACAAGATTTGCTTTGGTTTGAAAATTATTTTTTTAAAACAATAAAAATGGAATTTGCTTGAAATCAGATGCTTAAGGTTAATAAAAAATGATGCACATAAAGAGGACATATAAATTATTTAAACAAAGGAAAAATATACTGAAAAAACGTAGTTTTCTTTCTCTTTAAAGCTTTGGGAATTTATCTGTTGGACATGTATATTAGCTCATTCAAGCTCTCTCTCAAAAAATTTATATAACAGGGGCACCTGGGTGGCTCAGTCGTTAAGCGTCTGCCTTCGGCCCAGGTCAGATCCCAGGGGCCTGGGATCGAGCCCCGCATCGGGCTCTCCCCTCTGCGGGAAGCCTGCTTCTCCCGCTACCATTCCCTCTGCTTGTGTTCCCTCTCTCACTGTGTTTCTCTGTCAAATAAATAAAAAATCTTAAAAAAAAAAAAAAAATTTATATAACAAATACATTTATTCCATACCCAAGGCAGTTTCTTTTTTTTTTTTCCCAAGGCAGTTTCAAAATATTTGACCTATTAAGAATTAATTACAGATTGTAATTTTATAAATGATGACTTCTCTCATGAAAGTCTGAATGTCATGATACTTGAAATTTTAAAAAAACTTGGTTTGTATACCCCCTTGCCACTGAGTACTCATATGACTTGAATGCCACCTGGTATCCATATGACTTAGTATTAGTCATGAACTATCCTGAATCTGTTTCTAGGTGTGTAATATACGTAATTTCTTCCAACTTATTCCAAAATTACATGAGATGAGATCATAAGACACTTGGTGTGATTGGTACTAAGCAATCCTTTTTTTTTTTTTTAATGGTACATCATTAGTTTTTGACATAATGTTCAATGATTCATTAGTTAAACATAAACACACAGTTCTCATTATATCACGTGTCCTCTTTAATTCCCATCACCCAGTTACCCCATCCCCCCACCCACCTCTCTTTCCACAACCCTCAGTTTGTTGTATAGTATCATAGTATCAGGAGTATCATATGGTTTGTCTCCGTCAACGATTCTTCCCATTCAGTTTTCTCACTCTTTCCCTATTGTCCTCTGCACTATTCCTTGTGTACTAAGCAATCCTAATAGAAAGTTTTGGCTGGTTACCACCTGTGGTAATCATTTCTCGCAAATATTACTGCAAGAGATATTTCATAATTTATTTTTTCATTATCTTGTCCTCTTTTTTGACCTCCATGTTTAGTCCAACTTTACTTCAAAATAAATGCTAGTTGTAAAAGTTTTAAAATGAGAAAACTGTTTATTTAAGAGAAAACAGCATAACAATCTGTAACATTCTCAGAGATACACTGAATGTAGTATTCATAGCTACCAGTACATAGGCCAAGGGTCAGTAATCTCCAATCCATGCTCTAAAATTCCCAAGTAATCCTTTGTGGGGGTGGCAGAGGGATTAAAATCAATCCATTTTCTGAATTTAATAGTCTGAGAGTCACAGAAAATCAAACCTGGCTTATTGCAGACCAGCAAATCCTAACCTCTGAAGAAACACAAATGTTACACATTGTGATTGTCTTGTTAACATCTTTTCTGTTACTACTCTCTGCATAATTCAGTCACCATTTCCCCAGGGATGAGTTGTGTCACAAACACAGTCACTTTCATAAAGCAACATGTCTGATCCTCACTAATTACTGATTTTCCTTGCTAGTCTCACACTATATATCAAAGTGTAATGAGTGTTATGGGATCATTTCCAATTAACATGAACCTCTACCCTCTGAAAATCAGAGTTTTATTTTTTTATCTAGTTGGCATTCCCCTAAATAGAAAGTACTCCTAATTGAGTCTCTTACTTGTCTTTTCTGAGTTTATTTGAGGCAACTGAAGATTTATGAAACAGCAAAGAAACCATACCTTCTTATTGCAAAACAGAAAACAAAAAGATCTCTAGCTTTCTTCAAATTGCACTGTGGTGCTGGTAAAATTGCTGAGAAATGAGCAATCACATACTTCGCTGGTGGGACCTTAAACATGTTTATACAATTTCACATGTTAAATCTACTTTTAATAATTTATTCTAAAATAGAATATAAAATGCTGACAAAACTTTTTGCCTAAAATTTTTGAAATATTATTTGTAACAATGACAAATTGAAAATAGTCTAAATATTCTATAATAGAATTATAGTTAAGTTACATTATATATACATGCAGTAATACATGATAATACATCAAATATTTAGAAACATATCTTTAAAAGATTTTAAACATTATTTAAGTGAGAGGAAATATAATGCAATTTAAATGTCAGCTCCACATTTAGGTTCTGGACTGGTATCCTGATCCCAGTTAATCACTGCTTAGCTCACTGATGTTGGGTGGGTAGATAGGTTACTTCTCTGTACCTCCAATTGTTTTTTTTTTTAATGAGGACAATAATATGACCCACCCTTCCTGGCTGTTGTGAGTAATGAATACAATATTGCATATAAAGTGATTACAGCATTCCTGACATAGATATCACTCAATAATATTAGCTCTTATTGCTATTTGCATAAAATTAAGATATCTAAATTTATGTGTGAAATGAAAAATATTTTGAAACTGGACTTTTATGAATTGCATTAATATGTTAAAATTAGTAAGGTTTTTGTTCTGCTTCGATATGACTTTTGCTAGATTTTCAATGCTTTTCTAAATTTACTGTTTTTTTTTACTGAGGAAAATATATGAATTTTTAATTATCATTTAAGATTAAATTTAAAAAATCAGAACTTTTTGTGGACAACCTTTACTTTTAAATCAACAACTCTGTGACATCAGGAAAATAATCCATTATATGATCCAATCACAAATTAGAGCTATAGGTCATATCAATCATAATTTGTTAGATGCTAGCAAACTTCCAAGAGAAATGATAGAGCTGCAATTTAATATTTTCAGATCTTCTCTATTAATTCGATTGATCTCCCCTCTCTTTTGCTCTCTTTACTAAAAACGTATAATGTCTATATGCTAGTCATATAATATTCTACTTGCTATTATTCAAAGACTACATTTCAAAACTAATCAGCATAAATGGAAGAGGAATTCAAGTATAAAATGACTTGTTACATTGAATACATCTATATTATAACATGCCCTTTGCTGTTCCATTTGTCAGTGAATTTCTTCTTTCTTGGTCATTTTATTACTATTTCTAGTGTCATTTTCAAGAGTCTTAATCTTAGCAGTATCTAGGGTTTCCAGCTTAATTGGACCATTGTAAGACCGTTCACTACCATTACCTGAGCCAATATCAATAAGTAATCATTACAATTTCAGCATCAGTGGTGACGTTAATAGGCTTAAGCAAAAAAAAATTTATAATAGTACTTAATTTTCAGAATGCTGAGTTGTAAAAAAGAAGTTTCACAAAAAGAAACAATACTACATTATACATAGTAGGTTCTTTAAAATTTTAATCTTTGCACATTTTATGTGATATTGAGAGGGTTCAACTGATGTACCCTGAAACACATACACACACATACCAAAGCATAATGCCACTAAAAATTAAAATTAGTGTTAAGTCCTAAAATCCTAGAAATGATACTGATGTTGGTAAAGCTTGCCCAGTAATCATGAGACATATTCACTTTCATAGGCCTACAGTCTCTTAAAGTAAATTATAACTTCTAAAACCCTAAACAGCACTTTACCCACCCGATAGAACATCTTTCAAGATTGCAGACTATCTATTTTGATAAATAAGAAAAAGAGCTCACTCTTTTATATACCTATTTCGCAGTGTGGACCTGTTTTTACATAAATTTAGTCAATATGATTTCTATTTCAAAAGATCCTTGTTTCTCTCTCTTTTTCTATCTCTTTCTCTTTTCAGAGAGTGGGGAGGGGGAAAGGGAGAGGAAGAGAGAATCTTAAGCTTAAGAGACTCTTAACCAAGGCAGAACTCAATCTCATGACCTTAAGATCATGACCTGAGCCAAAATCAAGAGTCGATGCTTAAACAACTGAGCCCCTATTTCTCTTTGCATGTGATTGAACATCATTGTTGAAGTAAATTCTTGGCATACTGTGGGATAGAAAGGAGGAATAATTTCTAAGAAACCAAAAATAGTGATATTGACAGAAGACAACTACAGAAAAAAGCCAAGCAAAAAGTCAAGGCAGATCTGGGGTAATAGATTAAAGTTTAGGGGGTAACTGGAAGTCCAAGTCTACAGAGAGCATGAGCCTAAAACTGGTGAATTCAAAAGAGGAGCACTGCACATAGGAGTTGTACTTTGATAAAGCAACTTCCCAGAAGCCAGGAGATGCCAGGTTGGGTGGCAACAGAATATAGAAGGCTATGGGAACATTCAGAAAATAAAAATTTTCAACTTTAAATAATAAGAAAGTCAAAAAATGGTATGGTACTCTAAACAGCAGCAGGACTGAGAAGACAGGGTGATAATGTCAGAAACTAACACTGGAAGTCTTATTACTCAGGAAAGTAATCTACTGCGGGTACTAGCAGGCAAGAATAACTTGTTTCTTAGGAAGTTTTTAACCTCACCAATGATTTTTTAAAATAGTATCTGTTTAAGGATGAATCCCTGGTTAGACAATTGATGGCCTAAAAGAAAAAATAAAAAGTAAAAGAAATAAGATAGAACAAAAATAAAGATAAAAATAAAAATTAAATACTAAATATAATGCTAAAAAATTAAATGTTAAAAAATTATACTAAGTCCAATAAGATTATGGTCCACATGTGTATCATCAAAAAATACGATCTTCCCCAAGGCAAATATTCATGAAATCAAATCATTGCTAGACCACAGGCTATCAGGGTGACCATGGGAATATCATTTCACTGGAACTCAGTATTCTGATCTCCAGATGAGGATAAGAATTCTTACCTGATGTATTTTTGGATGACTGGAGATAATAAGTATAGTACTTGGTACATGGAAGATGCTTCTTAAATGATAGTTGTTTTATTAATATTAAAATCAAAATTAACATAAATAAGTTGTAATGTTTTCTAAAAATTATTAAATTTTATTTTTTATTTAATTTTAGCCTTCTTATGGTGATACATAATAGGAAATTGATTCCTTTTTTCTTCTATATATGAATTATTAATTGTTTTTATATTTCTCAAAAAGCTAGGGATGCCTGGGTGACTCAGTTAAGCATCTGCCTTCAACTCAGGTCATGATCCCAGGGTCCTGGGATTGAGCCCTACATCGGGCTCACTTCTCAGTGGGGAGTCTGCTTCTCCCTCTGCCTGCTGCTCCCCCTACTTGTGTGCTTTCTCTCTCTCTCTCTCTCTAACAAATAAATAAATAAAAATCTTTAAAAAAAAAAAAAGGCTCATATTTCTTTACTGACCTTTAAATCCACTTCTGCCACAAATGAACTTTCTCTGTACAGGTTTTTTTCTTAGTAATACATTTTATTCCATTGATCAATTTGTTTACTCTTGTGTTAATACCACAGTATCTTAATTTCTTCCACTTCAATAAATCTTAAAATATGACAGAAGAGAGTGCCTGACTGGCTCAGTTGGTAGAGCATGGGACTCTTGATCTTGGGGTTGTGAGTTTGAGCCCCATGTTAAGTGCAGAGATTACTTAAAAATTAAAGAAAAAAGAAAAAACAGAGCTCCTACCCTTGGTACTTTTATTTTTTTCTAAGATAAATTCAGCTATTCTGTTTTATTTTGTGTTATTCTCTTTTTTTTTAAAGATCTTATTTATTTATTTGAGAGAGAGAGATAGTGACAGAGATCACAATTGGGGAGGAGAGGGAGAAGCAGACTCTCCATAGAGCGTGGGACTCGATCCCAGGACTTTGAGATCATGACCCGAGCCAAAAGCAGACGCTTAACCGACTGAGCCACACAGGTGCCCCTTGTATTCATCTTTTAATTAGTTTGTTTTGCATGTTTAATAAACCATGGCTTTCAGCCAAGTGTTATTTTCTACTTCAAGGGGCATTTGGCAAAATCTGAAGCCATTCTTCATTGGTACTACTAGAAGGTTACTACTGGCACCTAGAGGGTTAAGTGCAGAGATGCTGTTAAACATCCTGCAAAGCACTGGACAACTCCAAATGACAAAGAGCTATCTGGCCTCAAACATCAACAGTGCTGAGTTTGAGAAACCCTGATAATTGAATTGGTGGCCCCTAGTTTGTGCTCATTTAGCACCTAGTATTTCTTTTTTTTTTTTTAAGATTTTATTTATTTATTTATTTGACAGAGAGAGAGATCACAAGTAGGCAGAGAGGCAGGCAGAGAGGGGGAAGCAGGCTCCCCGCTGAGCAGAGAGCCCAATGTGGGGCTCGATCCCAGGACCCTGAGATCATGACCTGAGCCGAAGGCAGAGGCTTTAACCCACTGAGCCACCCAGACGCCCCTAGTATTTCTTTCTTTAAAAAAAAAAAAATATTTGAGAAAGAGAGAGAGAGCATGCACAAGCAAAGAGGAAGGGCTGAGGAAGAGGGAGAAGCAGACTCCCCACTAAGCAGGAAGCCCAACTTGGGGAGCTGGATCCCAGGACTCCGAGATCATGACCTAAGCTGAAGGCAGACACTTAACATACTGGGGCACCCAGGTGCCCCAGCCCCTAGTATTTCTTTTCTTTTCTTTTCTGTTTTAAGATTTTATTTATTTGACAGAGAGGAGAGAGATCACAAGTAGGCAGAGAGGCAGGTAGAGTGGGGCAGGGAAGCAGGCTCCCTGATGAGCAGAGAGCCCCATGCCTGTTTGATCCCAGGACCTTGAGATCATGACCGGGGCCAAAGGCACAGGCTTTAACCCACTGAGCCACCCAGGCGCCCCTAGCCCCTAGTATTTCTGAATTATATTTATCATACTTGTTTTGTTTTTTTTCTCATCAAGGGCTTAGCGAAAGAGAGAGCATGAGAGCAAGAGAGCACAACGGAAGCCAGAATATTTTTGGGTCTCTAAAGTAACACCCCATCACTTATCCCATTTTCTTTTTGTTAGAATCAAGTTAAGAGGCTCAGCTCATACACTTGAGAAGGGGATTGCATAACCTGTGAATACCAGCAAGTTAAGATCACTGGGAGCTATTTTATAGAGTGTCTGACACAGTCTTCTCTCTATTCTTAAATGATTCAATTGCTGCCAATTAAATCATTAAAAAATGATTTAATTGCTTAAATGATTCAATTCAAATACTCACTCCCCTTAAATCCCCTAAACCTCATCCTATTACATATAGCATCAGCTGAAAGTCCAGAATCTTGTCATCTAAATCAGATGCAAGTGTACATAATGTTCCTTAGTTGGCATTCTTTACCCCTGAAGTGTAAGCCAGCATGTCCATACCACACCACTAGGGGAAAACACATAGAGGATTCTACATGGTTTCTCCTGGATCCTGCCATTTCTTTGCTTCTATGGTTTTTCTGTTTGCTGATTTTCACCTGTCTCTTTTCACTGAAATAAACTGTAACTATGAGTATGTTTTCCTGAGTGCTGTGAGTCCTTTTAGTAAACCATAAAACCTCAGGTTAGTGTTCAGAACTCTCAACAAGCACCTTCAACCCTTTGCTTGCCAATTTCCTTAGCTTTATCACCCAATTCATTAGGCACATTTTAGTTTCCATATTTTTGAACTAGATACTGTTGCTAAGCTTCTGCTACTCCACAAAAAGTATGTCCCTTCCTCCCTTTTTTAATAAACTTTTCCTCATTTCTTTTGAGTCCTCCCTGCAAAGTTTCTCAACATCCAGATTTTTTACTAAGAGTCTTTCAGTAAGACATTTTTATTATTATGTTTGGTTAGCCAACATAGAGTATATCATTATTTTCTGATGTAGTGTTCAATGATTCACTGGTTGCATATAACACCCAATGCTCATCACCACACCTGCCCTCCTTAATACCCATTACCCAGTTATGCCATCACCAAGTTTACACCATCCCCCACCCCCCTCCCTTCTGTAACCCTCAGTTTGGTTCCTCAAGTCCAGAGTCTCTCATGGTTTGTCTCACTCTCCGATTTCTTCCCATTCAGTTTTCCCTCCCTTCCTCTGTGGTGCTACATGCAATTCCTTATGTTCCATATATGAGTGAAATGATATGATAATTGTCTTTTTCTGCTTGACTTTTTCACTTAGCATAATCCCCTCCAGTTCCATCCATGTCGATGCAAATTGTGGGTTTTCAACCTTTCTGATGGCTGAGTAATATTCCATTATATATATGAACCACATTTTCTTTATCCATTCATCTGTTGAAGGGCATTTCGGCTCCTTCAACATTTTGGCTATTGTGGACATTGGTGCTATGAACATTGAGATGCCTGCGTCCCTTCTTTTCACTATGTATATATCTTTGGGGTAAATACCTAGTAGTTCAATTGCTGGGTCATAGGTAAGACAATTTAGTATTTCTCTAACACTTCCCTGAAACTCTTTCCAGCCTTTACTCACTACCATCTTCTAGCCTTTCCTCACTACCAGCTTCCTAAGTCACCCCATCTATTTAGGTATTTGTTAAGGTATCAGTCTGCTCCTACTACCAGAAGACTATATTACTGATCTATGCAAATTTCTCCAAAACATAATGGTTTAAAACATTTTTTTCTTCTTACATGACATAGTTCCTGTGGGTCAGAATCCAAGCATAGATTAACAAAGGTATCTGTTTCAAGGTTACTTACAAGGTTAAAATCTAGGTGTTGGCTGGAGGTTCAGGCTTCTTTAGGCTTGACTTGTGTACAGAATGTGCACCTAAGGTCACCCACATGGCTACTGGCAAGCCCCTCAGGTCCTCACCGGCTATTGGCCAGAGACATCAGTTCGTTGCTATGCAGGCCTCTTCAGAGGGCTATACAAATATGATGTCTGGTTTCTCCCAGAATGAAGCCTGATAGAGCAAGGAAAAATGATAGAGGAAAAGGGAAAGAAGAAAGAGAGAGGAAGTGAGAGAAAAGGGAAGAGACAGACAGCAAGATAAAAACTAGTGTCGTTTTGTAACCTAATCTTAGAAGTGACATCTCATTACTTTTGCTATACTCTATTCATTAGAAACAAGTCATTAGGCTCAGCCCACAATCAATGAATGAAATTATATGAAGGTGTATATATCAGGAGGTTTAGATCAATGGGGCCATCTACCATGTCTAACTAGACCAGGAAGAATGAGAAGAGACAGTCATCAATATCAGGAATGAGGAGCTACCATGTCTATAGATATAAAATGATACTAAGAATAGTATTATGAAAAAAATTATACCAATACATTTAACAACAAATTCAAAGACACAAACTACCAAAGTGCTCTGTACTGGCTTTCTATTATTGCATATCAAATTACCACAAATTTACTTACTTATCATTTATTTGTTCATAGTTCTGTAGGCCAGAAATCTAGACAGGCTTAGCGAGGTTCTCACAAAGCCAAAATCAAGGTATTGATCTGGCTGAGCTCTTAAATGGAGATTCTGGGAAAGAATCTACTTTTTCTAGTTTCTTGTTCTTTCTGGCTTTCAGCTGGGGAAGGCTCTCAACTTCTCTAGACTGCTTTCTGCTCCTTATAGATGGCCCCTTGCATCTTTGACTAAGCAGCGGCACTTTGAATACTATTCATGTTTTATTTAATCTCTGATATTTTTTCCCTTCTACTCCCACCTGAGAAACTTTCTGCCTTTAAAAGGATTATGTGGTTAGTGTAGGTCTGTACTCTCTTTCAATTGACTCAACTCTTTTTTTTTAAAAAGATTTTATTTATTTGACAGAGAAACACAGCGAGAGAGGGAACACAAGCAGAGGGAATGGTAGCGGGAGAAGCAGGCTTCCTGCTGAGCAGGGAGCCCGCTGCATGCGGGGCTTGATCCCAGGACTCTGGGATCATGACCCGGCTGAAGGCAGACGCTTAACGACTGAGCCACCCAGGCGCCCCTCAATTGACTTAACTCTTAAGTAACCTTAATTACATCTGCAAACTGTTTCGCCATTTAAACAATCACAGGCATGATCCCTCATCATATTCACAGTCCCAGGTATTCGTATGGGATAGGGTGGGCATTTTAAAATTCTATCATACAAATTCAAGATGAAACCGTAATCATGGATAATTCTGTATCTATTAAATAATTTGAACTTAGAGTCAAAAACCTTCCCACAAAGAAAACACAAGGCTCAGACGGCTCTACTGATAAATTCTGCCAAACTTTTAAGAAACTATCAAATTTAATTCAATAGAAAAGAATACTTCCAAATTCATTCCTGGAGCCCATATATAAAATCAAAGACATTAAAAGAAAAAAATACAGAAAAATATCCCTCATGGACATTGATGCAAAAAAAAAAAAAACTATAATTTTTAACATATGGAATCAAGCAATAAATAAGAAAGGATAATATATCTTGACTAAATGGATTTTATCCTAGGAATATAGGTTGATTTAACATTTGAAAATTAATCAATGTAATTCTATTTACTCGATTAACAAACTAAAAGAAAGCACTCATGATTATCTCAATAAACACAGAAAAAGTGTGCAACAAAATTCAACATCCATCCCTAACTTAAAATAAAAACAAAACAAACAAAGAGGGGATGTAAGAAAATTTCCTCCATCAATAAAGGGCATGTGGGAAAACCCTAGCTCTGACATCATATTTGATACTGAAAGACTGAATTCTGTCCTCCTGAGATCAAGAATAAATCACGAATGTCTATTCTCTCTCTCCATCTATGCAACACTGTACTGAAGGTTGTAGCCAGTGCTAGTACTTTACTGGTGAATAAATAAAATCTGGTTACAATTCAAACGTCCATCAAGTGAATGGATAAACAAAGTATTATAGCTATACAATAGAATACTATCCAGCAACAAAAGTAATGAACTACTGAAACATGCTACAGAATATAGAAATTTTGAAATAATTATTCCAAGTGAAAGAAAAACAGAAGAGCACAAATTCTGATTCCATTTGTATCACTTTACCAGGATATGTACATTCATATGTATTGCAGCTTACAAGCATTGCATGTGAAGTTATGGGAAATTCCTGAAGGGACTACAAAGGTGTATAATAAAAACTGGGGGTGGAGGGTGATGGATATCTTTTTGGGGTGATGGTTTCATGGGTGTATATTTATGTAAAAACTTACCGAATTGCACACTAAATATTTGAAGATTTAATGCATGTTACTTGTTTCTTCTGAATAATGCTATTTTAAAAATTTTAAAACATACAATTTAAAACTATTTTATACCAACCAAATTGGCAAAACAAGACATAGACAATCCCATCATAACAGAAATTTTTTTTTAAAGAGTTTATTTACTTGAGAGCGCATGCAAGAGAGTGTGCGTGGGGTCGGGGGGGCAGAGGGAGAGGAACAAGCAGACTCCCTGCTAGGCATGGGGACTGACAGGACAGGGTGCAGGATCTCACAACCCTGAGATCATGACCTGAGCCAAAACCAAGAGCCAGACACATAACTGACTGAGTCACTCAGGTGCCTCCATTATTAACAGAAGCTTTTATGTACTTCTGTTGGATAATGGAATACAAGCTCCAATGAGGCCATGGGGTATTTTTGTTTATTCTGTGCACTGATTTATTCCTAGGTCCTAGAATAGTAGCTGGCACATAATTTATGCTTAGAAATATTAACATTTGAATACAAACAAATGAAGTATACATCAGTACATTTTGACATTACATAGCATGGTTGACAAGGCTCATTCCACATGAGCCAGTCATTTCATGTACCTTATACTTGTAAAAATAGACCAAGAGACACATACAAAACCACTCATTAGCAGTAATGTAATAAGGAAGACTTTAAATTCTACCAATGTTTATCATAGGTAAATGACAATTTGACAACATATTCCTGTGATGGAATATTAACTCAAAGAAATTATTACAGAACCATGCAGCAGTACGGTTCAGTCTCAAAAGTATAATATTAATGAGTAAAGGAGGCAGTAACAACAAAGTATGTGCAGTATGATGCCAGTTACATAAAATTAAGAAAAAATTCCTTTATATATTTGTTTTACTATTCAAGTAGCAAAAACAATTGTGAACCTGTGTAAAACCACTAACATGACTGACTCATTTTAATAGTAAAATTTCATCTATGTTTTGAAACAGAAACTGTACTGAACTATTGAACTGGGCAAAAACATGACTCAACAGAGGACTGCAGCAACCACATTCTTTTTTTTTCTCCCCAAAGATTTATTTAGTTATTTGAGAGGGGGAGAGAGAGAGAGAGAGAGAGAGAGAGAGAGAGAGTGCTAGCCTGAGTGTGGGGAGGGGCAGAAGGAGAGAATCTTCAAGCAGACTCCCCACTGAGCGTGGAGCTGGACCCTGGGGGCTTGATCCCAGGACCCTAAAATCATGACCTGAGCAGAAATCAAGAGTCAGATGCTTAACTGACAGAGCCACATTCTTGATAAAAACTGGACATTCTGTAAAATATATACATATGTATTTTTTTTAGTAACTGACATAATGTACATAGAAAACCAATAAATGATGATGAAAATGTAATTACATCTTTTTTTTTTTAAAAGATTTTATTTATTTGACAGCGAGAAACACAGCGAGAGAGGGAACACAGTCAGAGGGAACGGTAGTGGGAGAAGCAGGCTTCCTACTGAGCAAGGAGCCCGATGCGGGGCTAGATCCCAGGACCCTGGGATCATGACCTGAGCCAAAGGCAGAGGCTTTAACCCACTGAGCCACCCAGGTGCCCCTAATTACATCTTCTGATCATAACTTTTGGAAAACAAATTGAGTGACTTTCCTAATATTTTCACAATTTGCTAATAAAGACCCCCTAGTTTTTATACCTCAGTGGGATATAATTTGGGTTGCTTCCCAAATCCAAGCTCCCTGAGTTGAAACTGTAAGACTTCAAATAAATGCTTTTGCTTTATTTTAGTTCTTCCTCTTTTCTTGGCCAACACAACTGTGAAAAACAGAAATATAATAGACCAAGATTTGAAATTGTGATTACCCTCAGGGTAAAAGGGGTAGGATGTCAGTGAGAACCACAGACCGTGATGTTCTATGTTAACTATGCATATTTAGCTTCTGTTGTTAAGTGTTGTCCCTTATTTATCTGTGTTGTATTTATTACTTTGTACATAGAAAATGTCCCATTAAAATAAAATCATTTTAAAACATAATAAAAAAATAGGAAAACTAGGAGTTCCATGTGTGAGTGAGAATGTGGGCAGCTGTATTCCAGGGTGTGGGGGAGGTGTGGGGGTATGAAGGGCTAAACTGAGGAGGCTTTAATTGCCCTGTTAACACTCATGCTAACTTGCCTCCTACTCCCAAGATGCTTCTTGCATGTTTAAGAGAACAATCTTGTTTATTTTTGTCCTGAGGGTAATCACTGGGCTCCTTTGCTCTGTGGGCCAAGGATATGTGAGAGGAATAGAAACCAGGCTATCCTCTATACAGATCTTTAATTAATCCCCTTGTATTAACCTACGGCTCGAGTTCCAACAGGCAGAACTCTGTCAGTCAAAATGAGGATCTCTCTGGTTTCCACACTTGAAGTTGAGAGTTTTTCCTCTTTTCTGTTTTCTACCATTAATACTTATTTGTCTTGCACATTTTTATTGAAACCTCATTTCCTTTGATATATCTGCTCTTCTTACCTTATAACATCCTTAAAAATTCGTATACTATATATTCAAGACAATCACTGGAGGGAGAAGCAATAAACACACATGTTCAGTTTGTCATCTTGAACTGGATGTCTATAATTATTTTCCAATGTAAACACATACACAAGAAAAAAATGCCAAATCCAAATAGACAAGATGTTTGGAGTAGACACTGTTTTGAATGATTTAATTTTTCTCTTTCAAAGAATAATGGAAAATGGATCATTTATAAAGCAGCCATTTTTCATTATCGTTTTCTGGGATATAGCTTAGCCTAAAATAAGAGAGCAAAGCATGGTTTGTTCCAGTTTCTTAAATCAATGATTCATATAATTTATTTCTTGATTTGTATGAAGAGTATCCAAGGACAGCATGTGAGAAAAACTTGATCTTTACCAACTAAGGAAGAATGAGAAAATATATAAACCAAATTTACACAAAAATCTAGCAGCTTAAGATTTCTAAATGACCAGAACAATTTTCAGGTGACAAAGATAATCTATTTTATATTCATTTTCAGTGAAGTATCTACATTTTGGCTGAGTCGCTCTGGATCTGAGCACTCAGCAAATCTCAGAACTATAGAAGCTACACCAAAGGGAAACTTGGTAGGGCACCACGCCCTAAGAAAAGTATAAACATGTTGTGGTGGGGTTGGTGTTGAATTACATCTAATAAAGGGTTAATATCCAAACTATATAAAGAACGTGTGTAACTCAACACCTCACAAATAATCAAATTTAGAAATGGTCAGAGGATCTGAATAGACATTTTCCCAAAGACATACAGATGGCAAACAGACACAAAAAAGATGCCCCACATCACTTGGCGTCACAGCAATACAAATCAAAAACACAATGACATATCACCTTACATCTGTCAGAATGACTAAAATCAAAAAGACAAGAATGTGGAGAAAAAGAAACCCTTGTGCACTGTTAACGGGAATGAAATTGGTACAGACTATGGAAAACAGTATAGCGGTTCCTCAAAAAATTAAAAATAAAAATACCATATGATCCAGTAATTCCACTACTGGGTATTTAGCCAAAAAATATGAAAACGCCATTTCCACAAAAAATGGAAAACATATATGCACCATTGTGTTTACTGCAACATTTGCAACAGCTAAGATATGGAAGCAACCCAAATTCCACTGACAGATGAATAGATATGGAAAACACACACACACACACATACATACACACACACACAGGAAAGTTATGCAGCCATAAGAAAGGATGAGATCATGCTCTTTGCAACAACGTGGATGGAGTTAAAAGGAATTATGTTAAGTTAAATAAGTGAGACTGAGAAAGAAAAATATCACATGGTTTTATTCATATGTGGAATTCAAAAACACAACAAACAAAGAAAAAGAAGAATTAGACTATAAATACAGAGAACAAACTCATGGTCGCCAGAGGAAGGGGATGGGCAAAATGGGTGAAGGGGAATGGGAGATACAGGCTACTCGCTATGTAATAAATAAGTCCTGAGAGTAAAAGGCACAGCATAAAGAATGGAATTAATGATATTATAATAGTGCTATATGGTGACAGATAGTAACTACACTTGGGAGCATAACATATTATAGAGACAAGTTGAATTACTATGTTGTATATCTGAAACTAATGTAGCACTGTATGTCAACTGTACTCAGACACAAAAAATTTAAAAATCAAAAAAATCAAACTCTGTAGAGATCAGAAGCTAATAAAATTTTATTTAATCTCAGCTTCTAATTAATATTCATAAATCTATTGTTATATTTGATTACAGAGTCCTTTAAATTGTATTAATTGTAACAAAGTTTTATGATCTGTAGCAATGACTGACTAAATGTCCATTATGATTATTAAATATTATGAATTCTGAAAAAATTGGCTGCATACCTATAGGAAAAGTAACGAGGAAAGTTATTTTTTAAACTAAACTAAAAGTTAAGTTTCTAAGCTAATTTTCTTAAACAAAATTGCCCATATCAAACACCATTTTCCTTTAATAGATTTGCTGCCTGTAATGATAGAAGCTACATGCAAGAGACTAAAATAAAAACTTAAAACAGAAAAGCTCAAAATAAACATGTGGTTCTCTTTATTTTCTAAGTTAATTTTAAACATTTCATTAAGACACCTTCCTACATGAAATTGAGACCTTTGATATTAAGGTTATTCATGTAATGGTCTATTGAAATGATTTATTACCCTAGCAACTGCATGGCCAATAATAAAAGTATCTCCCTTTTTAATTTTTAATTTCAAATTAAATAATAACCTTGAAAAAAATGAAATCATAATCTTGTATATAGTCCCTTCTGACAACCCCAACCCCAAGAGTCTCCTTAAGAGTAGTGGCAATAGGGGTGCCTGGGTGGCTCAGTGGGTTAAAGCCTCTGCCTTCAGCTCAGGTCATGATCTCAGGGTCCTGGGATCGAGCCCCGCATTGGGCTCTCTGCTCAGCGGGGAGCCTGCTTCTCCCTCTCTCTGCCTGCCTCTCTGCCTACTTTTGATCTCTCTCTCTGTCAAATAAATAAATAAATCTTAAAAAAAAAAAGAGTAGTGGCAATACAATTGCACAATAGCAAGCTATTTATCAAAAAGGCATGTTTTGAAACATAAGACCTGAATTAAATTTCTGAATTAAACTTTGATGTATAAAACCTGAATTCGAATTTAAGTTCTTGACTCGGATTGAGTTACAGGTTCTTTTTTCTAGCTGTATCGCATTGAAAAATCACTTGTACTCTCTTGTCTTAATTTCATCATCAGTATAATAGGTCCATAAAGAGAATACCTACTTGGAGGATTTTGAGGACTCAAATCACACACCATCTCTTTTCCACATATCTTTCCTACTACAAAAACTTTATGATGTATTGCTTGATAAATAAATGTTCTAATGAAAACCCTGGTAGTAGTAAGTGACCATAGTAAGATGGCTGCCTAATTATACAGTATCTAATATAATTGTGATGTAGTCTAGTATTTCTAGTAATTCTCTAACACTAAAGTATACACAGCACTGTTACATTCATTTGATCTCCCTGTTCTTTTGCAATTTTTCTGAATCTACCAGTTGTCCTCAACATTTCTTCTTTTCTCTCATCACAACCAAATAATGACAAGGCCTCTTTATACTCTCTACAATCTCTATATTTTACAAAATAGTTGCAGAAAATGTAAGCTTATTTCCATCTAAACTCTCCTGAAGACAACTGTAGAAGTCCAAAAAAAAAAAAAATGCTTACAATGTAGTGGACAATTGCATTAGTTTTCTATTGATATAACAAATTACCACAAGCTTCATAATTACAAACAACATGAATTTATTATCTCTTAGTTCTTTAGGTCAAAAAATTCAAAAGGAGCCCATTGGACTAAAATCAAGGTACAGACAGGGCTGCATTCCTTGCCGAAAGCTCTGAGGGATAATTCACCTCTAGATTCATGGAGGTTGACAAGAAAATTTAGTTCCATGGAACTATACGACTGAGGTCCCTGTTTTGTTGCTGGCTGTGCACTAGGGTCATTCACAGTTTCTAGAGACTGCCCATGTGTCTTTTCTTTTCTTTTTTAAAGATTTTATTTATTTATTTGACACATACAGAGAGAGAGAGAGGGAGGGAGAGAACACAAACAGGGGGAGCAGTAGGCAGAGGAAGAGGGAGAAGCAGGCTCCCCACTGAGCAAGGGGCCTGATACGGGGCTCCATCCCATGACCTGAGCCAAGACAGATATTTGACTGAGCCACCAAGGAACCTCGAGACTGTCAGCATTTCTTGCCTCATAGCCACCTTAATCTTCAAAACTAGCAGCAGTGGCCCAAGTCCCTCTCATACCTCATCTCTCCTGCCTCCTACTCTTCTAACACATCTCTCTCTGACTGACTCTGCTGCCTTCTTTTTTTCATTAAAAATCCAAGTGATAGGGGCGCCTGGGTGGCTCAGTCGTTAAGCGTCTGCCTTCGGCTCAGGTCATGATCCTAGGGTCCTGGGATCGAGCCCCACATCGGGCTCCCTGCTCGGCAAGAAGCCTGCTTCTCCCGCTACCATTCCTTCTGCTTGTGTTCCCTCTCTCGCTGTGTTTCTCTCTGTCAAATAAATAAAATCTTTAAAAAAAAAAAAAAAAATCCAAGTGATAATCTAGGATAATCTCCTTAGTATAAAGTCAATTTATTAGACCTTAATTCCACCTGTAAAAATATCTTGTCCCATATATTACAACATAGTCATTTAACATGAGTCAGTGAATATTATGACTTATGTTAGCCAAAGAAAAGACAACCTAGGGGCGCCTGGGTGGCTCAGTGGGTTAAAGCCTCTGCCTTCGGCTCAGGTCATGATCTCAGGGTCCTGGGATGGAGCCCCACATGGGGCTCTCTGCTCAGCAGGGAGCCTGCTTCCCCCTCTCTCTCTGCCTTCCTCTCTGCCTACTTGTGGTCTCTCTCCCTCTGTCAAATAAATAAATAAAATCTTTAAAAAAAGAAAAGAAAAGAAAAGAAAAGACAACCTAATAGATAACCATTTAGAAGATAGGAAAATTTTTAGAAAAGACATTTCTAAAATCCTACAAAATGTTCATATGTTCCTATGAACACTTTTATATCCTCCATTTTTTTAATTTATTTAAGTTAGCCAACATATACTACATCATTAGTTTTTGATGCAGTGTTCAACAATTCATTAGTTACATATAACACCCAGTGCTCCTCACATCACATGGCCTCCTTAATGCCCTTCACCCCGTTACCCCATCTCCCCAGTCACCCCTCCTTCCACAACAACAGAGTCGAGAGTCTGTTATGGTTTGTCTCCCTCTCTGATTTCTTCCCATTCAGTTTTCCCTCCCTTCCCCTATAACCCTCTGTGCTATTTCTTCTATTCCACATATGAGTGAAACCATATGATAACTGTCTTTCTGTGCTTGACTTACATCACTTAGCATAAATTCCTCCAGTTCCATCCATGTCAATGTAAATGGTAGGTATATATTCATACCTGAATATGGGTATTCTGATGGCTGAGTAATATTCCATTGTATATATGAACCACATCTTCTTTATCCATTCATCTGTTGATGGACATCTTGGCTTGTCCCACAGTTTGGCTATTGTGGACATTGCTGCTATGAACATTGGAGTACAGGTGTACAGGAACATTTTGTACAGGAGTACAAAAAAGTACAGGTGTACTTTTTTTTTTTCTCTCTACATCTTTTCTCTACATCTGTATCTTTTGGGTAAATACTCAGTAGTGCAATTTCTGGGTCATATGGTAGCTATATTTTTAACTTCTTAAGGAACCTCCATACTGTTTTCCAGAATAGCTATACCACAAAGAGTGGTACATTGCATTCCCACCAACAGTGTAAAAGGGTTCCTCTTTTTCTAATTCTTGACAACATCTGTTGTTTCCGGTCTTGTTAATTTTAGCCACTCTAACCGGTGTATAGTGGTATCTCATTGTGATTTTGATTTTTATTTCCCTGATGACAATTGATTTGGAGCATTTTTTTCATTTGTCTGTTGGCTATTTGTATGTCTTCTTTGGAGAAGTGCTGTTCATGTCTTCTGCCCATTTTTTGATTGGATTACTTATTGTTTGGGTATTGAGTTTGAGAAGTTCTTTATAGATCTTGGATACCAGCTCTTTACCTGATATGTCATTTACAAATATCTTCTTCCATCTTGAAAGCTGCCTTTTAGTTTTGTTGACTGTTTCATTTGCTGTGCAGAAAGCTTTTTATCTTGATGAAGTCCCAATAGTTCATTTTTGCTTTTGTTTCCCTTGCCTTCAGAGATGTGTCTTGCAAGAGGTTGCTGTGGCCAAGGTCAAAGAGGTTACTACCTGTGTTCTCCTCTAGGATTTTGATGGATTCCTATCTCTCACATTTAGGTCTTTCATTCATTTTGACTTTATCTTCTTTTTTTTTTAAAGATTTTATGTATTTATTTGACAGAGAGAGAGATCACAAGTAGGCAGAGAGGCAGGCAAAGAGAGAGGGGGAAGCAGGCTCCTGCTGAGCAGAGAGCCCGGTGCAGGGCTCGATACCAGGATCCGGGGATCATGACCTGAGCCGAAGGCATAGGCTTTAACCCACTGAGCCACCCAAGTGCCCCTCATTTTGAGTTTATCTTTGTTATATACTCTAATTTTAAAAAAGATACTTATCCTAAGAAAATCTGAAATACG
Organism: Procyon lotor; assembly: GCA_028646535.1. Classification (NCBI taxonomy): domain Eukaryota; kingdom Metazoa; phylum Chordata; class Mammalia; order Carnivora; family Procyonidae; genus Procyon; species Procyon lotor. Next base: position 75,171,994 of record CM053606.1, on the reverse strand, counting down.
TTAATTTTGAAAGACCAATCAATATAATTCTGTTCTTTTTGAGCTATATTAAATCTTTTCAATACAACATGTACATAGACTGTTCTTTTTGTAGTCTATCTTTTTAATTCTTTCATTACATTCCAGATTATTTATTTCCAGTTAACTGGTCAATTATATCAAACTCTTACAGAACTCAAAAAATGCCTTAGACTTTATTTTCATTCTCAAACAGTATCTCAGTTTTCTGTCAAAGAAGAAAAGAAAGACTGCTTTCTGTCATTTTAATACTTTCGTTAATTATTCCTTTCTGCCATAGGAGACCAGACTCTCCGACAGAATTGTGGTAGGAAGGTAGTAACATCAAATCTGAAATCAGTAAGCAATTCATACTTTGGTGATTTGGTCAGTAAAATTTCAAATGCTTCTGTTGCTACTTCAGACCCCATTTACAAAAAGAGGCTTATGATGTTTATGAATCAGTCAGACATTTGAGAATGCCTTCCAAATAAGGTAAATAAAATTTCAAGTCACTTGATTATCTTTTTTCTTTGTGAAATATCTCCCACATCAGATACAAATTTCCCTCTTCCAAGAGTAAAGATTCAATAGTGGAATAACTGTATTACCACAATGGAAACTCTAGTCCTCAGTGTTTACATGGATTAAGAAGTTTTATATTCTGTGTTATGTAGTAGACTACTTTTATATCTTTCTCTTTAAAATAAACTTAACCACAATTAATTCCCCTCCTTATTATAGGGAACAGAGGGACAGAGGTGAACATAAGAACATAGAAAGTACAATCTGTAGAAAGACTGATTAACATTAACTAAACTAGAGGTAGGAATTCACCTTCGTGGTAAGTCCAGCAGGAACTAGCTGAGTCACGAAGGGCAGGTAATGTAATTTTTCCACCTGTGCTCTTTTCTCTGCTTTACAAAATATTGCAAGTAATGATATTTAAGCTTTACTTATTTGAGGCTAATTGTTCTAATGGCAGCAACATAGCATTTGGTTAAAAGCAACAACTTGGGAGGACTACAGTCTTGCTCAAATCCCTGTTCTATCAGTTATAAGTTCTGTGATTTTTGGATAAATTATTGAGCTTCCTTATCCTTTAGTTTCTTTATAAATAAAATGCATAAAATTATAGGAAATTATCTAATTCACAGGATGAGGTCTCAGATTAAATGGCTACTATCTGTAAAGTACTTAGGAGAGAACTTGATGCATAGGAAGTATTACCAAAATTTAAAAATTTATGTCTAAAAGTTTAAATTTTGTGATTAATAATGTTTTGAATAAGTGGAAATTTGCTTTTAGTTTGGTTATTAAATGAAGTTAATTGTATAATCTAATAATCTGGTTTGTAGAAATATCTTAGGTTTTCTAAGTGTCAAAGAATCAGAATGCCAGTATAGGAACTAACCTCTACAACTACGTAAACATGATTAAAAAACTTCAGCTTATTTTTAAATAACAAGATAAGGGCTTTAGAAGTGGTCATTTTAAGCAGATAATCAATTTTTACAAATGTTACAAATATAAATGGTCTGCCATATTCAAAGAACTGCTAAGATTTTTAGTTATACATAACATAAATCCAATTAATTATTTTAAAATATCAGGTAATATCATTGAACCCAAATTTAACACTGGAACTAAATAATGATGAGGCAGAATATAGAACATATCAGACACTTATTTCATCTGGATCTCTGGTTCTATTTTCAGCCTCATTCTTCTTTCTGTGGTCCAGCTTTCTTCACAAGACAAGGAAATACAGTCCATAAGAATATGCAAAATTTAATTTTTTACTGCTGTAGCCAACTGTACTGAGCACAACTAACTTCTATAGGTTCTAAAACAAAAATATTAGAAAATGAATTAGAATCTCAAAGCTTAGGACAGATGCTCAAACATGGACCAGACAACCCTGACATGGGGACCAGACCTCAGAGTATAAGTTCATTGATCATCCAGAACCATGTGCCTGAGTATCCCTGGTAGGTGGCGGTGGAACAGATTGCAGAGGAAAGGAGAATGAATAAATGGGTAGAGAGACATCCATATCTGTCCAATGCAATTTGAATATTTCTCCAAAATAACAGCAGGTACATTGTCACCCATTTCCACACAAGCTATGACGCTTGATTTTTCACTTTATAGATTTTAAGAGTAAGCTCCCAGAGAGGTAAAGCAAGTAGGTGAATGTTCTTTGAAAGTGGAAAAGAGGGGTGGAGGAGAAGGAGCAGCAGGATGTGGCAGAGAGAATCAAAGAGAATAATGAGAGAAAGAAAAAGAGTAAAGCAAAGGGAAGAAGGAAAAAGTCCAAATTTTAAAGGTAAAAAGTACAAAGAAGAAGTAGAGAGGTCAGTAATTGTGCAATAAGGCTTTAACTGTTTGAAGAAATTTATGACATTTGGCTTCAGTGTAACTAGGAGAGGGCACACATAGTTATCATGATAGACATTTCCTGGACAGAGGAGTGAGGTCTTTATACTAACCCACACCCCTCTCTTTTACTTAACTACTAATAGGAATTTGATGATCTTATTTAATTGTGGAGGGGTAAAATTAAATATTATCCTTTTTGTTCCTTGAGTGAAAATAATGGCTAATTACTAGCTGATCATTTTTAGAGGTAACAAAGAAAAGGAAAAACTTACTATCTATCTATTATCTATCTATTTATCCATGTATCTAGTCTTGAGGCTCTTAGGTCCCAGAATAAAACTTTATACCAATGGCAGAATTCATTTGATAGGTGGTTAAGAGGACGAGAGAACAATTATTGTCACATGATGCATTTGGAGTTTTGCATGATTTCAGGTTCTAACTAGGACATGCACATACTTTGTTATAGTCTCTTCAATTTCCTAGTTACCTCTGAGAATATAGAAAGCCATTTTAATTTCCCTTTTCCTCATTCATTCCTCCCCAAGTCCATTCTTCCCTATTCAACCACATGATTTCTTCTGTCTGTCTTTTCTGTTCATTATTTGGAGTCTGTACCCTAGGCCAGGACTTCCATTTCATACCTCAACTACTACAATTATTTCTGCATTCAAGCTTCCTCTCCAATTATTCCATTCTGTCAGATATTGCTTTTATACTGTTCGAAAATGTTTCATGGCTTCCTATTACCTACAAAATGAGTTCCAAATCTCTTAGTGCCCTACCATTCATGATCTTCCATACTTTTATTGCGTTCTGTTTTTCAGACCTAATATTCTTTTTGCCAGCTTCTCCCCTCACATCTCTCTCTCTCTTTCTATTAGCATAACCTCTCATGACAAACAAGTTTATCTTTCACCTCAAAACACCCTCAAAATGTCCGGTTTCCTTTTTCATTATCTACACTCCCATCATGGATTGTTTTCCTCAATCTTCCTACCTACTCAGTTGTACACAACATGCAAGGTTTCATTCATATCAATAACATACATTGTATTACCTCTGAAGGGCTAAAACACTTAGATCTATCACTCACATTACAAATGTATGTTGCATTATTAATCCTAGTATAGATGTTGTTTCTTAAAAACAATGTTTTCAGTTTCTGCATATTTTACTACTATACCATTATTACAATAAAATTGTATATTTATTGAACAGAAACATTATAATTTAATTAAAAGTTGAAATTAAAATACTTTTGAACTTGATCATATGCTACAAATTACATAAAATTATAATAGAAATTGGTAGTTCTCTGTTGTTTCTTTGTAATTCTAGAACAAAAGCTCCAATTTTCAGTATAATCATGGAAAAGACACTTTAGGGTAATGATATTACATTATTTGTTTAGGGAAATATGAGTATATAATGCATTCTGGAATTTGTTAACATAACAAAAATATAAGGAAAAATTCAAAATAGTCTTCTAGGGAATAAAAAAGATATTTTGTAACAGTATTTCAGTTTATAGCTTTACTAAATAGCTGAAGAATTAAAGAATTGCAACATTTTTCTCTTCTCTGTAGCAAAGCCTTTTAATATAACTACCAGGTTCCATACTGGCCATTTTTTCTGTGAGTTATTTCATAGTGTGAAAGATTAATTGAACAAATGAAAGAGTAAATCTATAATTTGCTTAAATATTAGCAACTATAACAAAATAAAAAAATAAGAGGTATGTGATTTTACATTGGTAGAGAACTTTGTTTACACATAGATACATCTGTCTTGCTTCAAGAATTTGCTTCTTGAAATTAAACTGATACAGCCATTAAATAGCTCATTAATTTGGGAGTCAGTCTTTTGGAATAGGTAGCTACAAGGATGAGAAGGTGATCTAGTCATAGAGTTTTTAACAGTGAAATTAAATGAAACAACTGAATTTTAAAAGATTTGTCTTTGACATTCATAATATCAGTTGAAAACTCCTATAAATATTGCTTGCCACTATGGCTGGTCAGTTATAAAAAAAAATGCCGATTTTAGAAGAAAAGCAAAAAATAAACTATCAACTGGATTAAAATTCTATCTGAGGCAATACCAGCACACATTTACTATCGCCTATCTCTGATAACCCTATTAAAATGGTAACACATTTCAAACATCATAGTAAGTATTACAATGGCTTTATATTCAGATTTATTATCTATTAGTAACAGGCTACACACATAATTTGTCAGTAGATGCAAGTTTACCCCAAGGAACTAATTGGCTAATTTTTTTAACTACTAGTTTTTTGTTGTCGAAACATGAAAGATTAAAAGAAACTACAGATAGTGATTGAGAGTCTCATTTTAAGTCCCTAAAGATACTAGGGAAAAAAAATTCAAAAAGTATGCAATTTTGCTTAGCAAATAGTAAGAATTTATATACAAAATAAAAGCATCAGTAACATCTTAATTTCTTAGGATATTTTAATAGGTTCAACTAGTAATATACCTTATTTTGCTTTTCTCTTTGCTTTTTTTATTGGCTTTTTCTTCTTTAAGTAGTCTTATGGACAAATTAATTTTTATTTATTCAACATATTTCATTCAGTTATAGTCATTATTATTTAAATTTCTCTGCTCTAAATTTGGCCAACGAGAGCCTATAGGCTTCTATGTTCTTTGATGTGACCCTATCAGTTCCTATTAGTCATATATATCTATACTTTAATATGTATACTTATTTCTGATTTTTCAAAATATTAATGCCATTTGGGGAAAAAAAAAGAGAATAGATTGTTTTTCTCATTGCTCTGACTGGATTTCAGGAGGATAATGGGAAGATTCACTACTAATCAGCCATTAGCTCCTGATAGAACCCTGAAATTTATAGCAAAAAGAGATGTCAAACCAGGAAGCCTTTAAGAAAGCAAAATTCTTGCATGTAGAGGGAACATATGGGTCAAAATAATACAATATTTTGAAGGCTACTGAAAGCCGGAAGTACTCACCTGTCAAAGAGAAAAGCAAGACAGATAGCTAAAGATAATGTAGAGAGTAGTAGGAAGGAACTAGGAAGGACCCAAACATATCAGATACGCAGCTGTGAGGCACAGTACCAAGAAGATCTGGAATCTGAAGTTACTGAATATAATCAATTTTGGCAAAAATTACACATGAACTTGAAAGTAATATGGCTTTTGTCATTATTGGATTTGGTCTCTAAATATGTCAATTAGGTCAATTTATAAGTTGTGTTATTTAATTTTTGTCATTTTTTTCTGTCAGCTATTGATAAACACATTAAATTCTCCCATTCTGATGATGGTTTTGTCTATTTCCGCTTTTAATTCTATCCATTTTTGCTTTATGTATTTAGAACTGTGTTATTAGGTAATATAGATTTAGAACTGTTTCATCTACCTGATGGATTGACTGTTAAATAAAAAAAGAACTCCTTGAGGGGCACCTGGGTAGCTCAGTGGGTTAAAGCTTCTGCCTTCAGCTCAGGTCCATGATCTCAGGGTCCTGGGATCGAGCCCCACATCCGGCTCTCTGCTCAGCGGGGAGCCTGCTTCCCCCTCTCTCTCTCTCTCTGCCTGCCTCTGCCTACTTGTGATCTCTCTCTCACTGTCAGATAAAGAAATAAAATCTTAAAAAAAAAAAAAGAACTCCTTGAATTCATAGTGATGCATCTTATAATTCACTTTGTCTGTCTGACAGCAATATATCTACGTGAGCCTTCTTGGGGTTAAGGTTTGAATGGTATTTATTCTTTTACTTTCAACTTTTCTGAATCTTTTTTTCTGGGTATGAGTTTGATCTGAATTATCTTTTAACATTTTAAAAGTGTCATTTCACTATCATATGGCTTCTATCTTTAGTATTGAGAAATAGTCTTGTTCCTTTGTCTTTAGTTTCCAGCAGTATTATTATGTTGTGCTTTAGCTTCATTGAGTTTCTTAAAACTGTTGGTTATCTTCATTAAGTTTTATAAAAGATTTTGTTTTCTTTCCTACCCTTCAGGGATGCCAGCAATATGTAAATTAGGGATTTTGAAACATGTATGCTTGACTGTATCCCACGTGTGTCTTATGATCTCTTTCTTTACATCCTTTTATTTTTGTTTTTCTTCACCAAGTGTATTTTCTATGGACTGCCCTTGAATTTGTTGATGTGTTTTCTGCTGTTTCCAGGCTGCTGTTAATCCCATTTCATGAGATCATAATTTTAGACATTATAATTTTCAAGTTTAAGAATGTGTTTGATTTTTTTACAGATTCCATTTTATTGATGAAATTCTGTATCTTTTAATTCATTTTGTTCACTTTTTTCTCTATTTTACCATATTTATAAAAATTATTTCAAAGTTCTATCTGTAATTTCTACTCTCTTAGTCATATGCATCTGTTTCTATTATCTTTTTTTTTCTATTGGCATGCCTAATAATTTTGATTGAATGCCAGGAATAGTAATATAAACATTAGTAATTCCATAGGATGTTATCTTTGATCAGAGTGGGTTCACATTTACTTCTGCTTAGCAGATAAATGATGGGTTGATTGCATCTTAATCTAGAAAGATGGGTTTAGGCTACAACTTTGCCAAAACTAAGAGTATTCCTAAATTTCCCCTGATCTTAGATGATATCCTTCATGCTTTGAACTAGTGTTTTCAACAGATTTCTGGATCCTAGCACATCTTTGTCTCGTGAGCACCATTAGACTCTAAGTAAATCCACTCTGCTTTTCAGAAGTCTTCAGTTTATCTGATTACCCTACCACCTTGCAGAGCTTCAGAATTGGGCAAATGTCTGCCAGGGGAAACCAGCTGTTCATTGATTTTACTTAAAACTCCCTATTTTGTCACTTCAATTCCATAGAAATGCCAAAAGCTGTGCTGGTTTCTCTGCTCCAGCCGCGTGTCTGTCCAAGCCCAGATTCTTAATTCTCAGAAATGGCAAATACCCCCAAGGAAAAAGAGTTACAAGTTATCAACTAGTCTTTAAATATAACTTTTAGATATATTTAATCAGATGTGTTTTTTGTGTATTATTAAGCCTTAGTTTTCTCAGTGGGAGCATTTTTCAGCTACAACCTCATCCTATGCAAAAATTACTTACTGTTATTTAAAAAAATAACTTAAACTTCACTCCAACAAACTTTTTCAATGGGTCTAGTGCCTTTCCCAGTATTTCTACATAGCCCTAGAAATGGGATGAGATGTAGGGTGAAGTTGAGAGGTGTTGTTTTCATTGTCATGTGCCTACCTATAATCTCCCAAATTCCTACTCTCTCAGCTCAATTTGTGTCTTCTGTTGTTTAGCTGCCCATGATCCTGCACTCTTTCTCTGATTGACTTTTGCACTCAAATATTAAGAAAATTACAAACAGGGGCACCTGGGTGGCTCAGTGGGTTAAAGCCTCTGCCTTCGGCTCAGGTCATGATCTCAGGGTCCTAGAATCAAGCCCTGCATCGGGCTCTCTGCTCAGCGGGAAGCCTCCTTCCCCCTCTCTCTCTGCCTGCCTCTCTGCCTACCTGTGATCTCTCTCTCTGTTAAATAAATAAAATCTTTAAAAAAAAAAAAAAGAAAATTACAAACACAAAAAATAATTTTTTACTACCAAAGGTTCACTAACAAATGCTGTGTAGTGTAGAAGATAATTTACTGATGTTTGGGGTGTAATAAAGTGAAATTATAAAATTCAATTTCTTCCTCATATGTATACATAATATACATACATATATCATGAATATATAATCATTCTATTATATATATGTATATTTAATATTATATCCCATGCTTACTTCAGCTCATTCACCTTCTTCCCACATAATCCTCCTCTATGTTGTTCTTATGACATATTGCTAGGACACTGTTCCCTCTCTAAAGAAAATAACATTTTTTCTATCTTCTTTCATCTCTAAATTTCTCTCTCTACTCCAATCTCCCATACCCAACTAATAACGCCCTCCTAAACCGTTAGTTAAAAACCAAAAATTCCTATTACTTTTTTATTTAAAATAATATAGCTCTCCCTCTCCTATCGGGCTAATCTGGACCCTCTTTTACTTAGTCAAAAAGCTCAACAATATCCTAAAGAAAAGAACAGGCTTTTCTTCTGTTGTTTACCTTGAAAAATTGGTTCATTGGAAGCCAATACTTAAAACAGCATTTCTTGAGATCCATATATTAGTGCAGGTAGGAGTAACTAATATATAATTGTGAAGCCTCTGCCGGAGGTATGGTCAATGTTTGGTGATATTTTAAGGCACAAATCTTTTTTTTAAATAATAGTTTTTACTCACCAAACACAAACAATGGTATTGATTTTCTTTCAATACTTACTGTTCTTTGAATGGCAAAACTGAGAAATGAGAAATTTATACATGGCTGTTTTTCTTGGATACATGTTTGAAGGAATTATGTGTGTGGTAGCATTATTTCAAATCAGAGGGTCTGTGTTGAACTCGGATTCTGCCACCCGTTGGCTATGTCCCATTGGGTAACAAAAAGAGAGTGTTCACTGGTTCTCTTAGACTTTGTTTCCTCAAATGTAAAATAAGAATGAAACTATCTACCCTACAGGGTTGTTATGGGGTATAAATGCAAAAACATGAAATCATTAATGTTTCATTTAGTGCCTACTTTGAGCACTATGTTAAATGTTGTGGAAAAAGATGTAAAAGATACATTTTCCAGTGGGAAAGTGTTCATTGTCTAGTGAGGAAAATAGAGATGTAGATGCCCAAGTATAATTCAATGTGATAAATGCCATGGCAGACTCAAGCTTAGCATATCACAGAAATCTAGAACGGGGCTAGATTCAATCTGAAGGAAATAGGAAAGAAGTCAGTCGAGATGTAAAATTAAAAACAAAAGTTGGGGAAAGATATTCAAGGCAGAGGGAGCTATCTGTGTAAGGGACTACTGTGAGAGAATGTGTGGTATTCTGGAAGTTAGTAACAAATCAATGTAACTAGACTCTTTGTACCTAACAACTAGGAAACTGGTTTCTAAAGAAGACAGTTGGATCCAAACGCTAAAACTTTTTTCTGCCATGCTGAAGAATTTATATTTTTTTCATGGAGTTAATGGGGAGCCATTAAAGAACTTTTGGAAAGATCAGATTTACATTTTGGAAAGATCACATTCTTATTAAATGCTCAGTCATGACTACACAAATAATAGTTTCTTTGCTGAACCTGAATTCATGGAGTTGCAGAAGATTAAGGCTAATTAGAGAACGGACCCATGGCATAGCCTCATAAGCCTAAAAATTTACCACATTTCTGTCATGTCTGACAAACTACTAAGGGACTGAATATTAAGGTCTATGAACCATAGGGGAAAAAAAAGAATCAAAGATTTTCATGCCATCTTTCTAGCAACCTTTAGGATCTACACCAAATTTCAGCAAATTTTATCTTCTTTAAACACTTCCAAAATATCAAGCTGTGAGTTCCCTCACAAAAGTCTGTATCAAGACACTACCTTGGGTTGGAGAAAGACATAGATGTTGAATGGAACAAAGTGAATGGATAAAAAAAAAAAAATAAGTCATGTGGTAAATCCATGGATTTATTTTTATGCAGTGAGCCTAATCTAGACTATTTTTCTAAATTGATCATTTTGTCATCCAAGCCCAAATAAAAATCTCTGCTAACTGATGTTTTGTAACTTCCTTTTCCAAGTCCACTATTTTAAGATTTAAGTTTTAAAGATTTGTGCTTCACACAATGATGTTGATCATTATCTGGTACCTGTGATCATCAAGGTCTTGTCAAAGTTGGTTAATGGTCTGTTCAAGTATATTTTCAGGCATCAAATTAAAAATAACAGTTCTGTAACCTCAAAAATTTTTTCAAAAAAATTTTATAAGTTCTTTTACAAAAAAAAAAGTCATACATCACTGATGCCTCTTCCTTGTTTGGGGGTAGGTCTCTATTGTAGTAATCTTCTGTTAATACTCAAAGTTAATAGCTACAGATTTTAAGGATCTTAAAATACATGAGATTAAGGTTTCTATAAATGAAAAGATTCAAATTATGTTATTAGAGAATTATTTTTCTGTGATTAGAGACACCTAATCACAGACTAGCTCAGATCTGGTTCTCTGATTTCAGTTGAACTTTATTTTCTAAAATTACCATTTGTAAGTATTAACAGCCCTAGTTTCTGAGTACCTTCTGACATCAATTCTTTTCAACAACCATCAACCCTCACCTCAAATTATCTTATTCTTGACTTATTAAAGGACATGTTTTAAAACTTTCACAAAATAACTATTTGCTATTTTTGTTTCTTTATGCATTTGTTTCTCATTAAAACTTTGGTGGCAAAAAAGTTCCTTATTTTAAAAAACAATATCCAGGTATAATAAAATGATATAACCCTTGGGTCATAGTATATAACAACTAAACATGAAAATAATTTCAAATAATGCCAAGGCTATTATAAAGTGCATTAAAAATGCTAGATATCATTATTTTTTAAAAATGCATTTTTACCTTTTCTACCACTATAAAGCAGAATTTGGTTAAAGTACAAAACTGTTTTTGCTTCCATTGTATCTCTTTGTGATAAAACTAATGCATTAAGTATTGTTCATAGTGACCAAACCTACATTACCCTTTCCGAGCTCAAACTCAGTTAAAAGACCATAAACTCTAAGCACTGAACACAATTTGCAAATACCACCAAGGTGGCAAGTAGAGACCATAAAAGGAAAAAGATTTCTCTATAGAAATATTTGTCTAATTATTAACAGAACATATGTTTCCCCTTATCTGGGGGCCCCAAATATAAATTTGCAACATTGAATATGAAAGTCCATTTGATTTGATTTCAAAAGCTGAGGGCAGCACTTACAAAAAATAATAAGTAGAATGCTACAAACAAAAACAGCAAAATTTCTGTAATGCTAACTAAGTGATAGGAATAACCTTTTTTTTTTGTATTTTAGAATGGTCGATATACTCTCTCTTGAGAAAATACATTTTTAGATGCTAGTACATACAAGTACATAAGTGAGCATATACTTACTGATGAGCACTCTTTCATTTGAACATAGCATTCCTGTATATTGACACACACTCATCTAGAAATGTATATATATAGAAATATATAAACTTCCAACTCTTCATAAATATATGTAAAACTTCCAACTCTTCATACATATATATGTATAACTTCCAACTCTTCAGATATATATGTATATATATATAAACATATATATATCATCATATGTAACAAAAAGATATACCACTTTATCCATTTTTAAGTGTACAATTCTATGTCATTAATACATTCACAGTACTGTTCAACCATCAGCTCTTTTTCTAGAACTTTTTCATCTTCCTAAGCACAAACTCTATCCAATACACAATCACTCTCACTCCTCTTTTCCCCAGCCTTAGTAACCTCTATTATTATTTCCGTCTCCATAAATTTGCCTATCCTACATACTTCATGCATATTATTTGTCCTTTTCTGTCTGGCTCACTTCACTTTAGCATAACGTCTTCAAGATTCATAGATGTTGTAGCATTTATTATGATTTCCTTCTTTTTTATGACTGAATTAAATTCAATTGTATGTATCTACCACATTTTATTTATTCATTTATCTGTTGATAGATATTTAGGTTGTTTTCGTCTTTTGGTTATCATAAATAATATTCTTATGAACATTTGTGTATAAGTGTCTGTTTGAGTCCCTGATTTCAATTCTTTGGGGTACATAGCTAGAAGTGGAATTGCTGGGTCATTATGGTAACTCTGTGTTTAACTTTTTGAGGAACTGTCCTATTGTTTTCCATAGTGGCTGCATCATTTCATATTCCTGTCAGTAATGTACCAGGCTTCCAAATTCTCCACATCCTTACAACATTTGTAATTTTCTTTTTTTTTTTTTTCTTTACAATAGCTATCTTAATGTGTGGGAAGTGGTATTCCATAGTGATTGATTTTCACATCCTTAGTGATTAGTGATGTTGAGCATCTTCTCATGTGTTTATTGACCATTTCAAGCCAATCTTCTTCAGAGAAACATCTATTCAGGTAGTATGCCCATTTTTAAATTGGGTTGGTTTTTGTTGTTGTTGTTTTTAAGTTGTAAAAGTTCTTTCTATAGGGGAGTCTGGGTGGCTCAGTCGTTAACGTCTGCCTTCGGCTCAGGTCATGATCCCAGAGTCCTGGGATCAAGCCCCGCATCGGGCTCCCTGCTCCGCGGGAAGCCTGCTTCTCCCGCTACCATTCCCTCTGCTTGTGTTCCCTCTCTCGCTGTGTTTCTCTCTGTCAAATAAATAAAATCTTAAAAAAAAAAAAAGTTCTTTATATATCCAGAATATTAATCTCTTACCAGCCATATGATTTGCAAGTATTTTATCCCATTCTGTGGTTTGAATTTTCACTTTCTTGATACTATATGTTGAAGGACATTTTAAATCTCGATGAAGTCCAATTTATCTATATTTTGTTGTTGTTGCCTGTGCTTCTAGTGTCATTCCCTGAATAGTTTTCTCGAAGAAAAGCACACAGTAGCCTTGTAAAACCACATACTGTCAGAGCAACAGAGTAAGTTCAGCTTATTGGAATTCTTGTACACTTTAATAAGTCTCCTGAAGTTATTGATTGTTCAGTTACTCTTGGGTCCTGGTGTCTTGAGATTCTATGTCCAGTTCATACAGTAAATAGCTAGATGTACCCTGTAGGAGTACTAAAAATTCTAGCAGTTTTTAGCCCCTGCCTCTCAGAGGGCATATCTGGTAGTATTTCAGGATCTAATTTTAAAGTTAAAAAAATCATTTGTAAATTACAAGTCAATTAGTATTTAGATTAAGCTTTATAAAGTTCAAAAGCAACTTTCCATTTGTCTTGTAAAAGACTCATAAGAAGGTGAATGGGGGAAACCAGAGGGGGAGATGAACCATGAGAGACTGTGGACTATGAGCAACCAACTGAGGGTTTTGGAGGGGAGGGAGGTGGGGGTTGGGCGAGCCTGGTGGTGGGTATTGAGGAGGGCACGTATTGCATGGAGCACTGGGTGTGGTGCATGAACAATAAATCTTGTAACACTGAAAAAATAAAATAAACATATTTGGGGGAAAAAAAAGAAAGATTTCTAGTCAACTTTCCAGGTTATCTTTGCTTTTCATTGTTTTGACTACACTATTTTACAACCCTGGAGAGAGAGAAATTAATTTGCAGAAAAATTGATAGCTATGCAAATCATTCTTGTCCATAGAAATGCAAAATCTCTCTGGGGAAAGTCCAATTGATTACCTTTCCCCACTGTAGAAAAAGTCAGTGTGCACCTGTTAAGCAAATTCAGTTCAGGATTTCTAATAGCCTATACATGTGTTTTACTCTGTGGATTCTCCTTTGAACCATTCTTCCGGTTCCCTTATTAATCAATGAGTTAAATAAAATTTTTGACATATATTTATTTTACATTTCCATGAGAGCCATGATTTTTGCACATTTACAAAAATATCATTTTATAGCCTGAACCCCATTAAAATAGTTATTTTGGAAAGATACTCAAGGTGATTTTTAGGTAAAATCATTTGGTCCATATGGTTTTTTTTATAAGGCAATCAGAAAGTTGCTTTTTAAATTTATAAAGCTTAAATACGATTTGACTCACAGTTTCCAAACTGATTTTTTAAACTTTTAAAATCAGATCCTGAAATGTATTTTTAAAAATCAGCTTGCTTTAATGTTTTTTCTATAACATTTTAAAATTCTTGTCCATACAGTATATATCTTCTTTTTTTTTTTTTTAAAGATTTTATTTATTTGACAGAGAGAAACACAGTGAGAGAGGGGACACAAGCAGAGGGAATGGTAGCGGGAGAAGCAGGCTTCCTGCTGAGCAGAGAGCCCAATGCGGGGCTCGTTCCCAGGACCCTGGGATCATGACCTGAGCTGAAGGCAGATGGTTAACGACTGAGCCACCCAGGTGCCCCCATACAGTATATATCTTTTAAAGCCTAGGTCAAGGCTTTTCAAAATCAATTTAAAAATTTTTCATTTCTCTGAACTCAGAGCCATCATGAACCAAAAATTTATTCACTAATTGATCTTGCACAGCGCTGGGATATATTTGTCTTTCCATGCTATTTAATTTGTCAGATACTAACGCCTGTCTTCTCAACCTAAGGTATAGTTTGTAAATATCAGAACTTTGTATCATCCATAGAATAAGGCTTTATACAGAATAGAAATTTTAATATTTGATTTGATGATTTAATTAATTCACACAATGTCTAAAGAAGTTTACAAGTACAGTTCACTATCAGCAAGTCAACAATCTTTCTATTAATTAATCACAGAAACACCCAGGGTTCAAAAAATAGTACGAACAATTTTTTACTCTCCCCGTGAGGTTTACGTGTAGTGGACCTCAAGTAGATGACCAAGGATGCCTTCTTGACTTGTTTTTCCTTAATCTAGCTTAGTCTTTTTAAAATTTACTCTATCCTTCCTCTAGTTCTAAGTCAACAAAGCTTACAAGACTCCTCAAGTTTTAAGCTTTATTACACCTCAGGGTTCCTCAAACTTTATTTTTGCTGCCCTAAGACAAAAATTTACCTTAAGATACTAATTAATGAGTGTAGTTAAGTACTAAGGAATAAGATTTTGTCATTTAAGATTGTACTTTGGAGGGCCATGATACATTGTAATTTTTTTTTCTTCCTCCCAAAGCCAACTTTTACCTCCGTGGGACAATATCACCACTGTTATGAACATACACTATATATATTTTTCAGGGTTGCTGTAAGTTCCCATTCCAGAAAGTGGCTTTAACTTTTTTAAAAGAGTGGGGTGTATATGCGGACAATAAGCCTTTATCATATGGTTTAAATTTGATACATTATTATGTTAACAAAGCTCTCTCCTCTTTATCTTATCAAGATCCTCACTCCAACCAGAGTCGAAAGTGGTAGAGAAAAAGATAAAGAAAAGAAAAAGAGAAAAAAATGTTCTTTAACATTATTTTTATTTTCTCAGTATATGTTTTAAACATATATTTAAATATTTCTAAATGAGCTATTTATTTATGAATTTCCATTCTAAAGGAATATATACAGTCCAAATAGCCCTGTCTTTGCATAGCTCTCTGTGCACAGATTTCACCATGGGTTAAATAACTTCAGTCCAACAACGTGGTTAAAATTTCATTTACCATGTTGTAATACTTCTAAGTAATTACATAAAAATCAATTTGATTCTGCTTTTTAGTTCACAAATCACCATGTACACAGGAGATGTAAATCATGATTAGTGATCAATCACATCACTTTTTTCAAAGTCTATCAATAGCTGATCATTGTTCACCTACAATTCAGTTCTCAGCAAAAAGTAGAGTTGTGTTGCTTCCTGTTTTCCAAGTGATAAACTCATATTTTATAAAATCAATAATCAAAAAAGGCAATTGCCAGTAAAGATGAAAGTGCAGCAAATAAATGAAAAGTGATGATGGTAGAAATAAAATTCAAATCCCAAGTAAATGAAGTGACATAAGAAACATCTGATTGTGGCCATGTTGACACCATCATGGCTCAACAGCAGCCAAGGGAATTAGTAAAAGTGAACCTAGGGACATCAAGGAAGAAAGTGTTGGGTGCACCTGGGTGGCTCAGTCGTTAAATGCCTGACTGCTGATTTCAGCGCAGGTATTGATCTCAGGGTTGTGGGATCCATGTTGGGCTTCACGCTGGGCATGGAGCCTCCTTAAGACTCTCTCTCCTTCTCTCTCTGCCCCTCCCACCCTCCCTCCTCTGATTAAAAAAAAAAAAAGGAAGGAAATGATTGTGATGAAGAGGGAGAGACTTCCAGAGGAAGAGACAACACCAAAAAACTTCACGTTAAAGCAGCTCTGAGAGATATTTTAAGACACTGACTGTGCAAATAACCCCAGAGATTTTAAAGGCCTTTTCAAACTTAGACTAGAGTAAGACAATCCTCCAAAGTGTACAAAAGATGCCCACTCCTACCCTGTTATACCAGGAGAAAAAGCAGGCCCTATTCAATGTACTCGCAATATTTTTATAGACATGAGACCCTTAAATTATCAGTTTTCTCAATTACAGTTTACTTAGTATATATTAGTTTTACTCTATTTTTATATTCCTATACATTAACAGTTAAAGACAGATATCAAAAACAAAAAGACAAAGACAGAAAAGGGTTTAAATAATTATCACCAGTGACATCTCCCAAATTCAGTTATCAGGTATTTCCTTCTTCCATAATGATAAGTGAATAAGGGGAGGCAGAAAGGACAGAAATGTTTCTCTAGTAAATTCCATCTTCATGGAAATGCAAGGAGATGGGAATGAGCAGGACTAATCAATATTCATCTTGGGAATGTGCTACAAGTACACTGGTAAGGTCCATCAGTTGTTGAAATATGGATGTAAAATGCAAATTTACATATAATCAAACTGGCTCTTTGCACATGCCCCCTACAGCAGGTTTATATCTGCTATTTTCTAAACTCCAAAATGATGTAAACTTGCATCTTTGCAACTCAAATTTTAGAGTCCTGCTTGTTACAACGTGGCTGGGTTTTACTATACTTCCCTACCAATTAATCGATAGCTGCCCCACTGGGAATATATAGTGTATAAAGACATAATAATGGTGTATATAAAGCAATTAGTATTTAATAATATAAATGTTACATATACAAAACCTTAAGTAATAACTCAACATCCTGACAAAAATACCTGGATTTCCCTCCAGGCCACTCTACAGATAGAACTGCTTCAGTACCTTCACTTGGTGCTCTGCCTTTCCCACCAAGACCAAGAGTATCTGCAGACACCAGTAACTAAATGTTCCACAGATCTGTACCAAACATTTGCTACATATTTTGAATATTCCTTCTGGAAATCAGTTTTTCCCCTAATTAGTGCCATTGAAAGGAAACACTTAACTAGATGCAATAACACATTAAAATGCCACATGCCAAATTCCAGAAGCTCAGCAAAAAAACGAAAGTAATGCCAAAGAAAATAACTAAGTAGAAATTCATGTCAACAGAAGGTATTACTGTCATACTTTCTGCCCCCTTAGCCTACTAGACCTTTACCCCTCCCACCTTCTTACCCTTCTAACTAGTCTTTTGTCTGAAGGAGTTACTGGTTCAGGACAAAAAAGCCACTTCCTGCTACTTAAAACTCAGGGCTGAGATGAAAAAAGGAAACACTTTTCTGCACATAGCAGCCTGAAAATAGGTCTTCAGAGTATAAAGAAAAAGAACTTAGAATGCACTTTCCCTAAGGTATTTATTTATTTGCACATGGTGGTTTATAATGTTATTAGCATAATACTGCCCTTCAGCAACCTTGGATGACCTGAGATTCTAACACATAAAAAATTATTTCTAAATGGAAAACCAGTATGTGTGATGTTTGGAAATTCTAATTACTTAAAAGTTAGATGATTGCTATATAGTCTTCCCAGTGGTACTTACAAAATTTCTCAAGATTATTGTTTAAGAAGATCATACCCTATGGCTCTTGACACTTGCCCTTATTTAATGCATACAAATTTAACTCTGCTTTCTCCACACATTTATTTTGAAAATATTAAAAAATATACAGAGAAGTTCACACCCAATAATAATATGTTGATGGATTTTAGTTGTTTACGGTTTGTAAATACGTGTAATATGCATAAAAGAAATCAAACATTACTAACCACGTTGAAACCATTATTTTTCTCTACTCCCAGGGGCACTTGCAATCATAATTAGTTTGCTATTTTCCAAACCACCTTATTATATTTTTCTTATTTATTAGTGTCTACAGATGATAGTAATATTTTTTGCATGTCTTATTTATATAAGTTGCATCATCTTGACATATATTTTCAACTTTATTTAAACCAAGTTCATTTATTTTAGAAATGAATTTACAATATTTTATTTTTTCTTTTACTATTGAGAAATATTTAGACAGTTTCTCTAATTTCCCTATTACCACCATTTATGCAAAAGGCATTTAAATGATCCTTATGCACATGTGTGATACATTCTTTAAAGTATACACAGAGTATTATAAATTCTGTTTCACAGGCTATGCACCTTTTTAGCTTTATATTACCTAATTATTTTCCCATTAATTCTCTACCTCGCATTCCACTAGCGGTATATGAGCACTACATTGTTTCCCCAGTCCCAGTTAACACTTAAAGTTTTCAGATTCTTACATTTTTTTCTAAATTTAGGAATACGAAAGTTTATCTCATTTTTTAATTTCATTTTTCTGGTTACTAGTGAAGTTGAACAACTTTTAATCTATTTTTATTTTTTAATTACACAGTATAAAATCAAATGAAATGTTTCTGCTGCTCTAGTTAATTATTAAAAAGCAGTCTACATGGTATTAAGTACTTCAGGAAGAGATTTTATTTTAAATAATGTAAACAGAAAATTATAATAAGAAGGCGAGACGCTTTTGACTGTATAATTTGACTGTTATAAGCGATGGACTACAGAATTTCTCTCTTCATATATGTAACCTATATGTTGTTTATTTCCCATACTGAAATTACATTACATTTTAAATTAATTATAATGTAGATTTTTCTGCTTCTATGTCCCTTCATTCACTCAATGAATGATTGACAAGCTAACAAGCTAACAAATGATTAACAAGCTAATATTTTCCCCACTTTCCCCAAAATTAATATAACAGATGTGCTTTATGATTTTTTAAAATCTTTTATTTAAATTTTTAAATTTAAAAAATTTTTAAATTTTTAAAATTACTGATAAAGCACTTTATGCACAACATTGAAATTTCAACTAACTTACAATTAGGCACGCAATTCCTTCAAGTCATCCTTTAAGTATTAAAGAAATAGATACTTAGGTTCAGAATGAGGACCAAAAGGACCTTTGTCAGGGTCTATGGTTCCTAGTAAGCCCAGGCCATCTTAATACACTGTTAGGGATGGAGATGATTAAAAGACTGTTCTATTTTGGCTTCACTCTTGCTTATGGGGGTTTAGTACTTTAGTATCTCACTCAAACTAAGAACAAAAGCTAGGGATGGGGGTATAGGAAGGCATTACAGGGTACTACCTTAATGGGAGTATGGAATTTCAATTTGTGTCCCCCTAGCCCATGTGAGGCTGGCCACCAGAGCTCTGCTAATCTTCCTAGTCTCAAGGAGCCTCTTCTGAAGGTGGCAGGTGGTCTTAATGGAAAATTGGCCATAATTGCCATGTTTGTTTTCTTTTTTATACTCTTCCAGATCTTGGTCCCATATTTCATGAATGCCATTTTAGTGTTCCAAGGCCCTCAAATTGTTGCATTAGTATTTTCCTGGCTCTTCTAGTCATTTTCAGTGAGAGAGCTGGTCATAATTACCTAGATTTCCATCACTAGAAGTAGAAGTCCTTTGTAATATTAGTGTTTATTTATAAATATGCAGATCTTCCTTACTTTCTTACTGTCCTTACAAAATTCCTTACATGATTGTTTTTCTTTATCCCTGCTAAATTATATCAAAATCAAAATTTATCTTCAAAATCCTAGCTCAGACTTATTAGTGATTAATAGGGACACAATAGAGACTTTAAATGAGTGCATAAAATGATTCCTTTTGTTACATATTTTCAAATATGGATACCATCAACTTCTTCCCTCCCTGTTAGCACATACTATGTCTTATATTGAGAGATGGGTCCTAATTATCTTCCCTTTAAATCCAGGCTGGCTTTAGTTTCTTGCTCAAACAAACAAAAATGCAGCAAATATGACTCTTGGGACTTTTAAGTCTAGGTCATAAGAATCCTTGAAGTTTCTGCCTAGGTCTTTTAAAATACTAGTTCTTGAAATGGTCTCTATAATCAAGTGTTAAGAAAAACCTTGAGAAAGAGTACTGGGGGCCCAAGAAATAATTTCTAGATGAGATGACATTTAGAACGAAACTTAAAAGCAGCTAATGAATCATTCAAGGAAAAGAAAAACTATTAAAGGCAAAGGAGAATACTATTAAGGGAACTACAAGCATTACAATTTTACTGAATTCAAATTATTGGGAGACAGTGGTTAGAATTGAGATTGAAGAGAAAAACAAGCGGCCATATCATGCAGGGTCATGGATAAGTCATTTTAATGAGTCTGCACTTGGTCATGTATAAGATAGACACTGAAGGACTTTAATCTGAGAAGTAACTTGGCCAAATTAGTCTTTAAATCAACCATCTCAGGTCCTGTGTGGATAATAAATTGTAGGTTGAAAGTAGAAGTAAAAGAAATACTGGTGATAAGGCAGGGGAAAGAAACCATTGTAATAATTCACATGATAGAAAATGAGGTCTTGACCTAGGTATGCAGAGAGAAGTGGGATGGATGTAGAGGTATTATGGAGAAAAAAATTAACAGAATTTTTGATGGACTGAATGCAAATGAGGGAGGCATCAACTGTGATTTCCATGTTTATTGCTTTGCTATAGAGAAAATTGTGTTACAAACTAATATGACTGAGGAAAAATATTGATTTGAAATATTGAGTTTAAGGTGTCTACAAGAAATTAAGTTGGGACATTTAGCAAACCTTGGGTATATAAATATCATGCATGAAGGAATTAGGGTCAGAAAATAACTCATTCATTCATTCATTAAATCATTATTGATTAAGTGACTTCCAGGTGCTAGGCACTACTCTAGGTGATTGGATTAGAGAAGAATATCAAACAAAGACACTTTATTAAATATACTGTAATAAAAGAGACAGTAAATAATCTACCTAAGAAAAAATAACATAAATAGAGAGTGACTGCGGTGTTATTTTAGATTGGGTAGTTAGGAGAGGTAGGGGATCTAGATGGAAATGGCTTAAAAGGAAGCAAGGTGAAAAGTCACCTCAAGAGAGAAGAGAAGAAAAAAAAAAGAGAGAGAGAATAGAAGAGAATAGCACAAACAATGAAAGTGTGGCATAGATGCGCTTTCATAGATCAAATACATTAGAAAATGGATCAGAGATTATTTCATTTATCTAACGAAAGGTGAAAATTTTCTCAAGGATTTATATAATCTGTTGGATAATTCTTTTTATTGTTCTAATATAACTAAGCCCATTAATGTTAAATGATGGGTGAAAGTCAATATAGGTAAGAGAATTTTTTGACATAATGTAGCATCTCTGTAATGCTGAAGCAATATAACACATCCAAAAGCAATATATCATACAAAAGACTAATAGAAAAAAACAGTCATCTAATAATATAATCTATATAACTAAGAATCTATTTTTATTTTTTAAAGATTTTATCCATTTATTTGACAGAGAGAGAGATCACAAGTAGGCAGAGAGGCAGGCAGAGAGAGAGGGGGAAACAGGCTGCCTGCTGAGCAGAGAGCCCGATATGGGGCTCGATCCCAGGACCCGGAGATCATGACCTGAGCCGAAGGCAGAGGCTTTAACCCACCGAGCCACCCAGGCATCTCAAGAATCTACTTTTGTAATATTAGGTATAGATATTTAAAAAGTCACACTTTTGAGGTACCTGGGTGGCTCAGTCAATTAAGCCTGGGAATTTATGGTTTCAGGTCAGATCATGATTTCAGGGTCTTGAGATGGAGCCTTGAATTAGGCTTTGCACTCAGCGGGAAGTCTGCTGGAGATTTTCTCCTTCTTCCTCTCCCTCCTCAACTACTCCCCCAAAGCTTTCTCTCTAAAATAGATAGATAGATAGATAGATAGATAGATAGATAGATAGATAGATAGATGATAGATAGATAGATAGATAGATAGATAGATGAAATTTTTTAACAAGTTATATTTTTGCCCTTGGTATTATATATGTACACAATTTCATTTAACCTTATTTTCAGGCATGCCTCTATAGATAGTACTGGTTAAAATTTGTTTAGTGCTTTATAAATCTCAGATAAATTTTGTATCTATTGTAGGCACAGAGGGCTAACTTTAATTAGATAAATAAATATCAAATATTTTCTCATTCATGTATTGAAATATCTAAAATTTCTAAATCTATGCTATGTATCATATTTTATCATTTTGTTCTATATTTCAGTTACAGTAAGCAATATAAAGTGACTGCGAAGATAAAAGTAGATACACCATTTCCTTTCCATCACAGAACTCTTTTGAATAGCTAATGGAAGAGCTTCGTGGACTTTTTTATGGAGAAATGATGTATCAATTGCTTTGCACAGATAAGATACCATATGGCCTATAATGTTATCAAATTGATTTTATGAAAACATATTATATGGGAGTTTGATTATAAAGCAAAAGACTAAAACTAGTAGTCAGAATTCCTTTTAGAAAAACTAATTTCAGTTTGTTCTGTTTTATTTTAAAGAGAGAGAAGTATTATTATTATTATTATTATTATTGGTGCATTTGTGCTGTTTACATACAGCTTTTGTTTTCACTGGCATGTTTCATAAAGCTTTTGGTTACTAAACTTGGTTGTTCTCTACAAATGAGCAAGATTTTCTTATGGCAATGTGTTGAAAGTATACTAAGATCATCTGTTGTCATTTGTAACATAATTACCATACATTGCATACTTGAAGTGTTACCATCTTCCATCACATATTTTCTGTCAAAGTGCCACAGAATTTGTATTTTCATTAACTCCTTGTTACAAATGATGATCCAGTGCCACAAAATATAGGGAAATAGAGAATTTTTTAAAAAGATTTTATTTATTTATTAGAGATGAGAATTGGGCACATGAGATAAAGAGACAGAGAGAGAGCAGGAGCAGGAGAGGAGGGAGAAGCAGACTCCCCACTGAGCAGGGGGCCCAAGTCTCAGGGCTCGATCTCAGGACACTGGGATCATGACCTGAGCCAAAGGCAGACACTTAATTGACTGACCCACTAAGGCACTTCAGGAAATAGAGACTTAAAGGGGAAAAAAAATTGTGCCCATATAGGAGTTTTGGTCCAATCATTATTAACATTGTAAACCATGTATGAGATCAGAGTATTTTTTATCCCTAGGAAAAAAACATTACATTAAAAGAACAACTATTGATCTTATGTTTATGATGATTATGATTTCATATTACTTTCTTGTGTGTCTGTTAAGCACAGTTCCTCGTATTCAAATAAGCATGCTGCACTGTGTGATGAGAGGTGGAGGTGGAAAAAGATGGTAGAAGATATTCTGAGAAGAGAGAAGAGCATGCATAAAAATAAACAATTATGTATTTAGTATAGGTAATACAAATGCACTATTATAGCCACCCAGCTACTGCACCTCTGCAATTCATTTTCAAATTGTGCAATGATTTGAAATGTTTATAAATGGGTATGAAATAAAATTTTCAAGAATTTTCATGTATGAATCATCAAAAAACATAATCTAAACTGATTTAGATGGGTGGATAAGAATAGAGATTAGGTTAAGAAATAAATGTAAAAAAGGGGGGAAGCACCCCAAATATGCTCTAGAAAGTTATCCCAAAGGGTGTCAGATATAACTCTGCAATTTTATCTATTACCTTGAAAAAAAATTTCTCTTATCTGTTTCTGCTAGGAAATAATGGGAATTTCCAACTGTTGTTATGATTGCTAGAGTTATCATTAATCTAACAGTCTTCAGATAATTCTTCATTCTTTCTCTTATTCTTTAATCTCTTTTCTATACATGATCTATTTCTTCAAAAGGAATTTTTATATTTACTTTTCTCCTTGTTATTTATGTTTCATAAGGAAAAAAGATCTCAGGTAATGACATAACACATGTATACATACTCATAATATCAGGATAAAAACAGATGCAACATGATGCAAATCCTTGGGGATTATAACTTTTAAGACATTTGATTCCTAAATGAGACATATTGTATTGAAAAATCTGAAGAGTTTTCAGTAAAAGATTGGTGAAATTTTGTACACAGTGTGTGTCTGATATCTCAGACAATTTATCTTCCTTTTTATAGTGGAAGCAATGGCCATCTCATCAGTTCATATATTTTAATCCTTAGGAAATAACATGTCTAGAAAACTCAACAGAAGACATGACTCAAGGAGCATTAAAGGTATAACCATATGAGAGAGGTTTCAAGGTGGTTGAAACTCTCCACGTTTTTGTCTTATGGCAAACATTTACTTTTCCCAGCTTCAAAGAAAAGGAGTCGCTTAAGTATAGTTAAACAACATAAAGTGTATGAGAGTGTTAGTTTGTTATTTACCCTTTCTTTCTCTTGTGAGGCAGCTGTTCTGCCTCTTTTCTTGAGCTCGGGAAGACACAAACATTTGGAAACTTAAAAAATATTCATTTTTCCCATCCTACTGTCTATCCATCACTGAATTCTTCCTCAGGCATAAACACAAGTCAGATAGACAGGGAAATTATATTTCTGGCTATGGCTGTGGCTGTGTGTGAGGAAGAGAGATTTCAGCTGTGTGTATGGGGGGGTCACTAATGGACTATCCCATTTATGATGAACAAGAAAGCTTCTTCATTTATTTATGCATAATATTTTTAGATGAACAAAAGTCCTAGACAGAAAAATATGCATTACTACCTAACCAAATAGATTATTTCAATAAGCTATTTATAAATGACAGTGCATATATGCATATATAATAGCTACAGATTGGGTGCCTTGAACAGAAAATTCACATTGATAGTCTGCAAACTTTGTTTAAAGCACTAAATACGATATCAAGTCCTCTGTCAATGACAGCAGAAGGTTCCAGGCACTATTTGTTTCATAATCCTCTATCTAGCTGACTCTTTACTCTTCTCTGCAGATCAAGTTGCCACCAAATGCTGAACTGGAGCGTGAGAGTCAATCCTTGTTTGGTTAACAAATTCCCAGCAACATTTACCCCCAAACCTCCAGAGGAGCTGTAGTGATGTCATATCCGTTGCCTAGGTCTCCACACCTCTCTCAGCAGTTACTCCCTGTATCTTTTTCTTGGGTCAAAACTTTTGAGGTGGGCTGGCTAGATAGCGGCGGAAGAGAGGGTAAACTCAGGCTCGGGTTGGAGGAGCTTCAGCACCTCGGTCAGCGCCCACTGCAGCCCAACCCACCCTCCTGAGCTCGCGCGCGGACTCCCAGCTCTGAGAATGCCTGCGGAATGATCGCCCCCCAGGGCGGCTGCCGCTGCTGCCGCTACTGCTACCGCTGCTGCTGCTCTTGCTCCTGCTCCAGCCACCGCCTCTGTGTCTACTCTGCTCTGACTGGCAGGCAGAAAGTGCAACTGACGAGGGAAAGGTCTCTGCAGTGAGAGTGGAGTGGCTACATTAAAGAGAGTAAAGAGAGGGCAAAAACCCAGATCAGAATGCAGGCGACGTCCAACCTACTCAATCTCCTGCTGCTGTCTTTGCTTGCTGGATTAGATCCTTCCAAGGTATGGGCAATATTTAACTCTTGTTTGAAATTAATGTGCAATATGTAACAAACCTACCAAAAATGCAAATAAATATGGGAGGAAAAAGGCATGAAAGACAGCTCTTCTGGCTATCTTGTGGTGCCTGGCTGGTCCCTTGTTAAGATAGCAAGGTGAACTACCGGAGGAACAGCTCCTCAAGGTAGAGTCCAGGCGAGGAGGGGTTGGGGGAGGGACCAAGAGCGAATATAATGTGTATGGGCAGAGGACTATGCGGCTCTCGGGGGAATTTAGCTTATTCCGTATCCAAGTGCTTAATGTTCTCTTTTGAAGTCGGACGGATAATGCAAAGGAGTTAGCAGTTGAAACAATGCAATTTGTAAACATGTATTGGGAGATGGTGCACTGTTTCTTTGTTGAAAGCAGAGAAGCGTTTTCCAGCTGCTCCCGGTCAATAATACTCCCATCGCAGACGTGCTGCGGTTTGTGTCCAAAACATTTAGGATGCTGCTGGTAACACACACGGCCGAGCAGCAGAGCTATACTCTGCCATGGCTGAGAGCCGTTTGTGAAAGGAGCTTGTGTTTATTTGCTTCTTTCTTTTTATTAAGAAAATTAGGAAGCACTGGGGAAGTTCTGATTACCAATGTTAAGAAACAGGAAGTGAGAACCCTGTCAAACTAAGGAGGGAAAAAGGAAAGATGAGTTGTCTCATAGCTCTTGAACTCCGAAAATTATCCAGTACTGGTAATTAAAGTGAACGCTAAGCTCTTTTGATAAAAAGATAGAAAAATATGGAGAAATATTTTCAGTTGTGTGCGAGAAACATTTTCACAATAAAGTGAGATAATCTGAGGGCTTCAGCATTCTAAGAAAATCACAATTATCTGGAATAAGAGGTAAGGCATCTAGTAAAAAGAGTAAGAGATACAATTCTGAAATAATTTTACTTATTTAGCTTGTCAAGAGCACTTTGACAAAACAGTAAAAAAAATGATACCATGTTACAAAACCACATAAAGCTGCATTTTGGAATACTGCAGTTATTTTTAAAGCTTAACATTATCTGTGCAGTGTAGAGAAATGAAGTTCCTTTTCATAACTGGACAGAACATATTTGTAACCAAGCATAATCCAATATATGGCTGAATGAATATTTCCAGGCCGAATATAGTATATACTGAAAACTTAGAATCAAATCATATATATTTGTAGTTATTTCTTTGCACTTTTCATTTTTAGAGAGACGCGATAAGAATAATTTTATTTTAAAGGTACAGTTATCCTGATATTGTCACTGTGAAATCTCCACACAGTGTGTGAATGCCACCTTAATGATCTTAGTAGAGTATTTTACATACTAAGGGGTAGCTTTACATCCAGCTGAAAAGTGTTGAATTTGTTTTTATATTTTTAAATCTTTTTTTATTCATTTTGTCTCTGGATTTATAGTGACACATCCTACTGCCACTCTCATTATATTATGTTGGTTACCACTTTTGAACATATTCAATTATATATCTCTCTTGGAATATTCTTGATAAAACAGTTTTTTAAAGCAAAGGCAGTTAATGAATTACTGCAGGGGGGAGAAAAGCACTTAAAGTGAGTTTTGTGGTTCTTTAAAATGAATTCAGAAATGTAGAGCTTTAATAGGAACTGCATGCGTATGGTATCTAATTTGTCTGGTATCTTTAGTGTATGCACACCTTCTTGAATTCTTGGACCCTACACTTTCCCAAATTAGATATATATATAAATAAAAAAAAAAAGGAGCTATTAAATAAAAGGGCTGTTAAATCCCCCAAATAAATGACTCATTTTAGTTAATATGATCTTTTCTAGTATTAGTAAGTTTATTTCTGTGTATTCAGATATATATAACTTTTCTTTAGACCAAAGTGGGGCTGTTTAGTACAAGTAAGCTGAGAAATCCAGGGAAAGAAATATATACATGAACTTTTCAAATTGTCCTTTTCAGAATCTAGATACTGCAATACAGTGTGTAGAGAAGAGATGATATTTTGTTCTATACCATATATTATAGAAAATATTGAAAGGTTCATAGCAAATGATTTTAAGTGTCTAAAAACTTTTGGAACTAGTAGATAAAATATTGCTTTTAAAAAGTGAATAAAAGCTACTTTTGTATGTTTTAGCAAACTATTCTTGATCACCAAACTATAACATCCCTCCCAACCAAATATAAATGCTACCAATGAATTCTCAAAATAATTGTCAATTAGGTTATGAACTAAGAATTTTCTCAAATTTTATTAGTTATTGCATTAACTACTTAAGGGTTTAGGTAATAAAATTAGCATTCACAATGCAAATTATGTGTGATGAAACTGAAATAAAAATCCAATGATATAGAAATGTATAAGACCACAGTTCTTGGACAATAAGTAATAATTAAGTTATGACAGTTAAATGTACAGAAATTCTAAATAGTTGATGTTTTTTAATATACTAATATGCTAGAACTGATATATTACATAATCACATTTTTAAATAAATGCATTCAAATATTCTTCTATATTGTTACACTTCGTTTATAGTAAATATATATGTATAATCACGCATGGAGACCCACAAATTGGCAAAATAGGAGAGCTCTTAAGAATAGGGTTTTTTTTTTTTTAAGGTATAGGATTGCCGCATAGATTAAATATTAGAAATCTAAACCTTAGTTATCATTATATATTAATTAATCTAAAAACAATAAGGCTTTCTAATAACAGTGCCAGTTCTATCTCATGGAAGACTAGATAATGTTTATGTTTATGGTCATTTTTCCTGAGATTGAAACTTCCAGATCTTATATGACAATTTATGAAGTGCTTTAGTATCGCCATCTTATGGTGAGATAAGTTACTTGAAAGTCAATTTTATTTTTAAATTAAAAAAAAAAAATGCCCAAACTTCTATATTTATAGGATGGACTTACTTTCAGCATGCACTCACTTTCTTTTTTCTCATTTGATATATCAGAAAATTGGCAAAATTACTATTTTCTTTCAGCAAAGAAAGGCAATTCACCATTAATTAATTATTTGTATTTTTATAAAGACAGGTTATCAATTTTCTTCTCAGGAAAATTATGAGAACTATGTTTTCTTAATTAAAATCTTATTAACAAGTTTCTAGTCCCATTTAGAAAAACTCACAGGTATCTTATTTTACCTATTTTAAGAGAAATTAATTTTATTTGTAATGGAGTGCCTGAATTAGAGGCAATGTGCCAAACCATCATTCATTTAACAAGTAAATTTTTAAAAACCTGAAAGCTTGTAGGAATTCAATTATTGCTTAGTTTTATGGAGAGAGGTACTCCTCTTCAGTGCCGGAAATTCCTCAGAATGGCTGCTAGATGGCATCTCTGTGCTTTTAAACTAAACATTACTGAGTTCAGTAATGACCTTGATAGTAGGAGAGCGAACCTCTTTTTCTTTTACAAGAAGATTTTTGGCAGACCACTATTTGAACATTATAACAAAATAGTAATTCCTGTGAATCAGAACCATGAATTTCTCTGTTCTGTAATGCTGAACAGGAAGAAAGGAAGAAATAAATGTGGCTGTGCAGGTTTGAAACAGAACATATATACCAGAGTCAGATACTTGGGGAACAGTTAAAAAGCGGTGACACAGGCATAGCCACACATTGCAGTGACTGTTGAACTTTAAAGCAGTTGTGATAAATAGATTGTGATAGATTGAAAAATGCCCTAACACACTTAGATGGAGAAAGCATTCACTATCTCCTTACCTAGAAATACGTTAAAGAACTGATCACCATGCTACTTGCTCACGCCACAAACATAAAATGTAACAGTGATTCAGCAATAATATCTAACACCAAACTGTTCTTTCTGTCCAAAACAGCCCAGCCAATTAGAACTCTTGCATTAAGTAAGACAGTTGCTTTAAAGCCACATAAAGATGATGTAAACTAAGAGAATTTCAATCATTTTATTTTTAATGCTTCATAATGTAATTCACCAGGTATACGTGCCTTTGCGTTTTGATAAAGAAACTAAAGAAAATTGCTAAAGAAAATTATCAAGGACCTAAATTGGCTATGGTGGCTTGTGTACCTAAACCTAAAGGTCTTGTTCTTTCAACTTTTAAATGAAATTAATAAAAAGCAAAAGTAGCAAGAGAAAAATCTGAGATAAATTTGTTATAAAACTCACTTTAAAAATCTTCTATCTTCTTAAAAATCTTTACCTTAAAAATCTATCTTCTCCTGTATCTTCTGTGTGCCAGGCACACCCTCTGCACAACAGGACCCACTCAAATTAGCACAGAAAATACGGATCGATGGCATTCGGCAACACCTGTAATTAAAACACCCGTAAACCCTGCTATGGTAAAAAGTGAAAAGTTCAATGCAGCCCATCCATGTTTTGAAGGAACAAATTACTTTCTTACTGTGATTTTATCACACCCTCCTTAATCCAATTAAATTCTTATTCTAGAGAAAGTAAACATTCTTTCTCACTCTCTTGGCAATTTGAAAAGGTTAAAATAGTACTGTTTTCATTTATTTTTCTTTTAAAATTCTATCCCATGTAATTTTGCAATTGCTCTCTTTAAAAATGGCTCTTGTGATGATTGATAGGTTCTCTGTTGGGAGGGAAAGTGGCACAAAAATGAGAAGCATAGGGGTCAGGATGCAGGGTCCTTTATTTTCCAACCCTACATTGTGATTGTGTGTGTGTGTGTGTGTGTGTGTGTGTGTGTGTGTGTGTGTGTGTGTGTATACACGTGTATATATGAGGACGACACTGAGAAAGCTGTGATCTCACCTGTAAAATGTGAAGCCTACATGTTCTAAAAAGTTCTTTATCAAACTCTAGGAGACCCCATGCTATGCTTTGCATGTTTGTGGGTCCCCAACCCTCCCAACTCCAATCATATATTGAAGCCTACTGTCCAAAGTGAGGGTATTAAGACCTGAGGCTTTGGGGAGGTAATTAGGTCCTGAAGATGAAGCCTTCATAAATAAGATTAGTGCCCTGATATAAGAGGGCCCGGAGAGAAAGCTCATTCTTTCCATCATGTGAGGATACAAAGAGAAGTCTACAACCTGGAAGAGGATCCTGACCATGCTGGCACTCAGATCTTAAACTTCCAGCCTCCAGAATGGTGAGAAGTAAATATCTGTTTATAAGCCACTCGGTGGAGAACTTTGTTACAGCAGCCCACACAGAGGATGATACTTTATTTAATCATATTTAATCATTCATGAAAAATTAGCAAATCTTTTCGTAGGGGAGAGCTTCTAAGATCATAAACTTTGTGACATCTGGGGACTACCCTGCCTAGATAATATCACGAAGGTTTCCTCTTCTGTGTTTGGCATTCAATAAAGCCTTTGGTTTTCTACTTCCTCACGTACCATCCTCTCCATCCCTCCTACCTCCACATACATGATCCATGTACTCGGGTTTATTCATTTACCCATCGAACTTTACTCACCTGACAAGACTGTAGAGTGGATCTGAAAACCAACATGTTTCTTGCTTCATCTCTAAGGCCTTTATTTAAGGAAAAATTCTCTAGTAAAAGGTAAAGTAAAAACTTATGTCTCATATGAAGGAATTGCTAGTGTGATGAGGAGATGTCGGAGGTATTTGGGAGGGCTAATTATAAAAGGTCCTGTTTATTCTTTGCTGACTCTTCCCAAGCAAGGACATCCTTAAGGATGTACTAACAAAATATATAAAGAAAAAAAATGAGACTGGATAAAGCTAAGACTTGGCATTTGATTTACTGAAGTATTAATTAGTCACATTTTACTTTAACTAAATTGGTATCAGTGAAATTAATAGAGGAGATACAGAACCAGACAGCTGTCTTTGTAGGTTAGATGAGATGACAGTGAGTCTTTGGGATCATCTGTGCATTTATGTGAATGTGTTTATGTGCATGTATTTGAACAGATGACTTCACAGTGGCATTAATATATTAAAGTAACATCAAAAATTATCTAAACATTTACTACCTAGATCCCAGGTTTAAATCTAAAATATAATCTCGAAATTAGCATCCATTTACTCAGTCTATGCCACCTACCGACTAAAAATCTTGAAGGAGATTTTCTGTGAAACTAGTATTATCATGGTAATTCTCGAATATAATTTTTAAATTGTATACCAAATTAATTCAATGTAAAAAGTAAAGTGGGACATGAAACCATGGCTTTAAGGCCAAACATGGTTTTAAGGCCTAACTGTGCAACATTTCAGTAAGACACTTACCCTCTCTAAGGCTCAGTTTTCTTAACTAGGGACTAGATGGAACAGCTATAGAATTTATACCAATATTAATTATATATATAATTACATATATATCATTTATACCTATAAATCATTTATATCCATAATTCATTTATATATAACATCAGTCAATCTATAACCATATCTGAAGTCTGTTTTGTACCATATATTAAGATCATAATAGAAAAGGGCCTCTCATGCCTCTTTTTTTTCTTTGCTATTCCTTCTTCTCAGCTTTCAGAAAAGTGAATGTCATATTTCTATGGGATCAGCAGAATTTCTCAGAGTCAGCCCATAGTTTTGGTCAAAGTTCCAATTTCAAAATATCACCTTGAAAATTTACATCATACTTATATCCCAAAAGGCACCGCTTACAAATTTGTTAGAAAAAAAATACAAGACATGCAGAGTGGTTCCATAATATCAGAGCCAAACTACATCCAGAAAAGAGCTTTTAAACTAATCATGGAGAGTGGATCACAGAGAGGATGGATATATTTAAACAAAGATCTATCAACAGATAAGATCTATAGATCTAAAGATCTATAAACAGCTTTTTTGACCAGCATGAAAAGTGTAGGCTTCTTGTGTCTTTGCAAAGTATACCAATGATAAAGTAGTTTATTTTATTTTTTTTTTTTTTAGATTTTATTTATTTATTCATTTGACAGAGAGAGAGAGAGAGAGCACAAGCAGGCAGAATGACAGGCAGAGGGAGAGGGAGAAGCCGACTCTCTATTGAGAGAGGAGCTCAATGCGGGGCTGGATCCTAGGACCCTGGGATCATGACTTGAGCCAAAGGCAGATGTTTAACCAACTGAGCCGCACAGGCGCCCTTATTAAGTAGTTTAAATCCTCTCTATGATTTAAAAATATTAAAGAAATAAGATTTAGAAAGGGATTTTCTCAAGTTACTCAGTCAAAATATGTTCAGGGTAGAAGGTCATTGTCTTGGTCCTTTCAGGCTGCAGTAACGATATAGCACAGACTGGGTTAACCACAGAAATTTATTGCTCACAGTCCTGGGGGATGGGAAGTCCAGGATCAAGGCACCGGCATGGTTAAGTTTTGGTAAGGGTCCTTTCCCTGGTTCACAGCTGGTTCCTTCTCACTGTGCTCTCACATGTAATAGGGTCTAGGGAACTCTCTGGAATCTGTTTTTATAAGGACACTAATCTCATTCAATGAAGGCTCTCCCTTAATGACCTAATCACTTCCCAAAGCCCCTACCCCCTAAAACCATCACATTGGGCATTAGGATATCAACAATTTAGGCAAGGACAATTTAGGTAGGAAGGATATAATTCAGAACATAGCAGTCATGAAGAAATGACAACTTTATGAGCATAATTTCTCTGCTCTTATCTCTTGGATTGCTTTCCTAGTCCTGTTTATACTGGGTTTCCTGCTTTTTTTTTTTTAACAGAGACTTTTACAAAGTGCTTGAAAAGACCTAACCCTTAATTAGCCACTTAATAATACTTCTAACGTTACTCATCCAAAAGCAAGTCCACCTGAGTAACTCATGAATTGATTCTTCCTTTTCTCAGTTCAACCCATGTAAATAATATAAAGGGTAAAAACAGATAAGGACAACTATATAATTTTTAGGATAGACCCTAATCATGAAAAACTAATATTTAAGAAATGTATTATTTGAGAAATAATTGTATGCCATCATTTAGTGAGATTTAACTTATTTGCTACAAGAGGCGACAAAACCTTTTGGGAAGGGGGGGTTTCAAAATACAGGAAGAGTGTAAGACCATCTCTATCAAGAGTGCCACTAATTTGAATAGTGCTAATAAAAATACTCAAAAATATTCTTACAATTAAAAAAATGGTTTTCTAAAAACACTTATTTTTTTTATGTTTTAAAAACAAGGTGTTCTAAAGGATGTATCACAAGGCTATACTTTCCATCATTCTTACACCAAGCCTTCAGAAGAATAAAAATAAGTTCAGAAAGAGGATCACAGATGCTGTTGTGTTCCTCCTTTAGCCTCTCCTTGGAAAGCTCTTTCCCTCTTCTCCATATGTCAAAATTTTACCTATATTTTAAGATGCAACTCAAATGTCACTTCTTCCATAAATCCTTCCCTAACACTCCTCCTATCCCAGGAAGAGGTAATCCTGATGAACTAAGAACTCCTATAAGAAAAGAATCACGTTTTATTCATCTTTGCATTTACAGCCACTATCACTGTCTCTGACACAGAAGAGGTGTTCGATGAACATAGACTAAGTTGGATTTCTTTCCCCCCTAAATTTGCACTCTTCTATTGTACTCTATTTCTAATCACTTTTATTACAGTTTCCATTTTTTTTCCCAATTGGGTATTTATTGTATTATGTCTCCCCGAATGAACTGTAAGGTAACGGAGGACAGACCCTGTCTTTGTCATTATCTTATCTTTTCCCATCTAGTGACTAGCATAGTATTTATTCAGGTAAAATATTTAGCAAGTATTTGTCGAACGAATAAATGACTAGATGAAGAAAAAAAAAAGTCAAAGGACACTTAGAAAACTTAAAATTCTAGGTTAAGTATATTACGTGTTTAGGGTCCACACTCTCACAAGAAAAGATATTAGGGGCAGGAAAGTAAGATAAATTTTAAGAATCTTTTCAAGGGCGTGGACCTCTCATATCAGGTTATTTATCTTAAAGGATGCTGCAAGATTATGTCTTTTAAAACCTTTTGATTAATTTCCAGTCCCTACCTCAGTATCTTTAGTGCTATTTTTGACTTTTCATAGCTCTCTGGGATGCTACAACCTTAATACTCTTGAGAATCACCTGCTGTGTTTCCTGATACTTGGTGGTAATGTTAGTATATCTGCTTATTCCTTGGTGTAGGTATAAGCAACCATTTTTTTGCATAGGTTTATAAGTGAATAGTTTACTAATGTGTACCTACGTCTTGACTAACTTTATTTTATGTAATGTCTTATTAGCCTTATCTAATTAGTGTATTATTTACATTTCTCCATCTCCTTTTAGGAAATCCATTATTTTTGTAAGAATAAATATAAAATATTCTCTTAAAATTATTCTCTTACTATACATTCTTATAATAGTACTATATAAAGAAAAGTAATATTGCCTCTATATTTGTACTACATTACTAAATGACACAACACCATGATACAAAATAATATTAAATGATTAAGAGCAAATATGGGTAGAGTGGAATTAAAAAAATCATCTGAATTTTAACTTCTAAATATCATCATAAATTCAATATTTTCATGATTAACTTTGTAGGTTAAAATGCTCTGGTAAGAAATGTCAGTAATAAATTGTCCTAACAGCACAAATAAAGAGCTACCTAGATAACCCCAAAGAGAGTGCATAAACTGAATAGATGATCCTTTTTATTTTTCCAACTAAGTTGAAGGTGATTAAGAAGCATTATCCCATGATGATTCAAATAGCATTACTAGAGGGACCAATTCCAGATGGCAGGATTTCTTCAAATAGAGAATCAGTATTGGAAATGTTGATTCACTGGCACCAAAATGTCATGGGTGAAATATTAAATTAAGAAAGACACCACCACTTCTGGGAATTATCTATGTCTATGGCTGCTAGGGGAATTGTTTATCTGGAAATAGTACCAATGGTAAGTATTTTTACACCTACATACGTTTTGTGGCATGATCACTGCACTTTAGTGCATACCATTATAATACTAAATAAACAGAAATATTATCTGGCTCAAGACCCAATGAAGGCTTTTGATTATACCTAGCATTTATTATTTATATTGTGCTACAGATATATTCTACTCTTTACAACAAGCTGAATGCTAGACAAAGTCAGAGAATAAAATAATCTAGTTTGATTGCCATATACCTTAAAGCACTCTAGGGATAAGCAGGAGGAAATGTAGAGAGACTTATGAAGCTCATGCCAAAAAAGCAGCTATTATAATATAACTCAAAACTGGACATAAGATATGTGAGAGTAAGGAATCAAGTGAATGAGATTAATCAATAATTTACATATGCTGCCCTTATTTGTTCCAAAGCACCATGACTTTCTTGTCAGTCAAAGCCATAAAGACTCCAACTCAAAATATTTGGCCTAAAATAAAATAGAATAATACTGTAAGAAGTGATAAAATTATAAATGAGCTTTGTGGCAGCTTATGTGGCAGAGGTGGATACATTCATATATAGCTAAAAGAAAAAGAAGGGTTGAGAGGGGATAAGTATTTGTTTACACACTGGCATAAATTGAGGCTTTTACAGATATGCTCATCTGCCAACATGTATTTAAGTTATTTCAAGTGGTTTACTGCCCTTCCCCCACCTCCCCACATACAGAATGATTGCATTCATTAATCTGAGAACTGGTTACCATTTTCTCACTGTTGGCATTCACTTTTAGAACAAAGTCTCTAATTTAGTTCAACATATCTTTAATATCTCTTAATAAAAAGAAATGGAAGGGAAAGGCAATGAAAACGTCCTTTATTTTCGTTTTCTTTCTTGCATCTTACCTTTGCAAAGAGAGAGGCAATAGAAAGGCGATCGTATTTTGTCCATTTATACTCATTTCTTTTGGAAAAAGATACCTCTCAAGGACTCAACATAATTAATATTAATTTAATATGTAAAATGAAAATAAAGGAAGAGAGGAACCATACCAAATCAAAGCAAATTACATAATAACTAGGAAATTGGAAAGTTCACAGTGTTATAGACAGAGTACTAAATTAGGAATGAAAAAAGCTGGGACCTAATGTCAGTTCTGCAACTGTCTAGTTGTATGGCTTTGGACAACTCATTAATTTTTTTTTGGTTTCCATTTCCTCACATACAAAATGAAGATGCTGAGTCAAATGCTTTTTTTTTTAAATGGGTAGGTCCTCCTAAAATTGGGCACATTCATGTCTTATAAATGTAGCTCATCATTCTTTCATCTTCCCGTCTGCTCATAGGCTCTCATAATGTTAAAATTAAAGGTAAAACCCAAATCTCTCTTACTTTACTGCTGAAAATCAAAGTTAATATCATCATATCATCAAGAAAATCATGGTAACTTAGTCATATACACAGTGACATAAAAATAAATATAAAATATATAAGCTCATTTCACCTCTCAAGCATTATAGAATATTTAATCTTCATTTTGCATCCTTCCTTCTTATTAGCTTTTGAAGATTCAGTGAAAAATAAAGGAGTGAAGGACATTGTGTTTCTTTATCTCACAGAGTCTTAGTTAAAACAAAAGAGACTCTAAGAGTTACAAGAAATAGACCACCTATTTTATTTTTGCATAAAGGAATAATCTCCATAACATAACTGAAGGATAGTTAGAGAGCTTCTGTCCATATGTTTCTATTATTGAGGAGTGGGACAGTATTCAAGAGCTGGATTATTTTTAATCAAAAAATAATTACAAAGTTTCTTTTTAAATCAAGTTATGACTTCCAGTGATATTTTCTACTACTGAATTTAGATTCATTATTTGGTTAAATACAGTATGAAAAAAATGTATATGGACTATAGTAGACAGAATAATGTCCCCCCCAATGATGTTCACATCCTAATCCCCAGAAACTGTGAATATGTTTGTTATCTTACTCTGTCAAATGTGACTAAATTAAAAATTCCGAGATGGGAAGATTGTCCTAGATTTTCTGATGGACCCAATGTAATAAAAAAGGACCTTATAAGAGAATGGCTGGAAGCTTAGAATCAGAAAAAGAATATAGTATGAGAGAGCAGAGATTGGAGGGTGTCACTTAAAAGATGGAAAAGGGGGCCAAAAGCCAAGGAATGTAGGCTGCCTCTAGAGGCTGGATGGCAAAAAAAAAGGGGGGGTGCTTCTCTATAGAATCCAGCAAGGAATACAGCCTTGCTAATACTTTGATTTTAACCTCACAGAAGTTCATATTTCTGCCCTCTAGAACTGTAAGACACCAAGCTTGGGTGGTTTTAAACCACTAAGTTTAGGGTAGTGTCTTATATCACCAATGGGAAACAAATACATGACTCTAAATGACAGTAATTACTATGTAAACATGAAATACCAGTTAGCCAAATAATGCTATTGTCGATGCCTGTGAATATTAATGTTCGAGAAACAACAGATGTGAAATTACAGTGAGTTCGAAAAATTAGTTAGATAATATAGGTGAAAAATTGCTTCTAAAAAAGACTAATTAGATTATACATAGCCTTAATTTAATTACGTGATAGGTAACTGCTCTCCCTAGCTGACAATTATAAGATACAAGTCAGTCTTTCAGTTGTTGCTAGGTAAAATTTGCCTATAGAATTTCACTCTCAATCTAAGAATTAAGTGGTTGTCATTTTGTTTCTTTGCCAACCTAGGATCTTAAAAGCATTTGATGCCACGTTCTTTATACTGGATTTGTCATCTACAGTGAAAATGCAAATAAATTGGCTACCTATGATTTAGTAAAATGATGAAGACAGCTCCTTCTTTTCATCAGTCAAATTTGATCTAACAAAGGCACTGGCATGTCTTCAGATGAAAGCAATTTTGTTTAGAGAACCAATGCGTGTTATGCAAGAAAGGCATGGTGAAACACAATGATTGCTTAATGATATTCCACGAAGTATAAGCAAGACACATCCCTTCTATGTGCAACTGAAGAAGAAAATTGTGTTTTTGAGTT
Source organism: Procyon lotor (assembly GCA_028646535.1). NCBI lineage: Eukaryota > Metazoa > Chordata > Mammalia > Carnivora > Procyonidae > Procyon > Procyon lotor. Next base: position 75,133,337 of record CM053606.1, on the reverse strand, counting down.
TGCTTATTTAATTTTAAATAACTGGGATTTGTTTTTAGCTTTAGGAAAATTTACAAAGTGAAGAAAACAATGAGTTCAGAAATTAATTATTCTCAATGATCCTAATTAGTACATGTTACATTCATATTACATTTCATATTAGGATAATTTTTTTCAACAAATACTCATGCCTGACAATATCATAGGAATTGGAGATAAAATAATTTTTAAAAGGTATATAGTTACTACTCTTAAAAAGCCCTTAATATTTTCTACCAGAGAACTCAATCAGATATATTAATATTTGTAGTACTATATATGTCCTATAACAGACACTTGCAGAGGACACAAGTCGGGGATAGAGAATGAACGTCTACAGCAGGCTAGGCATAAAAGAAAATTTCCTTGGGGGGAGTGACGCTTAAAGAAAGATCAGCAAGACAATGAAGGAAGAAAGGGGTATTCTATTGAAAGCCAACAGCCCACATGATGTCAGAGTTATAAAAGAGCATGTGAAACACTTCAGAGCTTTCAACATAACTTGAGTACTTTCATTACTAATTTTATGAGAAGTAGGAGAAGTTGATGAAAAAGAGAGCTATTGGTAGCATTACAATGTAGAAAAATGATTACCTTAAGGGTCCAAGATTTTACATGTACCAGATTTAAGCATATTTGTGGACTTTAATTACCTTAACCCAAAACAAATAAATGAAACACAATTGTGGTTAGAGTTAACCTTCTCTAAGCAAAATCAACAGGATGTGTAGGGTGTGTGTTTGTGTGTGTGTGTGTGTACATGTGTGTTCATGTGCACACACACATATATATGAATATATATATCATACATAATATATAAAAATATTGATTATGAGGAATTGGCCCATGTGATGGATATTTCCCCAGATCTGTAGTCAGCAAGCTGGAGACCCAGGAGAGCCCATAGTGTTGTTCCAATCCAAAAGCCTGCAAGCTCAAGACCTAGAAAGAGCCAATGTTTCAGTTGGGATCCAAAGGTAGGGGGAAAAAATCAATGTCCCAACTCAAAGGCAGTTAGGCAGAAATTTTCTTTTACTAAGCCCTCTATTTCTATTCAGGACTCCAACTGTTTGGGTGAGGCCCACCTACATTAGGGAGAGGAATCTGCTTTACTCAGTATACCAATTCAACTGTTAATGTCATCCAGAAACAATTGTCACAGAGACACTCAAGATAATGCTTGACCAAATATCTGGGGGTACCATGGCTCAGCCAAGTTGACACATAAAATTATCTAACATAATAATATTTTAAAAGTATATATATGGTTCTATATCTAGGTATCTCTATTTTATCTCTTTCGATCCAATCTCATCTCTATCTACCTAGCTAGCTAGCTTTGTAACATTTACCTATTTTAATCATCAAAATATAAGTTACTGAGAAGAATCCCAACACATCTTACCCCAAGATCGCTATGATTTCATTGTGATTGTCTATCCCTGCCTCATCGTGCTGAATAGGCTCCCCTATAAACCATGACTGGAGATACTCTGCTGAATAGGCTCCCCTATAAACCATGACTGGAGATACCTTGCACACTGTGGATTGCACCATCACCATCATATATGAAAATTATTATTACTCAATAATTAAAACTATGGTAAATCTTTTTATAACAAGTCTGTTGTCAAGATACTCTCCCCCACACAAATGATCTTCTACTATATTCTCATCTAGTTATAAGATGATTCTGGCTTCGTCAGACTGGTTTGCAATTTGACATCACCTAAAACTTTTAGTCAGGCTGCATATTGATTTCAAATTCTACTGACCAGATTTTTTTTATCATGCAAAGGTTTTTCATCTTGGAATTTCTTTCATCTTTAGTTTTCCTTTTCCTTCCTTCCTTCTTTACTCATTTTCCTCCTTTCTTTTTTTCTATTCATTCAAAAAACACAATAAAACCCAATCACAATGTTAAAAGTTGGAGAAGAAAAGTTCAAACAATGTAAAACTGGTCGCCATGTGAAACAAAATACCAAAATTACTCTGGTGAGCCTGCTATGGAAGTTTCGATGCAAATGACATTTGCATCACCAGGGACTTATGGTGGAAGATTTTCAATGCATTTTTAGAATGTCTGCCATGCACCAGGCATTAACTGGAATCTAAGGATAGAGCAGTGACCAATAAAACAAAAGTCTCTGCCCTCATAATGCTAATAATCTAACTAAAATAAACAACAAACAAAGTGTGTGTCACATGATAACACTTACGTGGAAGGAAAATAAAACAAAGAAGAGTAAGAGGCAGTGACATGTTTAAGGTAGAAACAAACAAAATAGGTGCCACAATAAACCTGATACTTGAGCAGAGACATGAAGGTGAGGTAGTAAACTATGTAGATAGTTGGCAGAAGAGAGTTCCAAGAACAGAAAATTTCAAGTACAAATTCAAAAAGTAAAAGCACACAAGTGGCAGGTTTGAGAAAAGGCAAGGAGGCTAGTGAACAAGTGAAATGACCAAAAAGGAAACTAATAGGAAATAAGACCAGCAATTTAGCAGAGGGAGAGATCATGTGGACCCCTGTAAGTGGTTTGAAGGAGTCTGTGGGATGGGAAGATACTTGTGTGTTTTGAGCACAGATATGACATATTATTTTACTTCTGGTGATAAGGGAAGAAGAAGAGAGACCAGGTAGTATAAAAAATTAAATTAGTGGTGGTAGCTAACGGAATTTATTCAATGAGTTGAAAATTGGCAATGGAAGTTTTTTTACTTGATCAACTTGGAAAGAAATATGTCTCTCAAGATACAAAACATATAAAGAGGAGATCAGGAGTTATATTTTAGAGTCACTAAGTTTGAAATGTCTATTAGACATCCAAGTGGTGTTGTTAAGTAGGCAGTTGGTATTTAGAGCGCAGTAGAGAGGTCTGAACTAAATATATTATTTCGAGAATCATTAATATGTAGGTAGTACTCAAGCCCATAAAACTGGGGGGTATCAGCGAGAGAAGTGGCCTGAACACTATGCCTCAAATATTAAAAGGCAAAAAGCTGACGGAAAACCAAAAATATAGACTGAGAAAGAGCCTATGAAATGGGAGGAAAAGTTGGGGAAGATACTGTCCTGAAAACAATGAAAGGTCTCAAGGAGAAAAAGATGATTAAAGTTTTAAATTACCACATGCTCCAACTGGGCCAAGTAATATGAAAATCGAAAATGAATCATCTTTAAAAATGGTATCACTGGTGAGACTGATAAGAGAATTCAGTACACTGTTGGTGGCAAATCCTCATCTTAATGGATTCAATAAAGTATAAAGGAAGAAGAATTATAGATAACAAACAGATGTAAATAAGACTTCTGAGGAGTTCTGCCATGAAGAGAAGAGAAATGGGGTAAACCTAGAGGAGGATATGGTATCAGACATGCTTGGTTTTGTTGATGTCTAAAATGGAAGAAATAACAGCATGTTACAATGCTGATAATAATCACAAATAATCATGAATGGTTTTAAATAGGATCACAGAGAATTCTTCTATGGGACCAGGTGGGAAGACAAAGTATGTGTACTAATGCTCTTTGTAGTTTAGATAGGGGAGTGCAGACACATGAAAGCTCTCTTGTAATTGCTTTCATCTTCTCAGCAAAATAGAAAGCATGGTCATCAGCTGAGAGTGATGATGGGTTATTGGTAGAAAGAAGAATAATGTCCTGAAAACTGCAATTAGGAGCAAAAAGGACAGCTTCTCCACTGTCAGGCTGTGATAGAGGAGTGTGGCAAAGGGCTTGGGAGTGCCGTAGAGACAGCTGTCTACCCAGGGAAGAACGAGATTTCAATAAAAGTAAAAGGTGAAGAAATTTTCAGGGAAGAGAGTAGACATGAGGGAATGTCACTACTGATTGATTTTGAGTTTCTCACATGTTGCTGTCTGCATTAAATCGATAATGAATCTTTCATGTACATTGAAAGATGATTCTGAGTTTTCCCTAGGAACTAGTTATTTTTTCACTGAGTCTATGAAGAAGTTTAGCCAGCTCAAATCTCTCTTGATGTGGAAAACATACAAAGCCATAAACTAGTTGAAGGGCATTCAACACAGTATTATAGAAAGTGAAAAGATGTATCACCCCTTTCCCCCATACTTTGGGCCAGATTTATCTTAGATGTCACATCATACTCAAGGGAAGACTCATCCAATTAGTCTTTGAAGTTGATATGGAAAGATGGGCACAGCCGCCAGCCAGTGGGATTGTATATTTTAACCCTATTGGGCCAAACCTCTCCCCTGGAAATTTTCTTGGAACATTTTTAAAGCAATATAAGAAAGTTATATTGCTGGCTGATATGGAGGCTATCAGTTCCAATTAGCAATATTCCCACATCCATGAGAACATATCGTAACAGTCCCACCACATACAAGAAAACTGGGTTCACTTTTGTTTCTTCCACAAATCCTGTGACCAAAATAAAATCTTATTTCAATGTACTACATTAATGGAAAGAAATTTGTAGTTTGTTATATTTAGCAATTTATTTCTGCTCTAACATATGTCTAAAGGAGAGAAGGCTCACATATGTCTTTTAATCTATTATACAATGTCTTTCTAATTATCCAACAAACATAACAGAAGAAAAATATTAAGTTTAATTTTATGTGACTAAAGCAAGCAAAAGAAAAAAAGATGTCACATTCTTCTCATTTTCTTACTATGAGGTAACATCACAATAGAGTAAAAGGAATTGTAGGGTAATATAATGATGTTGAAATAAGAATCAGGAAATAGAAAAATTAATACGTGCTGATGTATTTGTGCATATGTGTGCTTGTGTGTAAAGAAGGGAAAGTTTCATCTGGCAACTACTAAAGCAAAACCTCAACAATCAAAAGTTATTACATAAATTATAGAAGTGAACAGCATGAATTACAAACTATTTTTAAATGCAGCTTATTTTCAATTCACAGAATAATCTAAGTTACTCCTACAAATTGTATTTAAACTGTTGCCTTATAGAGAGCTTTAAAACTCATTGAAAAAATAGATGAGATAGATCCCTTTCAAATTATCCTAACAATTAAATGAGCATAGGTGATTTAAATTCCCCAAAATTGTTTATAACAAAAAAGCTTATTTCCTTCCTTCCTTGCTTTTCTGCCTTTTTTTCTTTTTATGCAAAGAAAACAGTATTTTTAACCTCTATCGTAGTTACTATATGATCCAAATGAAAGAAAATTTCAGTAAATAACATTTCTTGATTGAAATTATAAGAAATTATGTGCTTTACTTGAAGCATGTTACTTCTTCTAAATCACATATTTCTCGGTAATATAATGGAGAAATAATACCTCCCTCATGGGACTACATGAAAGTGAAATAGCATTTGGAAGCACCAAGTCCACCGCCTAGCATTTAGTAAGTGCTAAATGAATGGCAGCTTATTTTTCAGTAATTAGTATTCAAAAACATTGCTTGTGCTATATGTCCTACTTCTTAACTAATGTAATAATCTATAACCTGACATTACTCATTCAGTTCACCTTATCCAATTTTACATGATTCCCAATCTATCTTATGAAAAAATAAAAGATATCTGTTCTTTTCAGAAACTCTACCTGCTCCTGGCCCCATTCTCATAAAGTCTAATTTTTTTTAGATTACCTTTTGAAACAGTGGTCTGAACATGTTTATATTTAGAACAAAAGAAAAAAAAAGAAAGTAGCAAAAGCCCTTCAAAATAGAAAAGGCTATGCCTGTGGAAATAAATCAAGAGTGTTATTATTAAAAAAAAAAAAGATGATAACCAATGATTTCCCATAGTATTAACAAGTGAGGATTGGAAGGAGGCAATTTTATAGGTTCTATCTTTACTCATTTACAGATCATCTCTCATCTCTTGAACACTGCTTGTTGTATCGAAATTCTTTTGCAGAATGTAAGACAGAATTGAGCAAATGCTTCCTAAAGCGTCTTCCAATGCTGGAATGTATGGTGCTTCATTTTAACAAATCTTTGCTAAATACGTGTTCATTCAGGTCCCCCACATGCTGTGATTTTAGTTTGTTCCAATTTTCTATGCTCTTTTTTGTACGCATGTCCATTTGGTTTTTAACCAGAATCATAGTCTGTGTTCAACAAAAAGAGAAATACAAACAGATCTAAATTTCAGTTGACCATGGTCCAGCTCTTTTGCAAAATAAACTATCTCAACTCAAAGATTAATTAAAGATGTGAGAATAGAATAAAATCAGTCACTGGATCACCTGAAAACTTCTCCCAACTGTTAAAATGAGAATGTCAAGAATTAGGAAAAGGCTGATTGAAACCCCAAAATGAATATTATTTAATTACTAATCATTTTGGACTCTTCCATTTTAATAAAGGACGTTAGTTCTACTAGTAGCACAGCTGCTAAAACATATAGTTTGTATAACTACCATTGAAATTTCCAGAGAGTAAAATTTCTAGTTTACTATTACCCAAATTGTATTGAAAGCGTTGTTGAGACCAAATAATTCAGGGAAGGCTCTTTGGCTATACCAATATGATAAGCCCGACTGTCCATGAAATAGAGATGTATACTGCAATAGCTCCCTCTTCTTCATTACATAGTTCTTAAAGTATATTTTACATTATGCCAAGTAAATCTATTAAGAAATGTATAAAGCATTTTAAGATCCTCAATAAATAGGGGAAGAATGGAAACTTAACCTTCTTGGAGTCCAACATATAATAAAACCTTCGAAATTTTTTTTTAGTTTAGGGGATATAGGATGGTAGTTAAAAATTTATGATAAAGAATTGAATTTGATCAAGAGTTTCTACTTATTAGCTATGGAACCTTGAGAAATTAACCTCTACAAACCTCATTTTACTGATATGTAAATTCAGGGTAAAGTGAAACATATCTCATAAGATTGTTGTGGAGAAGTATATGACATAATATTTCTTGGGAGTATCTGAAACACAGTAAGATGAGGACAATAAAGATGCTAATACCAATTACAGCCTGATAGCTAATTATATTGTTGGTATTAATATTTTTATGTGTGCAACTGTCTCTTTTTAGGTTACTCATTATGTAAGCCCTCTCCATTTGAGCATTTTACAGAGTGGAAAAGGCGTGGGTGCAGCTAACAATGAGCAGTAGTTTGTCCACTCCTGGGCATTCATCCAATGACCAGATGGTCATTACAATCCACCTGGATACATTTAATTCTCCTACAAATAATATCAGGTCAGAGTTCCCTAAGTGGGATTTAACCACAAAACAAAGTAATTGGAAATTACCTAATTATACATTAGGTAAATTTATCTTAAAAGACTAATGAAAAAGCTAAACAAACACATATCACTAATTACAAATCACATTGTGTCCTAGTGTCTGGGGAACTTCTGTCTCTTAATCACATGCCATTTTCTGTCCTGTCTTATTACTTTTTCAAAGAGTTTAAAACGCTCCACTGAAATAATACTCACTAAACTGCAATTATTCTTTTGTTAACTTATAGCAAATTCTTAAATCTTGCTCCTTATTCCTCCTGCACTTTCCTTCCTACATGGCTTTCTTTTATGCTCCTTCTGTCATTGTTATATATTGTTTTCCCCTCCTTTGTCAACTCTCTGTATATGCATACTCCATGGCTTCTTGTATTCTCCCAAATATTTTTCCTGAAGAGTGTATCCTCTATGCAATGAGCCACATTCTGCTGCCTTTCTCTTACTTTTATTATCTTTTTTTGATAATTTCCATCTGTATGGAAATAGCAGTCGCTTATGAAATCATTGTGTTATTTGTGTTATAAGCATTAATAATAAGTGGTTTCCATTTTCCTATGACAATGTGACAATGACAATGGTCACTTGAAGTTCCAAATGGCATTTTGCTGGCTGAAATGGGGTTATTTTTTCCTCAGGAAACACTGATAGTTTTTGGGGAAAAAAAAAAAAGACTGAAATATGTGTGTGTGTGTGTGTGTGTGTGTGTGTGTGTGTGTGTGTGTGTCAGAAAGCCACCCCCTAAAAATGGTTCTTTTAGGAAACAAAGCAAATTATTTCAGTTATTTTGTGAACTTCTCTACCTATAGGAAAATGACATAATTAGAAAATGAAACAAAACAAAAACAAAACTTTTTAAAATGTGTTTACTTTTGGCTATTCTTTAATCTCTAAAGGCTATTCCTTGTGGTTCCATACAGGTAAAAACCTCAGTGCATAAATAATGAGCTAAAATTCATTTAAAAATTTCAAAGCATACATGTGATTTAGCCTGACAATTACTTTCTGGCCATGGGACTATGTAAGTATGTTGCTGTGCCTATTTAAATGTTAATCTAAATATTACGGGACAGTATCTACATACGCAAACATAATAGTCTCCAAATACTAACTATGCCTGGAAGAAACATGGATATGGAGTTAATTTAGATTATTGAAATAATTTGCTTCTGTGGAACAGGGAGAATCACATGCTTTCATCCGTAAAGTACTTTAATCTGTAAAGTACGTCCCTACGTGGAGCATTTATTGATAACTTCATATTGGCTTCCCATTAGTTATGGTAAAGTCATAATCAACTTAGTAGACAAGTTCCACAGTAAGGGGGACAGAACAAGAGCTTTTCTGACATCATCAACAGTGGCATCAAGCACATGAACAACAGCAAAAACATGAAGCTCTGTTACTGAATTTCCTCTTCTTGAAAGGAAGAATGAGGGACCGTGTAGAAGAAATCGAGTTGTTTCTCATTTCTTATTCAACCTCCCTCTTGTTTCAAAGAACATGCTTCAACAGGATGGGGCTTATAGTCTAGTTGTGGAACAGTCTGAATTAACAATAGATAAATAACTAGCAAAATAACATACATTTGCAAATTGCCTGTCAGAATACTGACTCAAAGCACAGGCATAAGGAGATGTTAGAGTTATGTAGCTTTAGTTGACCCTGTCAGGGTTAGATTAAAGCGGCACCTCTGCATCAAAAAACCCAACAGAAGCACAATAATAAAGTCACAGGACATTATAGGTCCTTATCACGTGGGTAAGAGGAAGTTTATAATATCTCCACAGTGGCATAAAGATAAAATTATGGAGGAGCAACACTGACACAATGTCCAGAACTAAAGAAAATAAGGGTACCACTGGGGCAACTGAGTGGTCAGAATCCTTGAGGCATTACCTCTAGAGTTTCAAAATTATGAGATCTGGGGGATGATACCAAAATATTTATGGTAAGATTGCAGCTCCTAAAATTAGTTAACTATAATAGGCTGATTTTAAGCAATGTATTTTATAGAGAAATATCCAAAACCCTAGAAGACATTAAATCATGCATTCATGCACTAATTTATTTCACAAACCATTAATGAGTAAAATACTAGTCATTGACAAGGAAGCATAAAACCTAGACTCAGCAAGTGAAAATATCTAAGCTATAATTGTTAATTTTGTCAAATATTTTTTGAGCACCTGTCATGTTCCAAGCACTAAATTACTTATTAGTGGTATAGAACCTGTGTGAGTTAACAGAAATGAGAAGCACTATCAGAGTCAAGAAAATATTGTATACCTGTGACATTAACTGGGTCTTGAAGCTGAGCAGAAAGGAATTTGGCAAGTGAAAAAAAAACTTTAGAGTGTAGTGATTTTTTATAAGAGTGGGAAGTTTAGGTTGTGTGATTTCAAAAGCCCTGGGAAAACATTAAATCAAAGCAAGTTTATTTTCTATCTGCTCCTCTTACTGAAACCTTCAATAATCCTAAATTTTTTTTAGAAAAGAAAAAGTAGCATTCCATGTAAAATCCTCCACACTGTCACCTCATCTCTCTTTTTAGTCCATTGACACTTTGTGCCATAGCCTTAGCAAAAGATATACTATTTAAAACAATCTATGCTGTTAGAGTCACTATTTCTTTGCTTTGTGATATTTCTTTTGCTCTGAAGACTAATATTTCTACTCTTAAACTCTTAAAACCTTTTGACCCCTTCAGAGTTTCATTCTGCCTGGAAAGAATTTGCTTTTTCTTTCAAGGGATTGTAGGACATTGTTTTTATTTTTGCTATAACATTTAAACAGCCTAATCTTTTAGTCATTTGTGTTTGTGTGAGACTCCTTCATGAACATCAGGAGATGAAATCTGACCTTCTTTATTTTTGGGATCACCCCAGAGGAGGCACACAGTAGCTTCTCAAGAAGGGGTTGTTGCAAGAGCTAAGATTGATACATCCATAAACTCACTTTTTGTGATATAAACAATCCAATTCAGTAAAGTAACAGCTTGGTCTCTCCAAGTGAGAGGGATCTTAATTTTTCAGCATAGAGATGATTTTAGAAAATAATTAATCTTATAAAACAGAATGTAGACCTTCCTTTTTCTAACGGCTGTGGATCCTTCTTACCAAGGACCCAACACAGCAGAAGTACTGAACAGTGGCCCAGGGCACTGAAGTTCCAGTTCTGGGTCACCAGTGTTTCAGTGACTTCATTTGAAACTAAAAAGGTTGGATTCAGTCATCTCTATGTTTTCCAGAATACCATCCAGATCAACATTAGACTTTAGTCTATCTCAGAAATTAGCCAATGAAAGATAATAAACATTTCAACTGAATACGATAATCCACTAGAAAAAAATATTCATCAAATTGAAAAAGGAATACAATCTGTATATCAAGATCATTGCACTAACTTTCTGTTTCTGCCACTGAAATGCATGAAGAATAGTGGAGTTTACAACATTACCATAATGATGCCTGGTATTTAAAAAGGCACAATGTCCATTATAAACTGAGGTTTTAAATATCCTCCTGGAAATATCACCGGATGGTCCTCTGTGGGAAAGTAACACCCAAACTGCCCAAGGAACAATAGGTGCCCTATCACCATTACTTTTTCAAAAGACTATGAAAGTAGTAAAATTAAATGTCAGAGACTTGAAACAAATTGAACAAGAAACTTAAAAAATATTAGCTATCCCACATTGTTATTGATCTGCAGAGATAAAAATGCAATTTAAAAAATATTTACTGAGGGGTACCTGGGTGGCTTCAGTTAAGCGACTGACTCCTGGTTTTGGCTCAAGTGATCTCAGGGTCGTGGGATCAAGTCCTGTGTCAAGCTCTGTGTTCAACCCAACACAGAGTCTGCTTGGGATTCTTTCCTTCTTCCTCTCCCTCCCCCTCCCACCCTGCCACTGGCATGCACCTATGCATGAGTTCTCTTGCACTCTCTCTCAAATAAATAAAATATTTTAAAAATATGAACTATGAACTGAACAGCTGACATTTTAAAATTTATTTGAAAGTCACGTTTAGAAACACATTCACAGTGTGTGCACACACAAACACACCTCTAAAATACTTAGAGCAAAAAAAAAATACTTAAAACAAAACTAAATTAGATTTCATCCTACTGGCATATAAACTACATAAAAGAAAGCTATTCTTTTATTTCTCTTTGGAATAGTCCTTATGCTCCTAACAACTTACCTTATGATAAATGAAAAAATAAAAACAAAAAATGATCTGACCAAATTACGATTTTTCTGTTAGCTCTATTCTTGAACGATAGCATCATCCTGGACATCTCTTGGTCATGCTAAAGGCTGGTCTGATTGGGCCTCGAATATAACTTTAATATTGAAAACAATACCATATACTCCAATTAAATCATTTACTCAACAAGTATTTAAATTGAATGCAGAAGTTGCTTTGCTTTACTTCAAGTTTTCAGAACTTTACTTTGGAATATTTGTCTTCTTGTAAATTATTAAGAATGCAGTCTGTAGGGGCACCTGGGTGGCTCAGTTGGTTAAGTGTCTGCCTTCAGCTCAGGTCATGATACCAAGGTCCTGGGACTGGGCCCCAGATCAGGTTCCCTGCTCAGCGGGAAGCCTGCTTCTCCCTCTCCCTCTCCCCTGGCTTGTGTTCTCTCTCTCTCACTGTCTCTCTCTCTGTCAAATAAATAAATAAAATCTTAAAAAAAAGGAATGCTATCTGGTCATCAGAGGTCTGTCAATTAGTGTGGCTATTCTCTAATTAGTAACAAGGAAATGATTTTATCAAAATGGAGTGTGTGGGGGACTGACTTGAAAATGAAGTTCTAGCAAATGAAGTTCTAGCATTCTGAAGTCTTCACAACTCTTTCAGGATAAATTGCCATTCCACATTTCACATTTGGCTGAATACAGTTGAAAAGAAAAGCCTAGGACCCTGCTAAATCCTAATGCATGAGTTATCCCAAATCCCCCTCTCTCTAATCTCACATTCAAGCCATCTCCAATCCCTTTCATATCTGCACCATTAATGTGACTTAATCTGCCCTTCCGCTCCAGTTCTTCTGTGGCTGCCCTAGCTCAGGACCTCATTTCCTCTCACCTGGACCAGAACAATTGATGCCTACTTGTCTCTCATACTCTGTTTTCTTAGTATATCCTCAGCACGATCTTTCTGACAATGGCTGAAAATGTAATTATTTCAGGATCTTAATCAAAAGCCTTGAAAACATTTTCATTATCTCAGAACAAAATCTAAACTACTTCCCTTGCATACAACTTTCATCATCTGGTTATACATTGTTTCACTCAGCTACCCCACATATTATGCGCAGCAGTAATGTGCTTGAAAATTCAAAACATGATTTTATATAATGCCACCTTCTACTTAAATGCGTAAGTTATTCCTCCTGATGGGACTATCCTCCTCCGCAAGTTATTCTACCTTGCAAATTCCTACCTGTGCTTCAACTTATACTATTCCTCTGTGTGCAACTTACTCTAACAGAAAATTTAGGGAATTCCTTTTTTTCTTTGTATTTTGGGAAATTGTTACAAAAGCTATTTTTATTATAATTTTCCTATGTTTGTGCTTGCTTCCCCATTATTAGAAAGTAAGAATCTTAAAAATGTAAATCAGTGTCCCGTGTTCATTATTCACATCCCCAAAGCCTGGCAAAATGCCTGACAGGAAGCAGGTACTCCAGTAAATGTTTGTTAAGGAAGGAAGAAGCAAGAAAGGAAAGAAGGGAAGGAGGAAAGAGGAAAGCGAGAGCGACAGATGGAAAAGAGAAAGGAAAGAAGTAATTCTTTAGTAGGGAATAGTGTTTAGACAAACACTATTGTGTTGTTTAGACAAACAAAATAGTGTTTAGACAAAAACATTGTCTTCTCCCTATTTTCCCCTATCCCTCACCCCAAGAATGTGTTATGGTAATACCTTAAGTAAATAAATACCAAGAAAAATCTTAAAATGAAAAAAAAAAAATAAGAAGACCCTATTGTAACAAAACAGCAACCTGTAGCCTGCAAGGTACATGAGGGGACCCTGAGGGAACTCTGGTGTCCATTAATCCTCCAGACCTCCCTTACTAATTTACTAATAGTGGTAAGAAGCTCCCATTTTTAAAAAAGATTTATTTATTTATGTGTGTGGGCGGGGGAGAGGCAGAGGAAAGCTATCTCAAGCAGACTCCCCAAGGAGTGCAGAGCCTGAGATGGGGCTCTATCTCAGGACCCTGCAATCATGACCTGGGCGAAAATCAAGAGTCAGAAGCTTAATCGACTGAGCCCCCCAGGGGCCCCAAGAAGCTCCCATTTATATTTAATTCTCCATCTAGAAATACCACTTCCTTTATTCTAGCCCCAGTATCTTTTCACAGCTCTGACTCACTTATTTTCACCATCATTCTGATACTGACACCCTCCTCCCTGACTTTATACAGCATATTCTATGTAGAGGAAAAAAAAAACAGCCCAAAGGGGAATAAAATCAATAAGAAGGCAAATCCAAAAAAGATTTATGCTCATGGATAACATTACTGATTATTGGACCTAGAAATAGAAAATCTCATCTAAGATGTTAGAATTGGCTGCATGTTATCGAAGTCTGATTAAGTCAGAAAGGAAATGGATCCTTTAAAAGAAGAAAAAAGCTTAAGTACTTTGACTCAACTATTCCATAACCTTTAATTGGGTACCTCTTTGAATAGGTCAATGTGCTTGGCCCTTTATGAGAATAATGAGAAATGTAAGACATGGCTTCTCTAGTTTAGAAGCCAGGTAAGTGAAATAACAATAATAGTCCTACCACATGAAGGCTGCTCACTAATGCCATTGCCAAAAGAGCAGCTGAAAACCTCAAAGAATCCATAAACCTTGAAGGAGAGACAGGAGAAGCAATAAAAATGCAGGGTATGCCCCAGTGGAGCTATCCCAAGCAGGAGTGTTGCCAGTTTAAATTTCTAGTGTCTCTGCTTCCTGATTTCACTTGACTTCCTTGTTATCCTTACTCTAATTCTACTAATCAAGAAATTCATGATGAAGTCATCATCCTTTGAAAACTACAATTATCTCCAAGAATGCTACAGAGCTAGCTATTGCTTTCTGTTCACACATAAGTGGGGTTTATTCAATCATATAGCATTCTCCCTTTCAGACTGCGGTTATTCAGAGATTGGACAAATTTGATGTAGGAGAAGTAACTAATGTGAAGGCAATGGGAAGACTCAGCAGAGTAGGAGTTAGTTTTATTTCTGCCTTTTCCGAATAGTAGACTTATGACAGCAGGGATACACATGGAAATGGAGAAGGAGTTCTAAAACCATTTTCTTTCCTTAACAATCAGAGAAAAAGTCTTATTTCCTCTCAATAAGTTCCTTTTACTCAATGACACCCTATTCTTAAGATTTGGGACTGAAGTTAGTGCTATATATTAGCTATGTTGGGGATTTAATATAAGACTGTGTGTTAGGGCGCCTGGGTGGCTCAGTGGGTTAGAGCCTCTGCCTTCGGCTCAGGTCATGATCCCAGGGTCCTGGGATTGAGCCCCGCATCGGGCTCTCTGCTCAGCAGGGAGCCTGCTTCCCCTCTCTCTCTCTGCCTACTTGGGATCTCTCTCCTCACTGTCAAATAAATAAATAAAAATCTTAAAAAAAAAAAAAAAAAAGACTGCGTGTTACTCAGAAAACCTAAGCTTCCTTCAGATCATCGTTTCTTTCGAAGTTATGCTCTCTACATTCCAATTTAATGACTTGGAAATCTCTTGAAACATAATTATTTATGGTGTAGTGTTTTCCTCTCGATGAGTAAGGTAATTGTGAAAAAAAAAATCATAAGACCACTGAAGCTTGTGCCAAACATATTGTATAGACAGAGAAGGTATAAACTCGTAGACATAGGAGGCTCTTAAAATATGAGGAATCACGTAAAGTTCTATGTCATCCTTTCCGGTATGCAGGCTCATAATAACTAGACAGGATGACAACTTCTGGGTTTGTTGCCTTTTTCCACTTTGTTGAATCAAAGCATCATGGAACTATTGTTAAATGAACAAAATAAACCAACTGGCCAGTTGACTCCCTGAAACTTGAAACATACAAGAAGTTAGGAGCCTGTAAACGTGCCTCATCCAAAACGTGCCTCATCCAAAACGTGCCTCATCCAAAAGCAACAAGCAACTAACTTTTATGAGAAGGATCTGTGGTAAAGGTGAAAATAATAAAAGAAGATCCTGGGAGCTGACGAAAGGGTTCTGTGAACAATGACTGACACACCGCAACCACCCAAACATCTCTAAAGGAAAAAGAGTTAGGCTTACTTAGATCAGCACTACTACTCAGGATGTATCGGGATAGAAAAATACAGTCTAGTGTGGTAATGAAATCTGAAATCCCATCAGTGTAACTTTTATAACAGGATTCCCAAGAAATCTTCTTTTTCAGCTAATAAGTTATTCCACTCCCAGGCCATGTCCTTAAAATGGATGGTATGTACTTCTCTAGTCCTCTTGTCATTTTCCCTTTCCCACTGACTATGGTATAAATGACGAGGCAGGACCTTGAGTGACTACCTTGGAACCAAAGAGGAAAGCTGTGTGTAAGTGATTAGCAGAACCTTCTATCATTATAGCCCTGGACAACTGACATTTGACTGCTACATAAGGGAGAAATAAACTTCTATCTTGCTTAAGCTATTTTTTGTCTTTTTGATACATCAGCTTAGACTGCACTCTAACAAAGAAAAGTAGGAGGCACATCAAATGCAACCATAGAGGGAATGGTATTTGGGTGTTAGTCAAGATTAAATGGAAAACTGTTATAGACTTTTATAAGTAAGGAAGACATTAAAATAAAAAACAAAACCAAAGACAGGGTGTCTAGATGGCTCAGTCGGTTAAGTGTCTGCCTTCAGTTCAGGTCATGATACCAGAGCCTGGGAATCGAGCCCCGCACCAGGCTCCTTGCTCAGTGGGGAACCTGCTTCTCCCTCTCCCTATGCCACCCCACTCATGCACTCTCTCTTGCTTGCTCTTACTCTATCTCAAATAAATAAATAAATAAATAAACAAACAAAGTGTGTGTGTGTGTGTATGTGTGTGTACACACACACGGAACACATTTATAAATAGACATCAGTAGATAGCTGGATTAGAACTCAGAGATATAAACAAATATCAGGTAGTTATTAAAATCCTGAATGTGTATTAGATCCCAAAAGAAGTAGTATAGCAGATAAAAAAGGGTAGGTCAATGTAAGCCTAGAGGAACTCCAATATGAATAGGATCTGACGGAAGTTAATTAACTAACAGGACAGAGAAATAATAGCCAGAGAGGTAGAGAGATAAAATACTATTATATACTATTAAATACTATTATATTTAGTATATAATACTAAAAATTACCATATTTGCTTTAATCTCCATAGTAAACATTCAGAACATTTTTCTTTGGGAACTTATATTCATTTTTATATGTGAATTTTACCCAACTGTCAGATATAAGAAATATATTCAACTAAAATGAGACCAACAAAAAAAAAGGAACAGTATTTGAAATATACATAGATCCCTCAAATTTCAGAAGCTCATCTAAAATTAAGCCCTCATATCAGTGTGTTAACTGAAAATAAGAAAATGCCAAGCCAAAAATCTCAGTAAAGAACTCCAAACACTTTGTTAAATGTAAAACAGTACGAGAACTTAGTCTCCGTTCTTTTGCTTGGACCAACTGGTCTTCTGACATCCTTTATGTTTTCCTCACACAGATTAGTGTACCACATGAAAATATTTCCTCAGAAACTAAGCCTTTTATCTTTTAGTAAATGGATACCTATCGATCAGAATCCTGGAAAGAAACAGGTGGCAGATTCAAATGAGGAACTTTATTAAAGATTCATATACCAAAGGATTTGATACTTAAGAGAACCAACAAGAGATGGTTAGTATCTTGGGGCTAACAGCACAAGTGAACAAGAACTATCCCAAGCCTGAGAGGGAGTGGGAGTTAGCAGTTACCTTAACTGGAGAGATTCTGTAGTTCACCCAAAATAAACTAGGATTTAGGGTAAAGGCAGAAAGGAAGGAATATATCACCTTCACTTTCCTTCTGTCTTCTGATGTCCTACCAGCACTTCCCACTAGCCAAATCCAGCCAGGAGCCAATTATCGGCAGCCCATCTCCAAAACATGCTGCAGGAGGAGAAGGTTAGAGAGTGGATCCGGAGGTGCACATTGAAAACAGGTGCTTCTTCAGTATATGAAGATTTTGGTTATAGTACAGTGGTTACTATAAATGAACACATCATATTATTTGAACTAATCATAGAACAAATTGAAGCTGTGAACAAAATCTTAGCTTTTCCCCAGAATGAGCTATCTGTGGGTTTTGGTATGATACCTAGCGACTCTAAACTCTGCCTAAAGACTCAGGACATCTGGGCTGGTGCGTGTCTGCCAGATGGTGTGGGATGCTCCCAGATCTGGATAGCTAATTTTACACAATAACCGCTTTTAATAGGAGTTTTATATTGAAACCTCTGACATGCTTTTACCAGCAATTGTACTGCCAAGTCTGGCTATAATAAACGTGCATGATTTAATAGCTAATTCTCCAGAAATACCACTTTTTTTCTTTTGCCTTCCCTCACCATCTTTGCCCTGTTCAGCAGCTCACACTTTAATTCTATAACCTTCATCCTTCTTTTGATCCTTTTCTGCCCCAGAGTGGCAGTTCCTATTAGTCTGGGCATATACACACACTGTAGTGCACTCACTCAGGAGACTTGGAGAACTTCTGCCACAAATGACAAGGCACTGTTTCTTGAGCACTGAAGAAATTCCAATTACTACTTCTGTATTTTTTTAATGTCCTTTAATGGCCTTAAATGTTGCTCTCCCCCTAAAAGCATTGCTGTCTGTGTAATTTTCTCAGCTTTTAAATGGCATCACAATTTAAACAGATCTTCCTCTTTTGAGCCCGACACAGATTTGAGTTGCTTGTGCTGTCTCATTTGCTGTCTCAGAAATGACTCTTTATACTTTACCTACATGACAGGATGCATCCCTCATATATTTGACAGGGGATATGGATAAACACCAGTCTCCTTGTAGCTTTGCCTTTCATCTTTTTTTTTTTTTTTTTTTAGCTTTGCCTTTCATCTTACCCAGCTTTTATTTACCCCCCTTGGTTTCTACCAACTTGTTTAAAATAAAGATGTATTTCTCCTACATACTGGCATGTTGCTGTCCCCGTATTGAATTTTATTTCCTTTTACTCAGAATTAAATCAGTGCTTATGGAAATGATCAGCTTTCAAGGAGTGAAGAGCAAAATCCCCAAGGTCCTTCTTCATGATTATGAGGTGAAAATAGCAGACTTTTTTCTAAAACTGGAGGTCAAAAAGTTACAATGGCTTGATAATAGAGGAGGTACATTCAAAGTTTTACATATTAGCCAATAAAAACACAAGGCTTTAATGATGAATGTTTCAAGACATACTATACTTTCAATTAATGAATTCTCTGCATTGTCTTTCACTTCCAAACTGATGAAAACATATTCTACTCTTTTTTTTTAAGATTTTATTTATTTATTTGACAGAGAGAGAGAGCACAAGTAGGCAGAGAGGCAGGCAGAGAGAGGGGGGGAAGCAGGCTCCCCGCAGAGTAGAGAGCCCGATGCGGGGTTTGATCCCAGGACCCTGAGATCAAGACCTGAGCCGAAGGCAGAGGCTTTAACCCACTGAGCCACCCAGGTGCCCCCAACATATTCTACTCTTAATTAACATGTTTTCTACTTCCAAATTCTTCAAAAGCCTGTCATTATCCTAAAGATAAAAATGCAAACTCTCAATGTGGCATAGAAAACCCCCATAGTGTTGCCTGATCTCACCCCTTGCCTTTCCTATCCTGTCACCCACTCCATCAATATCCAAGGGTCCCAACATGCTCCTCCTCACACCTCCACGTTTTGGCACTTGCTGTTCAGTTGGCCTGAAATATATACCATGCTCCTCCCAAACCTGCTTTCACATACATTTACCACCACCACCACCACCATCTACAATCTGCTACAAGACTAATTTAGGAATCCCTCTATGAACTAGCTCAATATAGCCAGCTCATTATTAGCAGCACTGAAGAAACAATCGATGATCAGGTGAAAGCCATGCAACATGGCCATTAATTTTGGTTTTACTATAGTTTTTGAATATCTATCCGTCACAGGTACTGTACTAGTTCCTGGAAATATAAACATGAGCAAGAAGAGCCCACGGTTATCCTTCGTGGAGTAAGTTCATCTCTAAATCAATATTTACAACACATTTGATAACTGCTATGATGACAGTATCAAAGGATACTAGAATGAATCTCTTCCTTTCCATAGTGTCCACTGAGAACCTTTCAAATGACAGACAGACCTCCAACCCCATATGAGGATTTACAGAAGAAATGAATTAAAATCTCCTCCCTTCTCTTGGACCCCTCCCTAAGCTCAAGGACATAGAGTTCCTGAGAGGGGAAATGAAAGAACAACAACAAAACTCAAAACTAGTGGAGAGATTTCTTCTGAGAGTGAAAATGGAATGTGCCTGCACTCCTAGAGTTTGTCAGGAAAAAGGATACATGAAATTTTCCCACACACTGAGTGGTAATGGGGAAGACATGCATTGGGAAGCTGTTGAATACTGGCCCAGAAGCATGAGAGACTTCAAAAGAAAGAGTCTGCAGTTATACTACTAGCTGTCTAGGGAAGAGAAAAGAACTCCAGACCACATATGGCACATCTACTAAACTCAGTTGAATTACAAGAGAGCCCACCAAGTCACACAATGAGACAGTCAGGTTTCATCAACTGTATCCCCACACTGGAATTTCAAATTTAGCTGGCAGCCCAATGAGCACAAAAACACCTAGCAAAGTAAGAATGGGCTTATACCCATTACTGCTCCCTCTCTATGCATGACCCACAAAGTTTGATTTTGGCAGGGAATAAACTATCCCAGAAGGATGGAAACAAACAGGTTGAAAGGATGAAGATCTACTAACCATACTATAGGCTTTCAGTTTAAAACTAGCTAGAGATGGGCAAGAGAAAATTTAACACAGAGAAGTTTCTGTTCTTCAAACATTGCAAAGAACATGCTAATTTCGAATTAGGACTGTTATTTGAAGTAATGTTAGAGCTCTCTGTTATTTTGTCAAAATATAAAAAACCTGGAACCTGCTATCACATATACTCTGGGACAGAGAAGTTCGCTCCATTGAATAAAGTATTGAGGACCAGTTAAAGTCAGAAGAAAGTTATATTATGATCATATTTGATCATATTTTGATGATCATTTGATCAACAAATTAGTTAGAGAACAAAACAAAATTCATTCTACAGAAGTCATTATAAGGGGTCAAATTTTTTTTTTTTTTAAAGATTTTATTTATTTATTTGACAGAGAAACACAGTGAGAGAGGGAACACAAGCAGAGGGATTAGGAGAGGGAGAAGCAGGCTTCCCGCTGAGCAGGGAGCCTGATGTGGGGCTCGATCCCAGGACCCTGGGATCATGACCTGAGCTGAAGGCAGCCACTTAACGACTGAGCCACCCGGGCACCCCTCAAATTTTTTTTTTATTTGGAACTTCTTGTATTTGAAAAAAGGGGGGAAAAAACAACATAACTAACTTTATTAATCATGACTTAACATTAATTAATCATTTGTCAAAGTCTCCTCAGAAGGAAGTGCTCTGCTAGGTAGTGCAGATCAAAAATAGAGGTGGGGGGAGGGACAGTTGTGTAATATCTAGTCAAAATTCCATACGTTTTATGACACTGAATTGTGAATCTCTGCAAACATTGCGATCCCTATAGTTCTAACCACCACCCCTTCCTCTTCCAACACTGATCCTTCAAAAAAAAAAAAAAAAGAATATGCTGATGACTAAAGAGAAATGACTGAAACAGTGAACTTTTCCAACTTCAGAAAACACTTCTACACCTATTACTTAGAAGGCAGAAATGGTGCTAAAAAAAAAAAAGTGAGTAATTTGAGGATCTTAGAGAATAAATGAAAAAAAAAACGAGAGGAGTGTGAATAGATGAAATTAAGGCTATTAGGAGTGTTAGAAAAGAAGCCAAGAAGAGGTGAAAGGAAGCTAAGTAGTCCAATTCTGAAGTCCTCACAGAACATCCCACTCTTCTCAACGTATACATTGTTACATGGTTGCTTACTTTCTCGTTTGTTATTTTAAAATACTAGCTCTAAAGCTGAACTCTTCTGTGATGTTTCAGGTACAGCTTCCGGGATCACTTTATAAATTACATCTTTCAGTCATAGAAATATATTGGTTAGTGATCTTCTGTTACTTTTCGAAGAGTCTGTGTTGTGTGAAAGGGGGTCTCAGTTCTTGGATTCCTCACAAAAGAATTATGTGAGGATCTGCGCTAGAACAAAGACAGCCAGAAGGAAAGTAGCAAGCCCAAGACAGTTTATTAAGGACAGTACGCTCTCAAAAGGGAGAGTGGGAAGGCCCAGGGGTGGCAACTGCCCTGAGAAGTTACAGGGGTCTTTTCCTTTTATGTGAGTGGCATCTTGGATCACAGACAATGTGGTCCCTAGTGCAGGCTGCTCCCAATCATTTGGAAGATGTGCCTCTCACAGGTTGGGAGGGGGAGATTTTGATCCTAAAAGGTCTGTGCCAGCACTGTCAAGGCACTCCTCCCCAAAGAACAGGAGCTAAAACTGCAATGCAAATGCATCATAATGAGTCTAGGTGTTACCCTGAATCAGAGGTGGAAAGGGACAGCATATATTCTACACCTGTGGTCCGTTAGCCCCGGGGTCTTGGAAGCCACAAAAGTCAGGATGTTGTCCCCCAGGCTTCTAATGTGGAACCTATTTATCACCATTCTTGCCTCCAGCTCTTGTCTAACTGCCTACTCTATCGCTTCCAGCTATTATGGGAATTTGCTTTTTACTAATGCATGGTCTCCCCTTGCTATCTGCAGTAAATCTTTATCTTCTCTTCTGTGAAACACTGCAAGATTACAAATTATAACAATATTAATGACTTCTTTTTACATAGTCCTTTAGTCTGTCAGTTACCAATGTCATTAGGAAAAGTATTTCTATACTCGTTTTCTTGTATCTCTAACTTCATTTTATTTACTACACTCAAATGTTTTTAAAGGATTTCTTTTTCAACAAAGACATCTAATGTCAAAAATGATTATTTATGGCTCTGCTCTTTTTGACTAACAAGGTTTGACACATGGTATATAATGGGTTCAAGAATCAAGTATTAAAGGCAAAATTTAATAGAATAGTGACTACAGTATCATTTTAAATATGCTACAGTAATTTACAAAAGACTTAGGTCATTTAGTTTAGCCAACTTAAATTTCTTCTATTTACAAATTAGATGTAAAATTACATCTAATAAATTTAGCTTCCTTTTTAGATTCTTCATTTAAAAATACCGTTAACTGTATAATGATAAAAGTCATTAATCTTATAAAAATACACTTCAGGGACATTTTTGTTATCCCCATCATCCTCTTTTGCCAGTTCTGTAGATGAGCCTTCCTGTGACAAACTGTCGCATCCAAAAAGATGTCTCCTGAAGCCACTGAGAATTCTACATATATTACCAAGGTAAATCTCATCAGAGGATCTGAATTAGTAGAATCAGAATTTTCTTTCTATTCAATTTATTCTTTTTTAAATAAAGATTTTATTTATTTATTTGAG
>CM053606.1:75097718-75110260 GCA_028646535.1 Procyon lotor | reverse complement strand
AATATTACAGAGCTTAAGAATGCGTCAGAATAATAATATGGAAGAATAAGAATATGGAGAAATGACCAATCATAAATATAAAAAAAGAATCACTGAGGCAATTTGACAGTGTGCCCCCCACCCCCAGAGCTACCAAGGGGGAGGAGTACAAACACAAGCAGCCCATTCTGTTACCACACATCTTCTGTAAGACCAAGTAGCTCTTATATGATTGGCAAATATAGGAGTAATGTTAATATAACACAAATATGTTGCTTTACAAATGATGTTTTTTTCTAGGTATGTATAACTATAATCATGAGAGTAGAATGAAAATGAGCCCCTGTATACAGGTCACCTTCCCAGTAAGGTGTAGTCCCAGCCTTTTTCAGGGTTGTGGAAGGATGCATTTTCCACCGTGCCCAGCTTTAAAAAGCAGGGACAATGATTCTGAGTTATGCTTCCATATGCACTGCCCCAGGCTCACAAGTCAGCATTTACCCTGAGTGTCTTTGGGCATTTATAGTATGTCATCACATAAATTCCAACTAATGTAAGCTTTCACCCCCAGTTATCTAAGCAAATTCTTAAGGTACCAATTACTATTTTTGTTAGGGTTCTGGATATACAGTTACACAGGTTTTGGGTGGTTTGTCCCAATTCCACTTTCTCCATAAGCCCTGTGATTTTTGGTACACAGTTTTGCAGAATGCAGAGTCTTTCAAGAATCCAAGTATCATATTACAACAGAAACACCTGTCAATGTTACCATCTGCAGAGAAATTAATGGGTATCAGACACTGGTGTTATTTGAATTATATAACTAAGCCTTTTGACTTTGATTTCCTTTGCTTGAAGCAACTTCTGATAGTTATAGGTCAGTTCAATGCAAATATCCAATCCACCTGTCATAGTTCTCATGGGAAATTACAAACGTGCATTTTTATCACATATGTCAATCTTTTGTGAATTTGGTTAACATATATCAACAAACAACAATTTAGTCAAGTTTTAGACACAAATGAGATTATGATTCTGAAGACCAGATTCTGAACTCAAAAAAACTAAAGAGAGATTAATATCACCCTGGTATATCTGCATTAAATGATGTTTACATACCCACTGCATAGGGTTACTGCGACTGTTTTATAAGCCTAGCACAGTGCTTGGAATATAGAAGTGGTTTGGTGAAGTATATGCGTTATTGTTACAGCTCATGGTAAGCAATGCATCCCACTTGTGCCTATCCTTTCCACTGTTATGCTTCTAAATTTAACTTTCACTTTAAAAAATAAAAGGGGGGAGAAAGAAGTAAGAATGCATTGGGATTCAGAAGTATGTGGTTTTGAGGTCTGGAGCAAATCTAGTTCAGCTTTATGTTTCCAACCCCTAGCATACTTAAGACCAAAAATATATATTTCTATAGTACTGTTTAAAAGGAAAGCAGTATAAATGTCTATGTATACAGTAGCTTCAGACAGATGCACTTCTTAGCAGTTCCAAAGCACCTCCTGGGGCCATCTTATTGGTAGAAAGCTTTAAAACGATCTCACCGAAAATTGCATTTTCGAGTCAATTAGAGGCCATACATGCTCTGTTTCAGAGGGGAGGAAATGACTTTTCTTCAAGAATCTACCTCGTGCTCATACGTTTTAGCTAGGAAATTCTTCCTATGTCTTCTCCATATCTAATTTTCATTGTCTAGTCAGAGAGAACAAATACGACCACATTCTAAAATTATGATAAAAGGTTTACTCACGTCCTGAAGAAAACTTAAGATGCATCTTAATCTTTATGCTCTTCTGACCCCAAAATCTACAATGTAGTATTTTAAAAAGGACTCTGAATTAGTGGAATAATCTTGACTTTAATGCTAATAAATAGTCTGAGTTGGAAAAACCATTAGACCTCGTGGAGCCTACTTTCTCTGAGTAAAATGGGACCAATAATATCAGTCATGCCTACTACTTCATGGTGTAGAAAAGAACCACTAAGAAAAATTTAATCGATTATGACAGGTTACATAAATGAAAGAGTGTATCACTTACTAAAATTGCAACGATTTTTAAATGTGAAACTCAATAAAAAAATTCCAAGCTAATTAAAACAGTAGACACAATTAACGTGTAATTCAAATTGTCAATATTAAATGAAGCATAAAGTCTGTTTTCCTGTCATACTTTTTTTTTTAGTATATGTGCTGCTGAAGCGAGCACTCCTGTCATACTTTAAAAAGTTTCAGTGTTTCAGGGAAATTGGGTTGTCTGCTGTGGGCTCAAAACTAGAGGCAGAACAGGTCGTCTAAACCATTTACTCACCAATGCCACTTCCTGAGTGCAATTGCACCCCTAAAGTTCATTCATTTGCCATATCAATCATTGCTTAATCCATAGTTGCTGTATTCTTTTCTGCTGTGCACTCACATTTTGCTCTGGTTGTCGGCTAAATGCAAGCATTGCATTACCATCTTTCTCTCCACAGGGATATTTCCTCAATTAAACACACTTAAGGAGTAAGTATTGTCTATGGTTTCTCTAATTTCCATTCTCACTTCCTTACTATTCCTAGGTATATGATGCTCAGACATGGTGATTTGTCAGTTTTAATAGTTTGTAGCTTTTGAAGAACCTACAGCCTTAGGAATTTTCCTTTCACTTCCTACTTTTTCAGTTTCTTTGCAGAAAGACTTCATTTCTGTAATATCTACTGTTTATATATTTTTTTTAATTTTGAAAGAGGAAAGAGAAAGTACATGTAAACTAAATACTATTATTTAATTTCTGTAGCTATTCTTTGGTGTAATAGCTAGTCATACATATTATTATTTCAGTCCTATTTGGTGACAAAATAGTAACAATCAGAGGGTTAGACTATAACAGAAAATTAGATTGGATTTTTAAATT
This sequence comes from Procyon lotor, assembly GCA_028646535.1. Classification (NCBI taxonomy): domain Eukaryota; kingdom Metazoa; phylum Chordata; class Mammalia; order Carnivora; family Procyonidae; genus Procyon; species Procyon lotor. The sequence continues at coordinate 75,107,378 of CM053606.1, read as the reverse complement.
TTTAATCTATAAATTCCTCTGTGTGGTTGAATGTGAAGGTGAAAATAATTTTCATTTGTATTCAGAGTTTGCTGCTCTGTAGCTTTCATACTGTCCCTTTGGTGCTTCCTAACCTATTTACCTTCTGATTTTCACTCTCTCTAGTACTGTGATGGAGTGCATTATACGAGCATTCAGTCTAAGTGTTCTTCAAACATCTTTCACTTAGCAGCAATCAAAACACCAACTAAAAGGCTTTTCTTACTATACTTTGAGTAGAAACTCAGCTGTAAAATTATCTTGTACTTATCAGGCAGTAATTAGTTCTGGAATCGTCTTACGAATGCATACCTATATATTTTATATTATCAGGCATACATGGATTCCCTACTGGAAATCATGCACTATGGTAATAAGACTTTCAAAGCACTACATGAGCACTTTGTATCAGATAAAATCAGAATGCTAAAAACCACAGAATATTTACAAAGACATAAGTGCATGTACAAAAGGAGATAATTGAGTTTAGAAGTTTATCAACCTAATTGTGTTATGATGAGAAAATTGGTTGAATTGCAAAATGTAAGCTTATCGGAAAGAGAAAAATTGATGAGTGGTGCTTTCAAGGGTTCCTCTTCCCAGCAATTAGAGATGCAGGAAAAGCATCCCTCACCTGACTATATTCTTCCCAAAAGGAACATTTGCTGGTCCTCGAGTATACCATGAGTTTAATGCTTCTGAGAATGTACTTATTCTGTTCGCTCAGTTAAGAATGACAATGCTCAATATTCTATCAAGATCCAGTTAAAAATACCTAATTTCTGTTACATTTTCTCATCCTTATACTTCAGACCCATCCACTTAACAGAATTATTTGCTTTCTTCCATATGGCATCATGGCACTTGATTTACACATGGTATGGCTAAATAACTACTTATATATTTTGCATATATGTGCCTGTGTTCCTGTATAGAGTGTCAACTCTTAGAAAGAGAAAATTATTTTAGACATTATTGAATCCCCAATACTGGTTAAGGTCTCATAAATTATCAATATCATCCACTTATCAATAACTTAACTCAAATGCATATTTTTTTTAATATTTTATTTATTTTGACAGGGAGAGAGAGAGATCACAAGTAGGCAGAGAGGCAGGCGGGGGGGGGGGGAAGCAGGCTCCCTGCTGAGCAGAGAGCCCGATGCGGGGCTCGATCCCAGGACCCTGAGATCGTGACCTGAGCTGAAGGCAGAGGCTTTAACCCACTGAGCCACCCAGGTGCCCCCTTAACTCAAATGCATATTAATGGCATTTTTAGTTAGCTAGCTATCTAGTTAATTAGTTATATTTACTGACCCTACTCTGAGGTCTAAGCCAACATTTGCAACAGCTTCTTGACACCTCCTTGCAGATGTCTCAGAAATACCTCATATTTAATATGTACAAAAACAAATTAATTGACTTCCAGAACCCAACATGGACTCTAATATTTTCTGCCCCAGTGATGGATGCTACTATCCATCCACCTGTGTGGGACAGAAACCTAGAAGTCACCCTTGACACCTCCTCCTTTACTCTCTTTTTCCATTCCATTTCCATTCCTCTTGATTTTGCCTGCTATATCCACTTTTTGCCTCTAATCCAAAACAACAGCACCAAAAGTGGGCTTAAAAGAGGTAAGCTAGCTAAAAGCAATAATTAAAAAGTAAAATATGACCAAGTTTGTAGGGTTTGGCTGATGAAAAATTTAAGAAGTAAAAAAGATAAGATTTTAATCACAAGAATCCCATCTACTAGAATCAATCTATAAAGATATGAGACTGGCTTCCAAAAGTATGTCCCTTATGAGAGCCCCTCCCAAAGAATGTCTTTAGCAGGATAGCCATGCATTTGAGTTTATTTGACCTATCAACAAACACTGAACGCTAAACCGGTACTGGACTGTTGTTTAGAGGGAAAAAGGGATTCTTCTATGTATAATAGCAAAAGAGGTTTTGTGGAATCAAAAGAAAAAGTGAGACTAGTATTCCTGAGTTTTTCCTCTAAGTTTTCTTTGATATTATTAGGATGGGTAGTCTCTGTCTTACAGGAGCTCACTATCCTATAGGGAAAAGAGAGAGATATAAAGCATTCGCTAAAACGCAATATGATAGTCTTACATCTGGGCAATGGCTTAAAATAGTTTAAGATCAAAAAGATGAAGCAAAAAAAGCCTTCTCTCTTTCCTCTATTTCCTATAAAGTCTATGCAAAACAGACATTTGAAGAATTGCAAAGGTCCATTCAAAATATCAGGGCTCTCCCTTGATATTCGTTAGGCTAGGTAAAATAAATAAGCTATCACCTGCACACTCAAAGTTTCCAAAACCAGATCTGTATTTAATGTTGAATGTGTTCACTGGCCCAAAGAAGGTAGAGCTCTGGCAGGAGTTGCAAGGAAAAAAACTGAAGGTTTGACTCTTAGAAGGCAAATAGAAAATTCCTAAGAAAAAAAAGGCAAGGGTAGAGTATTAACGGCGAGAGAACAAGGTGGAAAAAGGCACGGAGTTTTAAAACAACGGATGTTTGAGGACCCAGCGGAAGGTGTGACGTAGCTGGAACTGAAGACAAATGGTTTTAGGAATTGAAGCAAGTGATGAGAGATGGGATTGGAGTGGCTCAGTAGGTCGGGACCAGATTGTAAAGCTTTATGCAACGTATGAGAGAGTCTTAATCTCATCTTGTAATCAAATGGCTAAAGGAGGACTTTAGGAAGATTTTGTTGTAGTAAGATTACCATGGTAGAACCGTAGAATTCATACTGGAGGGAAAAGGACTGGTAACAGAAAATTCCAAGGAAAGTCCTGAAAAGGTGTTTCAGATTGAGTTGATGGTAGATGTAAGAAAGGACTGTGAAGTAAAATTGACAGAATCTCGTGACTAATAGGAGAAATAGAAAAGCTTAGTGACTCTGTGATTTGTAGCTTAATGGTGGATGGTGATGTCCTTAACTGGGATAAAGAATACAAGAACAGGAATAGACTTTGGAGGTGGGGGTAATGGGAAAGCATGATGCTTCTACTCGGTACCTGTAGGATTTGAGGAAACTGAAGTATATTCAAGTAGCAATTAGATGGAAAGCATATAAAGTTCTCAAGACTGAAAACATAAATTTGAGAGGCATCAACACATTGAAGGTAGTTGAAAGCACTGAATAAACGAGATTATCTTGACTTATATTCACAGTTAGAAGTGAAACATAAAGGACTTAAAGCTATAGAACTAACTCCAACAGATAAGGAGAAGGCTCAACCAGGGGAAAAATGAAAAAATGGTTAGATCTAGGGAAAAAGTCCTAAGGGACAATTGTCTTAGAAACCAAGAATAGGAAAAAAAAAAAAATAGAGGACAGGCAAGTAAAAATTGTACATACACGTCAAATAGTGCTGAAATCAAGTTTTCACAGTTGATGATGATGAGTTTGTTAGAAACTTTGGTGTTTCCATAAAGCAGCAGAGCAGGTTAAATAAAAAATGAATGTCAAGTAGGTTTGACAAGGAATGAGATATAGAGTGTCCTAACTTGAATAAGGAATAGCCCAGGATAATAGTGTTTTAGATGAGAGATTTTTTTTTTACAAACTGGATTCATCTCCATTTCCCAATTCCAAAATAGCTGAAGTAGTATCGTGATTGATGTTCAGCAAATCCAGAAATGCATGAATCCTGCCTTGATCCAACTAGTTATTTTTCCCTTTGAATCCCCACAGGAAATTTAGGTACCACAGGAGCAAAACAATTTCACATTTTTCTTATAAGCTAAGATTTCAATCTCAGAATTTTAGAATTTTAGCATGCCAAAGGAGCCCTATAGAAAACGTAGTCTGTATAATGTCTGCTCTGCTGAAATAACCTCATAAATGAAGCAAGCCATACGCTCAGCGGAGTCTTCCATTCCTCTCCCCTACTTCTAGCATTCAAACTGAGTTTGATACACTGAATGATCACACATCACCACAACACAGTGTATTCTGATTCAAAACATGATGGGAAAGAGCAACATCCATTAAAGGAACAACCTAGAAGATAGTCATACTTAGCTATAGAGAGCATATGAAAATGTCACTTATTAGCAAAGTATCCAATAAGAGATTTTAAATTTTGACTGATCCACATCACCACCCTTCTCCTTTAAGATGGAATTAAAAAAAAAAAAAAAGGTGGGCTTCCTCACTGAGAAGGAGTCAATTATGATCTACTGACTAAACTTCAGAAACACTATTTTTTACCTTTCACTTGGTTTATCTTCATGTTAGGTGATCACATCTAGTTTGCAATGTTTAGAGTTGCTGCTTCAAGGCAAAAGTCATTACTGACCCTCAAAAACTAAACTTAGGAAAGCTATAAAATTATTCAGGGATGTTTTAAACCTAAATTAAAACATTTTCTGGTACATGTTCTTTATAAGCAAGAAACAGTATTTCATGTCTCTAGAAACTGAATGAAATTCACAATAGTAATATATACCCATCTATATTATCAAATTTTATGCATTTACTCATATTATCTCTAAAATAAAAACTCTAAGTAGAAGTTACACATTCCTACATCTAAATTTGAAGTAAATCTTTTTTATAGTGAAAATGGACAAGTTAATTTGTTTAATTCTGTAACAAAAGATAGAACAGCAATTTGCATTTGGCTACAACTCTATTCAAACGGGTAGGCACTTTGGTCAGTCCTTAATTATAAAAGAAATGGTGCTATCATTAAAAGAATCTTAAATGGATAATCCAGAGGTCATTTTAAATTTACATTAGAATATATATTTATACTCAAATATGAATGTATCTTAGGAATAAACTCCATTTTAAATACAATATTAACACTATAATTCATGAACATCAAAGTAAAAAGAAGCCAGAAAGCTGAACAATTTCCCCTACTTTCTTATTGCTCAACCAATCCTTTTTCTCTTCTCAGATCCTTCACTTAAAGACTCTCTTTCCAGGACCTAGAATGTGAGCTGGTTGTTGCCAACTATATGAATCTATATTCGTCACTCTCTTACTTTTATGATCCACAAGTCGATAGTTTTTCAGTCCCTGTTCTAGTGTATTGCTGTCCAGAACAAAGGTGATGGAAGCCACACATGCAATGTGACATTTTCTATTAGCCTAATAAAAAAGCTAAAATGAACAAGTGAAATTAGATTCATTAATATATTTTATTTAACCTAATGTGTCCAAAATACTAGCATTTCAATGTCATTCATAAAAAAAAAAATTGAGAAATTTTACATTATTTTTCAATACTACACCTTGGAAACTCAGTATGCATTTTACACTTAAAGGACCTCCCAGTTTAGACATTTCAACTAGGGTGACAGAAATTTAGACATTTCAACTAGGACAAAGACTTTCAATCTAGATTAGAGAGGTTTCAAGGGCTTAAATAGCCCCCACTGACTAGGGGCCATCACACTGACCTATGTGACTCTAGACCAGGAAAGAGATGATGAGAATTGCCAGTCTCCTGTGCTGCCCAGAGTACTTATGATTTTCAATTGCAGCATTTTTTTAAGGACAGCCAGAGATTATCTTCTTACTAGCAACCTAAAGAGCCCAACCTAAAGTGTGAATAAATATATGAATGAATGAGCAATGGAACAAATGCTGACATGCTAAGTGTCTAAATCATCCCCTCCTATACATTTTACTCACCTTGGTATTCTCATTAGATTGCAAATTTTTTGAAGAAGGGGATTTGTCCTGAATACGTTTGTGATTCAGTAGGTCTCCTACACTCTTTTTCTTCTTTCATTCCACAGGTATGTTCTATTACTGTTTTTAGAGTAAGCATTGAATGTGATAGTAATTATATTTACCACCTCCTCCCAAAAATATGTTACTTTGAAATAAATTATGGAGGCTTCTCAGTGGACTAAGCATCTGCGTTCGGCTCAGGTCATGATTGGAGGTCTAAGATTCCATGACTCCAGATTCTAAGATGGGCTCCCTGCTCAATGGGGAGTCTACTTCTCCCTCTCCCTCTGCCCGTCCCTCCTGCTCCTGCTCTCTCTTTTTCTCTCTCAATAAACAAAATCTTTAAAAAATAAATTAAATAAAATTAAAATTAAAAAAATAAAATAAAATATCTAGCCCTAACACAGAATTGTATTAAGTACTAGTTACTAAATAATAGAGGTGAAGTAAATCAGGGATTCTGTAAATTAGCCAAAAAGTACTGATATATAAACAAGTTAGTCCAGTAAAGGAGAATGGAAGGAATCAGAGAAAGAGTTTTCTGGAGCTAAGTCCCAAAAGCTGGGGTATGTGTTTCCTAGGCAGCTCAGCTGCAAATAGTATGGCCAAGTTACTATTTAAACAGTAATTTATAGTCAAGAGAAACAGTAAGAAAGTTTTTTAAAAAGATAGCTAAATGTTGGAGTCCCTTGGTTGCTGTTGGTTAAGCATCTGCCTTTGGCTGAGGTCAGGATCTGGGGTCCGGGGATCAAGTCTCCCACGGGGCTCCCTGCTCAGTGGGGAGCCTGCTTCTCCCTCTTCCACTCCCCCTGCCTGTGGGCTCTCTCTCTCTCTCTTTCAAATAAATAAAGTCTTTAAAAAAATTAAAATTAAAATTAAAAAAATAAAATACTTCAAAAAAATAAATAAAATAAAATACTTTTAAAAAAGGACAGCCATATGTTGAATATTTAAAATCTTTTTAGCTCATTTGAAGAAATTTAAGCATCTGTATATTTTAGTTTTCTTTCAAAAAAAAAAAGCCAACTATCCCAATCAATTCCTTTCAATTTACAATATGACTTGACTCTCCCCATAAAATTTGTGTGTCTATTGCAGCAAAGATAATCCTTTTACTACTAGACAAAGAAAGCTGAGTTTGAAAGGTTTTGCTGACTCAAGCTCAAAACATGATCTAAGTTTAAAGATTGGAAGATCTTATAATTTATAATTCTGAATGAACCCTTTATAAATGCAGAATATTCCAAAATCAAGAACAGAGCATGTTTGTTAAAGAAATGGCACCTTTGAAATCTTGAATCTGGCTGACCTTTCCTTCTTTTGGCTTGTTTAAGATAAATGGCTACAGAGAATGACTAAGTGTTGGGGGGGAAAAAAAGCTAATAACCTTCAGAATGCTGAGGCACTTACAATAGTAGATCATTTCCTTTCATTGCAAGAACCCCTGCCAACGACTGATCATTCTGATGATTAGTTCAAACTAATCACAAATGATTCATTAAGTCAGTCTCTAGTTTATTATAAGGTCTAAGCTGCATACACCTGGAATATGAAGATAGGAAAGAAACCATTGTGTTTCATTTAAAATAATTATTTTGCCAAAAAACAGAAATGAATACTTCTGTCTTTGTGTATTCTTACCACATAAACTTCAGTAGAAAATAAGTTATAAATTCTCATAGAGCATTCACAATTACTAATTCAAATTCATTCACTTATCTCATTTGATCTTCCAAAATATACGTTGTGGTGGTAGTTACAGATTTTAATCAGGTAAAACTGACTCTTATGCAACTTAGGATAGGAAAACTATGGTGCTAAAAAGCTATGCTAATCCAAATAGTTCCTGGGCTTATCCTGGACTATTACAGTAATATAAGCCATGTATTAAGATTTACTATTTGCTAAAGTATCCCCATAGCATATCCTGTCGTTTAACCTAAAATAAAACATACAAGTTAGATTCTCTATCCTCTTGTTGGGCAAATAAAGAAACTGAATTTTTTTCCTATCTCTCTGGAATCATTATCCTTTGCAACCTGGTATCCAAAATTGTTAAAAGTCATTGCTGTACCTATTTTATCCAATTTTAAAATTTACCAGAAGGGAGAGTAACTCTGTTCTATGTGATTCCAACTTTATCAAAATCAGTACTCCCCTGTATGCTCATATAGTCCAATTACATATCTGTTAGATCCTATGGTACAATCAGAATTTTATTACTGTATGTATTTGTGTCTTTTCATTATGAGCAATGAATTCAGATAAACATATAATACCAGGTAATCTATTTATGTAATCTTAGGCAAGTAACTTCTTCTTCTATGAATCACTACTTTTTAATCATAAAATCAAGATAATCACATTTAGTATTATATATATGCTCTATAATAATATTATGATGACAATCAGTTTTATGGTCAAGTTTATTTTTTTATGGTCAACTTTAAATTCGATAATACATATGTGTTTTGCATAGTGACTGGAACATAGTTAACAATCCAGTATCATATAATCAGGTGCATGATGATCAATAGCATCTGCCCCAGGTACTTTTAGTGAAATGTCAGGGAGTGTCAAAATGGGGGATAGAGAAGACGGGCAGATGTACATGTGGAATCAAAATAAGGAGAGTTATATTCCTCTACCTCTAGATTAGGAACAGTTTTCTCAATGGACCTCCTTCTTGAAACAATGCTTGAACAGGTACTACGCTTGTCTCTGATTCTTTTCTTTATCTATTCTGACCACCTCCAGCCCCTGCTCCTCGTAATTTCAATAAAGTGATGGGCAATTCTTATAGAATTAAGAGCCTTTATGTTTAAACTTCTATGTGTATGTTTTGATCCATGATAAATTGAAACAATGTTTCAGTCTCAGAGCTTATTTTTCTAGGTATTGGCAATAATTAAATATAATTCATGTTACAGGACCCCCGACTGGCTCAGTCAGTAGAGTTCATGACTCACACTCGGGGCTGTGAGTTCAAGCCTCATGCTGGGTGTAGAGATCACTTAAAAATAAAATCTTAAAAGAAACAATTAATATACATATAATTCATGCTCAATAATGAAATATAAAATAAAGGTAAGGATAGATTGTTTTAAGACACTGATATATCAAAAAATCTAGCCACTGCTTTATTAATAAAATTGGTAGGGACATAACTTTCAATGAAATATTGTGTCAGGATTGCTTTACCATAAATTATTAGGCAATACTGCAAGAAGCAAAACTTTTATCTTAATCAGGAGATTAGGGTAGTAATATGATATAAATAAATTTTATTTCTAGAGTTTTATTACTTTAGATATAATGCCATTAAATATATCACTACGCAATAGCAGTGATTATTCTTTGGCTACTCCTATGGAAATACATTTTGAGGGGTATTAGATACATAGCAAGATATGTACAATAGATGATATATAAATACAGATATAGATACGTACATCTATATATTTTTTACTTAAGAAAATACTAAAACAAAGACTGAAAATATATTCGCAAATTGAGAATAAGAGAAAACAGTGTATCTACAATAGCAGCTTTCTGAGACAAACCTGTTTAGTGTTTTGAAACCTACAAGGAAATCATTTTTCTCTACCTCAGGGTCATTCCTTATGCTGGGTATTTCCTGAGGGCAATGTAGATAACCTGAAGTTATTGTTCTACTCAGTTGATATTTGTATATATGTTCCAGTGTCAATGTTTAACCAGAGAAGCAGAACCAACAGGAGGTATATAAGAGATTTATTACAAATAATTCTCTTATACACAATCGTTGCTGGATAGGCAAGTCTAAAATCTGTAGGACCGGTTGTCAGAAAGTGCAGGCTGAAATTCACAGCATGGACTGAAGCTGCTATTCACAGGTGGGATTTCTTATCTAAGGTAAGCCTCAGTTCAATTTTCAGGTTTTTCAACTGATTGATTCAGA
>CM053606.1:75055883-75097218 GCA_028646535.1 Procyon lotor | reverse complement strand
AAGCAGGCTCCCGCCTGAGCAATGAGCCTGATGAGCTAGGGCTCCATCTCACAACCCTGAGATCATGACCTGGGCCAAAACAGGAGTTGGACCTTTAACCAACTGAGCCACCCAGGAGCCCTGAAGACTTTATTTTTTAAGAATGGCTTTAAGTTTACAGTAAAGTTAAAAGGAAGGTACAGAGATTTCCTATACTCCCCTGTTACAAAAACATGCATAGCCTCCTCCGTTATCAAAATCACTTACCACAGTGGTACACTTCTCACCAAGGATGACTCTACATTAATACATCATAATCGCTCAAAATTCATAGTTTACCTCAGAGTTCACTCTTGGTATTGTACATTTCATGGGACTAAACAAACGTGCAAGACCAAGATCCTCATCATTATAATAGTACAGAGTATTTTCACTGCCTTAAAAATCCTCTGTGCTCTGCCTATTTATCTCTTTATCTCTCTCCCACCCCAACACCTGACAACCATTGACTTTTTTTTAGGCTCCATACTTTTCCCCATCTTTTCTTAATAGTCTAGTTGATATAAACATCTTTGCGATGGTCTCAAGTCTGTTTCTCTTTAACTTTGCCTTCTGAAACAACACACACTGAGTCCACTCATTTATCATAATAGCCTTTCAAATATGTAGAGACAGATATCCTGCACCTCATGAATTTTAGTTTTTCCCTCAACTGTTCTAAAGGGCCTTACCAGTATCATTGCCTTCATGAAGATACACTCAAATTTGCAAATTAGGTTCTTAAAAGAGTGTGATTTAGATTTATATCTACAGTTTTGAGTCCTGAAGGGTATGGACTGTGTATAATTCTCTCTGCAGGTCCAACATGTCTTACTAAGGGGCAATGAACATATTTGTTGGATGAACAAATGAATAAAAGAAGCTACTTACAAAAAATGCCTCTAATATAAATTACGTTTAACTATTTGCTTCCCTATATGGTTTCTTCATCCAATTGTAGCTTTGAAAAATGTTTGTAAACTAATAAACAAACTAGCAAATGTGTTAGTTTCTTGGGAATGAAAATTCTAGGAGAATTCTAGAAATTCTAGTGGCTGAGCTGCCATTTTTGTCTTTACCTGGCTATAATACCAGATGGCGTTTGTACCAGTTGTGCACTGGCTTATTTATTAAAGACAGTTTTGGGTTTTTTGTTTTTTCAAGACATTGCAGAGATTTTACAAAATGAGGCCTATCTTGGCACTACAATGTATAAGAAACACTACAATTAGGACTATGCACCAAAACAAGGACAAAAAGAACCACCGCTCTCTCTAATATCAGTCTCTCCACAAGGACTCCATTTTTATTTTTATTTTTATTTTTATTTTATATTTGTCCTAGATAGAGAGAGACAAAGCATCTGACATTTATCCTGGCAAAGACACTGATTCATGGAATGGGAGGATGATTTAGATGAATACTTGAGAGAGACAGTCCGATTCTCTCCAGCCTCAGGGAAACGTGTTACAAATACCTTGAGAGATGCACCTGTAAGAAACTGAGAGAGTGAGTCTAATAAGAGTTTCCTCTAATACGTTCTAGGGAGCAATATAAGAAACTGAGTGAACGGGAAAACTCAGCAGGGACCCCAATAACCTTTAACACAAGTGGGCCAAGACTCTCTTCCTCTTTAGCAAAAGCAGCATGTGCTGTGATGTGTGTCACATTAAGGAATGTTTGTGCTGATGGTCTTGATGGGACTAACAACAGCCAAGTTCCCAGGCAGTGGCCAGGGTGAGGCTGAGTCACAAAGCTGGTCATCGGGAAAGAGAGCAACGATAACAAAAATGAAAAGAAGTATATGAAATAGGTATATGAAAATAAGTATATGTGAAATTACAAATATGGAGTCCAGAGTTAGATTTACTTACTAAGTTCAAATCATTAACAACTTGCTAGCTGGGTAACAACTGGATAACATTTTAATCTCTCTGCTCTTCATTTTCTTTACGTGTAAATTGGGATAATAATAGCACCTACGTTGTACTTTTGTTGTAAGTACCAAATAAATTCATTTAAACTGTCTTGACAATAGTTAGCACTCGATAAATATTACCTATTATTAATATTATTGTCATAATGTAAAAACAACTCAAATCTTCTCTTAGAAGGGCAAAACTGAGTAAAAAATGGTAAAGCAATCCATTATAATAAGTAGCCATTAAATTATACATATAATAGAAAATGAGGAAATATCCATTCATCCATCCGTGAACCCATTTTTTTATATTGAATAGCGGATTATATAAATATTTGATGACATAAATCAAAAAATATTGCTTAAAATTTTCTGCCATAATGTTCCTTAAATAAAAGGAACTTGGATTTTTCATTCCAACTCTCCTACCTTCTTTTTTTTTTTTTAAAGATTTTATTTATTTATTTGACAGAGAGAGAGAGAGATCACAAGTAGGCAGAGAAGCAGGCAGAGAGAGAGGGGAAGCAGGCTCCCCCCTGAGCAGAGAGCCCGAAGCTGGGCTCAATCTCAGGACCCTGAGACCATGACCTGAGCTGAAGGCAGAGGCTTTAACCCACTGAGCCACCCAGGTGCCCCTCTCCTACCTTCTTATACCCAGTATGGAATGAGATAAAACAAAGAGGAAAACCAATTTCTCTGTATGAAAAGGTAGCATATATTTAAGAGCTCTCACCTGAACCCAAGTAGCATGAGAGAGAGAGGATTGAGAAATTATGAGAAGTGATGTAGTTCTAGAGAGCAAGGTCCAAGAAGATAGTAGTAATCTGAAACCAAAGAGCATGTAAAACAAATTCCTTCAGGAGAGAACATGGTTGATGGGAGTTCAGATAATAATAGCAAATTATTTAATATTCAGTTTTATTTTTGTTTTGTGTTCTGCAGAATGCATACTCCACATACTTTATCCTTGCCTCTAATCAACACAGCTTTGTGTTAGTATTGCTTGGGGTAATTGACGGAGATGGAACTCTGTTCCACGCTTGGACCAATAAGGCACAGAAAGGAGAATGCAATGATAGAGACAAAATCTAAAGAGATCCAGATTTGAGCAATAACAGAAAACTGGAGTGAACACTACATGCTAGATAATTTGCAGAACCTCTGAGAAGCTATTGGGATTTCCACTCTTGAGTAGTGCAATCAAGTCATTTTTATTAGGTAGGGCTTTCCCACACAGCTGGAAGAAGAGATAAAAAGGGCCATTCAGAAGCATCTGCCAAAATGAGATTGATGGACATTTTTGTAAGCTCTAATGTGAAGGTGAAGATACAAAGGAAATATTCTTAACTTTGGAGGAAGTAGGGTGAGTCTCAGGTAATATGTGCTAAGATACAAGGACATTTCAAATAATTTGGGAGACAGGTAGGAATTACTTTGGGGAAAAATAGGATATTTATACCATGTAAATAACATGAACAAAGACTGAGAACATGGCAGCATAAAGGATTGTGAAGGTAATGCTTCACATAAACAGCTTATCCTAACACATGATTCCTATTTATTTATGGAAAAATTAGAATATAGATATACTGTTATTAGAAATTTATAAATATAGATTATGTATAGAAAAATATTTAGAAAACAATGTTCCTGGGAGCATAGGATTATGTTACTTCTAAATGATTTCCATACCTATTAAAAGGAAGTTTCTGGGGTCCCTGGGTACTCTGTCAGTTGAGCGTCTGACTCGTTTGGGCTCAGGTCATCATCTGAGAGTCATGGGATCCAGCCCCACACTGGGCTCCATGCTCAGCACACAGCCTACTTGTCTTTGCTCCTCCCCTTCTGCTCCACTCCCCTGGTCTCCCCCTTCCCCACCTCACACACTCTCTCAAAGAAATGAATAAATTTCAAAAAAGGAAAGGAAGTTTCTCTATACTATGAGTAAAAGAGCCTTCAGATGATTCCATTCCACGTAGATCTTTAGTCTTCTAGATGAGATCCCAAATATGATGAAAAAGTCCATCCTCTTAGTAACCTGTCTCAATGCCAGACCTACAGCAACCATGGAAGATGTATGATGTGATTTTTATTTTAAGCAATTAATTTCTAGGATAACTTGTTATGTAATCAGAGTAACCAGGACAAAGTAATTAAATATTTACAATCAAGAAATCCAGGTACATGTGATCATCAAATCTGCAAACTACCATATTATTATATTTATATGGCACTTACCGAAGTCACACCTATTTTTTTCCTTTAAAGGAATGTAAAACAGTTCCTACAAGCTCCAAATCTGGAGTCTGACTACCTGCTGGCCATACACCAGTTATATGACTTTAGAAGAATTAATTAACCACTGTACGTTTATTTTTTTCATCCACATAATTGGGTAAAAATAGTGCCAACCTCAAGGGTTGGAATGAAAATAGGGTAGGCACATGTAAAGCCCTTACAACTTGACTAGCATACAGTAAGCACTTATTAACTCACTGAATTAATGAACCCCTGCTATTAACATATTCTTTGATTTGCTCAACGGTACTGTGAAATTAAGTGTGAATATTATTCTGACTCCATAGGTAAGAAATTGAAGCTCAAGAAGAATGAATGTTTTGTCCAGACACGTAGCTAATAGGTAGCAAACTGCAAGTCAAATCTCAGTCTTGTGACTCCAGATCCCATTTTAAAATGCAAACTTTTGGGTCTCACTGTAGTCTTACTGAATCAGAATGCAGGAGTGGTCCAATAGTCTAATTTTTAAAAATTTAAATTATTCTAGAACGTCCTTATGCACTAGAAAGTCTGAAACCCCTAACCCCATATTTAGTCAATATAGAAAATGTAAGATTTCCAAAAAAGAAAATTTAAAAATCATTTTTTGTTTTTGAAAGCTTTACAGCAGGAAAAAAGTCCCCTCCGCCATTTTCATTAAGTAAAATAATCCATGTCATGCAGATTTGCCATGAAATTCCCCAAGTACTTTAATACAATCATGCCCTGTAAAAAAGCAACAGTTCACTTATTTGACTACATGAGAACAAGATGATGAGCTTATCCCCAAGTGATAGGTTGCCCTGTTGCCTTTTGGCAAGGATAAATTTCCATAAGTTTTTTAGTTTTTTTTGATATGAGTATAGTTGACACACAATGTTACAACAGTTTCCAACATAGTGATTCAACTTCTCTCTGCTATGCTCACAAGTGCCATAAGTATTTTGAATCTGTTTATCTGGCTGCCCAACAGAAGTTTCTTTCTTTCTTTTTCTTTTTCTTTTTTTTTAATTTTATTTATTTATTTGACAGAGAGATCACATGTAGGCAGAGAGGCAGGTGGGGGGGTGGGGAAGCAGGCTCCCCACTGAGCAGAGAGCCCAATGCAGGGCTCAATCTTTGGACCCTGGGATCAAGACCTGAACCTCTGAAGGCAGAGGCTTTAACCCACTGAGCCACCCACGTGCCCCCCAACAGAAGTTTCTTGTGCCTACTTTCCTGATACAGGTCAAACTCAGGTCCCAGTAGACTTGACAGTTTGACAGTTATTATTATGAGAGGATATTAATGAGCTCCTCACAATCTACATTAGGGGCACAAGTCAAAACACCTGTGGATTTTGATGTGAAGAACTTTCGATCTTTTCCAACTTCTCATTAAGAACCAGGCATCTGCTCGATATGGCTATGGGCACCTTAATCTCACTTCTCTGCGAACTCTAATTTGGACTCTATTGTGTATTCACTTTGTGATTGCTAGCACAGCAACATCATTGCATTGACAGTGGAGGCAAGGGAAGGGATGCAAGGACAGAAGAACTCACCAAGGGATACTTCTCAAAACTGTGTGAGAGCTAAGGGAAAGGGCAGAGAGAGAGGAGGAGCAGAGGAGTAGATTTCTCTCCATTGGAAGGGCTGATTTATATGAAGGTCATCTTAAGCAGTAAGAAGGAAAAAACCTCTTTTTTTGGCCTTATGCATCTTTATTAGAGCCCAGTGCTTTAGTGTCAGACAAAAATGTGTATTTGGTAGAGATCATGAAGAGCTTATTAAGGAAATACAGACAGTTGATTTCATTTTTGCTGATCTAGTCTGTAAACAAAATCTCCTTGAAAATAATCTTTTTTTTTTTAAGATTTTATTTCTTTATTTGACAGATAGAGAGTACAGCAGGAGGAGCAGCAGGCAGAGGGAGAGGGAGGAGAGGGCTCACCAAGCAGGGAGCTCAATGTGGGACTTGACCCCGGGATCATGACCTGAAGGCAGATGCTTAACCGACTGAGCCACCCAGGTGCCCTCCTTGAAAGTAATCTAAAACCAGAAGACCCCTGAAATATTTTCATATATTATTTAAAAGCCTACTATGCATGGCAGTTATTTTAGTTGGTAAGACTTACCATTAATTATAGAAAGTAATTACAAAACAAATATCAGTGTCTCTGAAATCCTCCAAGATATTGCAAAACGCACATGCCTATTGACATATATGATTCCTTTAGGTCCCATTGTTTTGGTAATCCCTTTCAAAGCTAACACAGAAGAATGTGTAAGAATGCAGAATGTGTAAGAATGCAGAAAACTTGGCTCCTAGCTCAGCCACTTACTAACTATACACTCCTGGGATAATTATTTAAATGTCCTAAGATTTCATTTTCTTATCTATAAAGTAAGAATTTTAATAGCAGGCTCCTCTATGAAGAGATTCTGGATCTTCCTTTTGTGGAATTGATCACACTTTTCTTTAAAGCCTTGCTGTAACCTAAACGTCCTTTTCATCCATAGCACCTATCATACTTCTTTCTTCTACCACACTATACACTGCACAGCTGTGCAACCAGGCAAACAGGGGATACCCAATACATACTTGTGTGTGAATGAATAAATGAATGAATGAATGAATGAATGAATGAATGAATGAACCAACCAATGAATGAACTGGAAAAATCTTGTGCAAAACACTTATGAAGTATATTCCTATTACCACCATTTTACAGGAAATGAAGCTAAAGCTCCAAATGTTAAATCATCTGCCTAGAATCCAGAACCAAAAGATGGAAAAGCCAGGATTCAAAGCTCAATCTTATCTCTTCTCACTCTACCTTGCAGACTTCAGCATGATACAGTTTCCCTACAGAAAGTTCACAGAACATTTTAGGCTTTCCCTGTGGTCACTATCATATTCTTCCTTGCACTGTGAGGTGATGGTACTTGCCTCATCCATTAACTAAATTCAAGTTTCCTTAAGGACAAAACCACACATTACTGATCTTTGTGTGTGAATTGATAATGTCTAGTTTAACAAATATTTGTGGAATTGAGGAATTTAGCTTTTGAAAGAGAGTCCGGCAATCCCCCTGGGTTGTTTTAACTGTGGCTCTATCTGTGGCCAAAAAAAAAGATTAAATAATTCAGCCGTTTATGCCTCTTTTATAGCAAACTCAAGGTCCCTTCAATTCTCTTACATCCATCATAGACTTTTATGTGGTTGCTGCACAAATATGACTTTTTTCTCCTCCATAGTCTATATATACTATTTTGCAGAATTATTAGAAACTGTGAAATAATTTCTCATAAGTTTATAATCGGCTGAAAGTGTTTCCTACATATACCTTATAATTTGTAAGCAATCTTGAAATAAGATCTTAGAACATTTAAAACAAAGCAAGCAAGAAAACATTATTGGGATTATTTATTTTTCATAAGACATGGAGAAAATCTATTCTCTCCAACTTTTTGACAATTTTTTCATATTTTAGATGAATTTCAAATTAACTTTATTTTTGTATGGCTGAAAGTTCAAACTGTATTATTATGACCTCTGCACGTAGTATTTTAAATTTGATTTTATAGAGCCCTAACTGGTTTCCAAAGTTATTTTTAATTCATGTGAATTACCTAAATTGGAGGTCCATTAACTTTCATTAGGCGGTCTCAGGAGCTGAATGCTGGCAAGGTGCCGAGCTCCCCGAGCTTGAGGAGTAGAGACAGATGAAGGACTGCCAGAGTAGAGAGACTGGAAATAAAGGTAAACCTCCACTAAGAGCCCAGCCCACTTACTCATCTGCATTCCAATTAACAAGATTGCAACTCAACTAGTACTTCTGGCATTCAATAATCAGGTCCAAGAAAGCTCAGTGGAACGCCAAGAAGTGGGTTTCCCAGGATGCCTCTATGTTTGGGCTATACTTTTGGTAGGGTGTGGTATTATTCCAATGCTTCCTGATTTTGTTCATCCAAATGTAGCAAAGAAACAAAAAAATGATCACACTGGGAACACTTATGACATTTTACAATGCCAGGATGATGGAATATCTGCTTAGTTAAGAAGTTTTACCTGCTCAGCGCTGCCACTAGGAATCCATCACTAATGAGTTCAGGCCCATACATCATAGCTAGAAAGCATGTGACAGTTTGAGTACAATCCAAGTCCTGGCATTTCAGGATTGTATACTAATTTCCATCAGAATTTCTCAGGATGTGCATGATCTTTTTAGAGAAGGGGCAGCTGGCAAGTGAAGACATAAGAACAATGGATTGTAATTAAAATGCAAAACAAAACAACCACAAAAAGCACTCAAGCTTAGATCCAGAGCTGTTAGAATTTTAATCTCAGGTCAGTCATTTCCATATAGGTATTGTGTGAGTAAATTTAATATCTCTGAGCCTCAATCTTACCATCTAAAAACGGATACAATAATACCCAGCTTTAGGTTTTTTTTTTTTTTTTTAGAAAAACTAAATTAGAAAATGACTTAGTGACAAGCATACAATAGGCCTTCAGAACATGGTATTAGGCTGCTGCCTCTGTAATTGCAGATATCTCTAAACAAAAAGTTACCCTTTAGTCTGCCCTTAGAATCTCTGTACCAGAAAACGATGAAATTATCAAACTCAGTAGGTTTTCTCCAGCCTTCTGTGTTGAAGAGTGGAAAAGTGCTTATTCTCGTTTAACCATGCAAATGTTCCATATGAGCTAAGAGGTCATGTGGTCTCTAAAGACACCCTCAAAATTAGTTGGGGCAACTTCCTTTAATGTCTTCATTCATTTGCTCATCATTCATTCATTCCAAAATATTTACTAAATATTCTGTGCGTCAGGGGCTGTGAAACACGAGTGAGTAAGTTAGAAACAGAGCCTACCTTTAGGCAGTTTATACCTTCTCACTCTCTTCCTATGTTGGCCTACTGTTCATTTTTCAATGATATCTCTATCTAATTACTAAAGATACTTATATTCTCATACAAGATTCAAAAGATATGGAGTAGAATGAAAACTTTATCATCTCATTCTCTGCAAAACTGACACCATCAATAGTCTGACTTGTATTTTTTCACTTTTTCTAATCTATATGTTCACATACCATTACTTTTTCAAAACAGCATTATATTATACAATCTTTAATATTTAGCATAATAATAAAAGTCATAGTAGTTACTCAGTTTATTTCTTTTTAATAAAGTTTGCAGGCTCTGAATTAACTTGAATTTAAAACAAAGGACTTTGGGAATAAATCTTTAGGTTTAAAAAAAAACCAAATAGTCCTTGTAAAGTCACGAAAGGAAATTTTCCACAAAGCTGCCAGCTTTAACCTGATTATCCTCTTACCAGATGGTCATTATTCCCAAAATCTTAAAAGATGGACTGAATTTATCAGACAGGGCTTCTTAAAAATAATTCCAGTGATGTGATAAATCTTCCTTGATTTTGCCGAGAAATGTTTCAATGGATTATTTTTCAAAAAAGGATTTTTTTAAAAACCCATTCTAGATTAATAGAAAGCTGTTTCCTTTCTGTTTCATTCAAAAAAATTTGAATAACAAGTCAAAATCATTTTAGAAAAAAATGCCATTTTATATCAGACCATTTCAGGCAGTTTTTACCTCTTTTCTCAGAATTCCTCTCTAGGCCTTTAAAGCATAGGGTTATAGAGGGCTGTCATTTTCAGTCCTTCTATCTATTTTTTAAAAAGCAGAAGTAGTTATATGTAAAAAAAAAAAAACAAACCATCCTTCCTTTGAAATAAGCTAAATAATTTTTAAAAGAATTCAGGCTAAGTGTGATTCTCAAAAGCTCTTCAATTCCAAGGAATGCCCTGGCTTTCACTTATCAATAGGCAATGCTAGAATTAAAAGACTTTTTTTTAAAAATGCAAAAAAAAAAAATAAATTTTTTTCAATCCAAAGTTCGAAAACTTTATTCTGTTCCTATTTTTTATGTTCTACCATATTTGAGAGACAATTGTCTATCATAGGTGAAATGTAAACAGCTAATTTTAATGCCCATCTTTATAGATTTATAGACTCATAAAGACACCAGAAATGGTTGTAACTAATCCTCCTATTTGGGTAAATAAAGAAACTCAGTGAGGTGACCAGAGGAAAAAACCAATACCTCCAATGTGCCAGTTACTCTACCAAGTGCTTTATCTGTTTTACCTCATTTAAATCTGATTACTTGATTTGAGTAATCAAGTAATCAAACTTGAAATGAGTCATTAGGCCCAGTTCAAGCCATGATGACTCGTCCAAAGTCACAAGGTGATTTAAATGCAGAACTGAGAGTTTTCCTGAAGACCACTATTTTTTTTTTTAATTAGTGGGGAGGTGTGCAGAGGGAGAGAGAGAGAATCTCAAACAGACTGTTCACTGAGCAAGGACCCCGACATGGGGCTCAGTCTCACAGCCCTGTGATCGTGATCTGAGCCAAAATCAAGAGTCTGACGCTTACCCGACTGAGCCACTCAGGCGCCCCACTGGAGACTTCTATCTTAGTACAGAGATCTTTATGTTATACTAGGCTGCTTTGTATCATTGATTGATCAGAGGTTTACATGAAAATTGTGACAGACTGAACAGAAACAGTTTGGAGAACTGAATCATGCTATCGAAGATAAGAGATTTAAGACTAAATACTATAAACATGATTTTTTTTTGTCTGTGATATAGACTACGCTATTAGATATAGATTAATTAGATATCATCCCTATTTTAGTACCATCTTATTGCCATAGAAAAGTTTATGACCAAATACTTCAATGTGCTTGAATATACGGCTTAATTGGCTTAAGCTTATAGCTAGAAAATTCTAATATTTTTATGGTCTAGTTCAATTAAACTAACCTAAGGCTTTAAATATTGAGCTATTTATTATGAGCAAAAGTATGGCAAATTCACTGTTCTATACTTTAAAATAATCACTCAGGTTCAGATCCAGACTTTGCCACTTCTTTGACTATCTTGCCTTACTTGTCCTCATCCTGGACACTCGGGTCAGAGTTATTCTCTTAAGGAATGTGATTAAATATGTTCATCAAATATTTACTAAGAATCCACCATGGGCTAAGCCAAGTGCTGGGTACTGAGAGTATAACAGGGATTAAGACTTGTCAGAGTCCTTCTGGAGCTTAGAATTTAATACAGACATATTCAAATAATTACAAATCTCAGTAAGAAGAAGAGGGAGAGAGAAACAGTTGGAGTACAAGGGATTGGTAGAACAGTGAAAATACTTTGTATAATTCTATAATAGTGGATGCATGTCATTACACACTTGACCAAACCCATAAAATATACGCTAATGTAAACTATGGCCTTGGATGGTAATGTCTCAATATAGGTTCATCAATTATAACAAATATACCGCACTGGTGGGGGACGTTGATAATGGGGGAGGCTGTGTATGTGTGGGGAGAAGGGTAAATGGGAACTCCTTGTACCTTACTCTCAATTTTCTGTGAATCTGAAACTGCTCTAAAATAATAAAGTCTTAAAAAAACAAAAATACTAAAAGGCAAAAAAAAAAACCCAAAACCTTCTGTGGTAGGTATTACTATGTTAGGACTAAGTACAATATACTATGGAATATGGAAAAACATAACAAGTTACCTAATATAGAGGTGGAGAGTATAGCAGAGTTTCTTACAGAAAATGGTATTTAGTTTTAAACACTCACACTTAATATAGATTAATATCCACCTGTTTCCTACAAGGTAAATATAAATATTTAAGAAAAAAGTTAAAATAAATATTTAGGCCCTTCACTATCTTCTATCTCTATAATATCATCTTCTACCACTTTTCTGGCACCCTTGTACCATATACCACTATTCAGTCTTCCTCCCAAGCAGACCATGTTCTTCAAAAACCCATAACCTGGTCTTACTTCTAATTACCTCCTCCTTATTCAGCAGAAATGCCTCCATTCATCCACTAAAGCAAAAGCCGAATGTTTCATACTTTATTTCGTATCTGTCCACTTCTTTCTGTCCTAAGACGTTTGTCCATTCTGCTGTGATCCCCCCGTATGCTGTACACATCTAAACTACAGTACATCCCAAATTTACTTCAAGCTTCTTAAGTATCTTACACATCTATGAATTATCAGCTCCGAATGCATTACTTGACCTACACCAGGAACTAAATAAATACTCACTGAATTTGGAATACTTAATTCCTATTCTAAAGGGCATTGCTCTGATCAGAAATACAACATTTATAAAAATGTAGTGTTAGATTAAAGAAATACAAGAGTTTAAAAAAACTTCCATAAAACTTAAATGTAAGAGCTCAAGAAGTAGCCTTTTGAGTGTGACTTGAGGGTGCAAGTACAACTACTTCGCTTGATTTACTGCGAATGACAGTGTTACACAGAACTGTCAATACGTCAAATTAGGGTTAACGAGAAAAGCAAATATACTTTGCAAAGATATACTGTACCATCCAAATGGAATCTGATACAATGCAGTTAATTTTCCAGATCTCAAACTGTAGTCATGACATATTGAATATGCATAACACAGCTTAGATTCCTATTAAGCTCCATGTCACTCTTACTTCGTTTCTTTGTTACTACAAATTGGATGTAGAAACCAAAGTAATATACACTTGATTTCTTATTTGTAGAAAGAAAAGCTATTAGAGTCCTGAATTCCTCTCTGGTTTTGATAGTAGGCATTTGCTTCCCTTTGTGTCTACTGAAAAGCCAACCAAGTTGATTTATAGCCACTATTGTGCAAAGACTTTACTATAAACATTTTGATAATCAATGCAAATTTGATATATTCATGTCCTTTCCTGTTTAAATTTAACAAAGCTGGTTGACTTCCTAAGTTAAGTGTGTACAATAAAAACATTCTCACTAAAGGTTGTATTTTGCCTCTGGTTTTGTTTCTTAGGTAATGAAAATAATTTTCAATTCCAAACACTGGTTCACTGCACTTGAGACCATGCTCAGGCCTCATAGGTGGTGTTAACATTAAAGACATCAGGTGGAGGGCACCTGGGTGGCTCAGTGGGTTAAAGCCTCTGCCTTCAGCTCAGGTCATGATCTCAGGGTCCTGGGATCCAGCACCGTGTGGGGCTCTATGCTCAGTGAGGAGCCTGCTCCTCCCCTTCACTCTGCCTGCCTCTCTGCCTACTTTTGATCTCTCTCCCTGTTAAATAAATAAAACCTTTAAGATTTAAAAAAAAAAAGACATCAAGTGGAAAATTTTGATTCCCAATATCAAACTCAACTATTATTTTTCAAAATTTCTATTATTACAGTTTTGTCTTTAAAGAAAAGCAAAAGACAAACTTGTAGGTTTTTAAAATATGCACAAAAATGTTAGAGATAAAATATCACAGAGTACAACCACCAGATAACACAGTCCCAATATCACATTGAAAGGGAACCACTGTAATCAGAGCTGATTAAGTGCTGTATTTATGTACATAAACTGAATTAGAACATCTAATTCAGAAAACTGAATTAGAACACAAAATTATCAAGAGAATTATGAGTAGAGAAGATCCAAATAAGTAAAGAACTTTTAGAGTCTAGGTCTTTCTGATTATTGACTTAATTTCTCTTTTTACTCTTGTGCTTAACTAAAAATATACACATTTCATTTGTTAGACTTAAAGAGAACTTTCCCCCCAAGCTTTGCTAATTATATAAACTTTAAACAGATTTTACCCATGCTTTAATTACTCCACTCTTAGATGAAGCTAAGAATATATTTCAGACATCCCTATTTCCAGGTTGTTCACAATTCAGAAATGCTGAAGTGTTTTGAAATTCCTCTATGGAATTTAGTGCAAAAATAAAGTTAAAAATAAGTAATTTGATTGAGATTATATATACACAGATTTAAAAGGACATGGCTGCACGAGAATTTTAAAATATTTATAAATTCTGCCAAATCTCCTTATACTATATTCAGGAGCAAATATTGAAAAGGAAAGGAAAAGTCACACAGGAAGGACCATATCCTCGTGTAAACTTTAAAATTAGCATTCACTGGAGCAATCAGCTTAAAGTCAGTCATTCTAGAGAAACATGCCTAAGAACTAAAGGGCACTGGCAGCTACACAAGACTATCTGACATCCAGAAAATATGTGGACAGACACCTCTGGGTCCTGTAGGCAGACTGCCTGGATAATATTCAGGTTTTAGAACTTTACTAGTTTGGACCAGTCACTTACAGATCTTCAGTTTAATCATCTGTACGTTGGGAAAAATGACATCAAATACTTCGTAGGGTTTTTGTGAGGACTAATTGAGTTACTGAATGCCAGCTGCTTAGACAAGTGCCTCTCAATTCATAAACCCTATATATGTTAGCTATTTTTTTTTTTATTTCATCTCACAAATTCCTCTTCACATTTTCACAGGTCCTGATTCAAAAGACTGACTTACAAATCCATGGGCATATTTGCTATCTCTGAGAGAAAAATGTCCAGGAAACAACCCATTTTGAGAGACAGGTGGGGTTTTCTCTGTAAGAATTTTAAAACCTCTTACTCTACAGAAGACAAATACAAAGATGCCTGACAGATATTCCCAGGGAAAATTGGTTCTAAGTGGCTCCAGGACTACCCATAGAAAGGATGAAGAAATGGGGAGATAAAGTCAAGCAGAAGAATATCGTTATAAAAGAAAAGCCTAACCAGTCAGCTTGGACCTCAACTAGCCCTACTTAGCCAGAATCAGGGAGTTGCTGTTCTTGAAAATCAACTCATCCCGTTCCTCTTCAATTCTTAAAATAAGAAGGTAATCTGGGAACCATCTATACATTCTTCAAAGTATGGGTTAGAGTGAGAGGAGCCTCAGTTCGAGTCCTAACTCTACTACATAAGAGTCAACATTTATTAAGCACCTACTAAGACTGAAGTCCTTAAAAAAAAAAAGACAAGTCCTTTATATATATTAACTCATTTAATCCTAATAAGAACTGTATAAAATAGATATGATTATTAGCATTAAAATAATGAGGCATGGAAGCATTAAGTAACTTTCCCCAGGAGCACCTGCTAGGAAGTAGAGCCTGAATTCACACCCAGGAAGTCTGACTGAGGAGATCACAGCCTCTTGTTCAGTACAATTTTAGGCACGTTACTTAAACTCTCAGAATGTCAGTTTCCTCATCAGTTCATACACACTTGTTGCAAAGGTTAAATTAGATAATGTCTTTACTGCATTTGTCATGTTCAGCAAATTGTATCATTATTCCTTATGAAGGATTTACCCCACTGTCGTTGACTGGTAGAACTCTAAGGCTTATGGAGTCATAGGCCCCAGGTGGAAATGAGCCCAATTGCTCCAAGACTCTCTGCTCCAAGAGACTGCTGCTCCAAGACTCTGTACCAAGACTCTCTGCTTGGTAGACTCTCTGCTCCAAATCTCTCTGAGGTTCTAACATCACTCTACCCCACAAGGGGCCAAGTGTGAGCCTCTTTTCAATGACACCAGCTGTAACCACACTTCCCTACTGTGGTTCCTCTATCTCCAGACCAGTGAAGCTCTACATTAGAAGGAGACAAAGACCCCTACAGCAGCCTCTGTTCTCTGTTCCTTCCCTTGCACCTGAGATTTAGAGTCTCTATCTCAGAGTTGAGCACCTGACCCCTTTAGTCTCATTGTCCTACAGGAAAATTGTTCTGAATCAAGAGATCATCAGGCCCACCAGCCTTAACAGAAGGTTATTAGTTTCAAGATTTTAACCTACTAAAAATAGATGATCAATTACTTGATATTTTAATTATCGTATCTCTAAGAGTTTATCAACCATTTTATTATTATGCTTTATTACCAACTTTTATCTTGAATTTTTCACCCAACACCGAACATTTCCAAATACCAAAACGATTCCAAAGAAGTGTCCTGCTGAGAACAAGAAAAGCAGTAAAGGCATTCCTATGTGGGCATGTGAAGAATTCTCAGTGAGGGCAAAGGAAAGTGAACAGACTGATGAATAGAGTATTGTACAGATAATAGAAGTAATGAAAACACAAAGAAGGAATAAATTTTTCAGAAAAACAAAGAAACTGTAATGGTTTGGGATGTTTAAATATACATAGAAACCATGCAGACAAAAAACCAGGATCTACCTGGTGGCTGTCGGCAAGAGCCAGACTGACAGTGAGGTGAAACTGGTTACAGGTCTCTCTTATATATAAGACAGCTCCACAGGCACCGCTAAGGTTGGCTGATGCGGGCGCCCTGACAGGAGCACACGTGAACTTTCTCCCACACCTACATCACCTGGCAAGTGGACCCTGACTGGAAAAATACAAGCAAGTCACTAACAACCTACCAATGCCCAGACTGTAAATTCCTTTGGAACCAGATCCTTCTTGACACAGCAGGGGAAAAAAACAAAAAATCTGTATGCTTGTTTTCATTAGATTTTCTCAGTGGAAGAGTGAGGAGTAAGCATATTTTACCTCACGTTAAGCTTTGGGCTACATATATTAATCCACTTCACAAACATGCACTGAATGCCTTCACCGTGCCCGTCTATTCTTGAAACTGGAAATGTAAAACAGATAGGGGTAACTGGGTGGCTCAGTTGGTTGAGCCTCCGACTCTTGGTTTTGGCTCAGGTCATGATCTCATGGGTTGTGGGATTGAGCCCCATGATGGAGAGTCGGCTTGAAGATTATCTCCCTCTGCCCCTCCCCCCACTCACACACACTCTCTCTAAAATAAAGCACTACACCTTATGGAACTCATCTTCTATAGAAAGGAGAGAGACAATAGAAAAAATAAATAAGTGCAAAAGATGTGTACTATACTGTGTTAATTACTACAAGGAAAATTGAAGCACGGAAGAACAGGAAATACTGAATAGGGAAACATTACCATTTAAATAGGATAGCCAGTGAAGAGCTTATATTAAGAGTGACCTTTGAGAAAGGACCTTAAAAATGTTAGAGAACAAGCCATGAAGATATGTAGATGAAGAACATTCCAGAAAAGAAAACAGCATGTAGAAAATCTGTACGTTAACCTCTCAGTAAGGTCAGTAAGACTCAGATAGAGTAAGCAAGAGTCACAGGAGTTGACCTCAAGTAGGTAAGAGAGTCAGAGCAATGCAGGGGCTTACAGGCCACTGTAATCACTTTGGCTTTTACTCAGAATGAGTTGGAAAAATTTTGTAAGGTTGTGCACAGGTTAATTCTTTGACTTAAATTTTTAAAGGATTGCTCTGTTGGTTTGAAAATACACTGTTGGGAAGCAAGTGTACAAATAGGGAGACCGGTTAGGAAACCATGGAAATAATCTCAAGTGGGAGATAAAGGGGGTGTGGATATGGTGAGTAGTGTTCATATTCTGGAGCCACGGTTAAGGTAAAGTCAGCAGGACTGGCCAATGAGTTGTCTGTAGGGTGTGACTTAAGGCTGACCACAATGCTTCTGGCTCAAGCAGTTATAAGACTGGAGTTGCAAGGGCACCCAGCTGGCTCAGTAGGTAAAGCATGGGAATCTTGATCTCAGGGCTATAGGTTAGAGCCCCACAATGGGTATAGAGATCACTTAAAAATAAAATCTTAAAGAAAAAAAATAGAGCTGCCATTTACTGAGATGGGGAAGACTACTTGAGCAGTTTTGTTTTCTTTTTGTGAGAGGATGGGACAGAAATAAGAAATGCAATATAGAATATGGTGATTATATGATTGATGCCTGTGGAGGTCCAATAGAACATATTAAATAGGGAGTTTAGGTCAATGAATTTGGAGCTCAGGAGAGAGATCCAGACTGGAAGTAAAATTCTAAGGGCAGGATCCAGACAGTATTTAACAGTATCTGCCTACTAAATAACATCATTTAGGACGGAGCAGAGGAACTACACAGAGAATAAAAATCCAAAGACTGATTCCTTGGACAGTCGATCATCCAAGTTCAGGGGCTGAAGAGGAGAAACAAAGGAGGCCGAGAAGGACAGGATGGTGAGAGGGCAGGAGTATAAAGGGAGAATGCTAGTTGTCAAATGAAGAAACTATTTCTAGGAAAAAAGGACGAACATCTGTGTTAAACATCCCTGAGAAAGCAAGTAAAGCGAGACCTGAGATTACCCCTGCTTTAGCAGTGCAGCGCTCACTGGTGCCAGACCAGGAAACTTTCTGTGGGGTAGAGGGGACAGAACATGGCTGGAATAGGTTAAGAGTAGAATGGGAAGAAAAGACTAGGAGATAGTTCAGAAAACGCTCTCAAGGCATTTTACCTTTAAGAGGAACAGAGAAACAGTCTGGTAGACTTATATATGGAGCCAAAAAAGGTTTATAAAGATATTTAAAGATTTATAATTAGATAATTTCACATATTAAAATTCCTTTCAAATCTAGTGTTTCAGTGTTTTACACTTCATCACAAGGAATCAAAGACCAGATTAAGTTCCATTATCTGGTTGTGTTTGTCTTCTGGTAATAAGACTTTGTAAATAAAATTCAGGTCAGTTAGATGGTTGGCATGCGACCGTGAATTGAAAATACATATTTAAGTCCATTAAATCTATACCTTATCAATAAATTTCCTTCCTCCCTTTCCCTATTTAATTGAATATGTTAAACTTTGGGTCTTATACTCTTCTCTATTAATACT
The DNA here is from genome assembly GCA_028646535.1 of Procyon lotor. Lineage (NCBI taxonomy): Eukaryota > Metazoa > Chordata > Mammalia > Carnivora > Procyonidae > Procyon > Procyon lotor. The sequence continues at coordinate 75,078,419 of CM053606.1, read as the reverse complement.
TAAATATTTTCTATATGAATAGATTAAGACAACCTAAACACTCAATTTGCGTGTGTCCATGTCTACATCTAAAATATAAAGATATGGGTTTTAATTTTTTAGCATATCATCATTTCTAGTAGGCAGATGTGATCAGATCTAATCCCCAGAACCTGTGAATATGTTACCTCACATGGAAAAAGGACCTTTGCAGATATGATTGTTAAAAATTTTGAGATAGAAAGATTATCCTGAATTATGCAGATGGGCTGAATTTAATCACGAACTTCTCTACAAATGAAAGGAATAAAAAAGAAGTCAGGAAACTCAGAGAAAATATAATGATGGAAATAGAGACTGGAATCATGTGATTTGAAGATGGAAGGGACCCGCCATGAGTGTGGGAATGCAGGGAGACTTCAGGGGGTAGAAAAGGCAGGGATGCAGTTTCCTTTCCGGAGCCTTGAGAAGGAACACAGCCCTGTTAACACCTTAATTTTAGCTCTGGGAAATCCATTTCAAACCACTGACCTAGGTAACTGCAGGATAATAAATTTCTGTTGTCGTAAGTCACTAAATTTGTAGTAATTTACTATAGTAGCAACAGATAATTAAAGTACCATTAGTGATCGGTATTTGTCTATATCCCTCAGGAAACAGTTAACTCCTTGAAGTCATGTTCTCGTCTTGATTATCTCTTTATTTCTTACAGATCTCTATAATACCTGGTCCATAGCAGGCCCTCAATAAATGTTGAATTTCTTTGGAAAATTAGTTAATATTTAAGTATTGTATCAAAATTAGATCAGTAAATATAAAAATGTCTGTGAAGAAGGAGTTCCCAAAGGAGAAAATGATAAAATGCGGCATTTACCTTTAATGTTCTTTCAAGAAAATTTTTCAAGAAAAAATGAATTTATCAACATAAATAAAAGGAACCTTGAATGTTTATAAATTATGTGACCTTTTCCTACTCAGGAGGATACTACTATAATTCCTAAACATTAGAAGAAATACACTGCTTGATTTCCACAAATTTTTAATATAATTACATGCCAGGATTTGTAAGTTTTTTGTATATTTTTAATCATAGAATAACATAATTAAATATTTCTTTAAAATGTCAGGATTTGGGGGCACCTGGGTGGCTCAGTGGTTAAAACCTCTGCCTTCAGCTCAGGTCATAATCCCAGGGTCCTGGGATCGAGCCCTGCATTGGGCTCTCTGCTCAGCAGGGAGCCTGCTTCCCCTTCTCTCTTTGCCTGACTCTCTGCCTACTTGTGATCTCTCTCCTCTCTGTCAAATAAATAAATAAATAAAATCTTTAAAAAAAATCAAAATAAAATGTCAGGATTTCATTGTTATGTGTAAATTATGTTGATTGCTTTTATTTTATTTTTGGCATGATGTCCAAAAAAACCCATGCAATAATAACTTATTTTTAAAGAAGTGCGTTCTGGGGGTGCCTGGGTGGCTCAGTGGGTTAAAGCCTCTACCTTTGGCTTAGGTCATGATCCCAGAGTTCTGGACTCAAGCCCCACATCGGGCTCTCTGCTCAGCGGGGAACCTGCTTCCCCCTCTCTCTCTCTGCCTGCTTCTCTGCCTACTTGTGATCTCTCTCTCTCTCTGTCAAATAAATAAATAAAATATTAAAAAAAAAAAGTGCCTTCTGCAAACAACTTCCTACTACACAAACAGTCTGTGACTATCTTTATAAACAATGCTATATTCCATTTCAACCCCTCATTGCAATACTGTCACTACAACAGATGATACTGTAATTTAGGATTAGAATAAAAATCACTGAGATCTTAACTCTTGATTTAACTCTGAAACATACTAACTTCTCAACACATATAACAGAATATTGTACTATCAAACCATACATAAATAAAATTGAAAATAAAATAAAATAAAAATAAAATTACCTGAAAATAAAATTGTCTGGATGATCAAATTATATTTAGCAAGTAATGTAAGTCTATTTAACTGCTTTCCTGTTCGTGATTCCTTTAGACATATTGCTCAATATTATATTGTTAGCTCAGTGAAGCATTTTCCTCATACTAAACTTAAAATGTATTAAAGATTTCATTTGATCTTTTTCAGAACTCAGTAATTCCCCTGCCATTGTTAAAATCTAGTTTATGTGTTTAGTTTGTTCATATGTCTCCTTTGTGACAGCTGTAGTCAGTACACATACTGTATACAGTTATACTTAGCATATGCTCAGTAAATAGGGATAGATATACTCCATATATAGCTTAAAATCTGGCTCATAGTTTAGGCGCTTAATAATAAACAAATTACCCAGATCTCTCAGTGCTAAAAGCCCCTCAACATTAATGATTTATTTTTAAAACATTCAGTCATATAGGTCAGTACAGATTAGAACCGATTTGTTACCTTCCTTAACTCTACAAAAATAATGCAAAATATAAAGAAAAATAATTGTCCATAGGAATTGAAAGGTAACCATCAGTAATAAAAATTTCAATTACTCTTGTTATTTTTAGGAAGGCAGGGATTTTAACTACATATTTCAAAAATATTGTTAACAATCATGAAAACTGAAAATTCAGCCAGCTAGAATGTCAATTCCCTATATATACATATATGTACACATACACACAAATATAACATATATATACATATATCCACATATCATATATATATATATATATATATATATATATCTCCTATATTAACTCTCTTGAAAGTGCCTCCAGAATTATAAAAAGAGAGGACCACTATAACTTATCTCAGAAGGACAGAGTAAGAATTACGTGAAGTAATATCTCAGGATGAACAGCTTGAACTTGGAAGTCAAACAGACCTAAATTTAAAACCTATTATGTCACCTTTCTCTGCCTTCTCACTTGGAAAGAGAGGATAGCAATATCTATCTTAGAAAGTCAGTTTGCACTCTTAAAGATAATGTCTGTGAAAGTATTGGACACAAAGTAAACATATAATACACAGTAACTATTTTAGGGGGTCAGAGTGACTGCCCAGAATAAATGTTTAATAAATATTTCTACTACTTTTAAAATTAGAAATATTCTTAATCAATGAATCACAGTTCCACTTGTGTGACTGCCTACGTCAATTTAACCTTTATGACTCAGTTTCCCATATATACAATGAGGATAATAATAACCAGTACTTTGTACCTCTCAGAGTTGCTGAAAGAATCAAATGAGGCAATACAAATGAAAAGCTCTTTGAAAACCACAAAGTGGTGTTATTAATAGCTGTGCTAATACTCATAATAATTTTAATAGCACAGATAAATCTGGCATTAATTCACAACAATGGGTTGTCTTACTGAGAACATTACAATGATCTATTTTCAGGATAGAAAGTTCCCAATGAATTGGCAAGTATATAGAAATATACTTTTGAAAGGATGCCAAAGCTGGAATATCCTCAACTCTGTGCAGTTTTCAGCAATAGGAAATGAGACCATTCTACCTTGCAAAGATGATTATTACTTTATTTTAACATTCATCAATTTTTCCATGTTTTGAATATTTGCCAACTTATTTTCTAGGAGGGGTTTTGAGCTATTTCTAAGAAAGGAGAGTTATTATAGTTTTAGCTCTATCCAATGATTATGATCATTAAGTTTTTTAAGAATAGAGAAATAAGTAGGAATTTTAAGATAAAGTGCTTCACTGTTCCAATGGCATACTTTCATCATTTACCCAAGATAACAGAACCCTCCTTATCAGTGCCCTTTGTTTTAAAGATGCTTTCTTTCTTTTTTCTTTTTTTTTGAACAGTTCAAATCCTAAGAGAATCACAATATAAAATTTATTCAAATCAAATTCCCAAAAAAACTAAACTAGACATTATTTAAAAGATAATAATTCTAGCTGGTTAAATAAGGACACCAAATAAAGTTTTTAAGTATTTTCTGTACCTTGATAACACATTGGCCCAACTGTACATAAAATATTGACATGCACTTACATTTATTGCCACTTAAAAATCAAGCTGATTTTCTTTCATGCAACTTTGTACTTGGTATCCTGATACATTCTATTAATTCATCAACAACATGTATCAGACACATGAAATGCACATAATATAGCATGTACTATGAACCTGGTTTATGTAATGTTGGTATGTCATAATTTCTGGTCCTCTTAAAATTATTAATATTTGCTTATTTTACTTGAAATATGTATATACACTTTGGTAGACCAAGTACATAATAAAACCATGATAAAAAAAAAAACAACAAATGTCCTCAAAAAAAAAAAAGGGGGTCCTCATTGAGTACATAGTGAAAAATAATGCAAACTGTCCAAACTTTGGGCAACTGCAAAAGTTGCCCAAACTGTCAAACATTTAAATTACTATTCCGCAAAGAAATTTTCCAGTCCCTTCTTTCTGTCAAATATGTTTTCACATGTGAATTCCATGAGTATATGTGTATATAACTTCAATGCTTCTGTACAGACCATTTGGAAACACTCTTTTATTGTTTTGACCACTACCGCATATTACAGCCTCCAAGGAGCCCCATGCGGACTTCACCCCTCCAGCTACATCTACACAGCATTAAATCCTGTTATTTGATCTGTGATTTAGCATATTCTCACCCCTGAGTGATTTCTGGCATCACAGCATTATTAAAAGGGATATCTGTGGGGGTACAGGTCACTGGAACATTACTCCAAATTAATGAGCTAACCTAATTCCATTGAAACAGTATTTTAAAAACTAGGATGTCAGGGATGAAGAACTGGATGTGTTAAATCCCAAATTTGTGACTCAGCCCAGTTTAACAATTATTGTTGGACACCATTGTTACCCACCAAGCAATACTGAGAGAGCAGTGCATTACCAAGTTGTATAGAATATGGTCACTAACCTCAATTATGCACCTAATATACTGGAGAAGACTGACATTTAAATAAAAAAATAATGTGGTATATGCAGCATGCTGTGGAAGCAAGAGATGCAAAACCCAATTCAGACAAAAACATCAGGAATGGCTTCATGCTGATGCATCAGTGTGGCAGACTTACAGGACGAGAAAGAGCTATTAGATGTTAATTCACCATAATGTTCAATAAACAATTGATTTAATTATTTATGTATGTCTCAATTTTTTATGAAAGGGAGATGATATAGGTAATGTTCAGCCAACTTGGAAAATACTGACAAAAAATTAATTGAAATTCTTTATAAGGGTCTCAGTGTAAATATTTGGTTCTTTATATTTAATTTTCAGTTTTGTGCCTCAAGTATAACATTAATTAACTCAATATACAGGGAATATATTTGGAGTTTCACAATGAGTTCTATGAGCAAAGTCTAGATTTAGTAATGCTTTGATCTCTCCTAGTCCCTTTTATATTTATTCATTCAATTCATTTCTTTTCCTGAAGCATTTTAATCATTTTATTGTGGTGCTAAATTTTCAGATGATCTCCACTCCTAATGGTGATGGAAGTTATTGCTTTCTATTGCTACGTCATGGTCTTGGGGATCAGTATTTTTGACAGTTGACTAGTGGGTATTGATTTTTTTTTTCCTGTAGGATTTCTAAGATTAAGCATTGAACTCTGGATGCCAATAGCTACTACATGATCGTTCCCACATCATCTTCTTCACCTGAGTGCCCTAAATGTCAATGTCAGTGAAACACAATGGCAGCTGTGAAGTGGCAGGAGGGTCTTTTGCAGTCCGTATCACAATCAGTAAAAAGCCAAATAATGCCAGAACATTTCATTCAAAAGCTCAGATTACATAGAGTTCATGTCTTTTATTTCAGTCCAGGCTTTAAATATCTTCCATTGATTGGTAATACTAATACTCCTTTACCAAGAAGTGATATTGTTCTTATAAATTTCTTGGCCTCTGGTCTGTTGAGAGAGTTTAAGTCCCAAATTATTTAATGCAGAATTAGTAACCTCAAACTTTGCTGATCCAGCTTCCTCTTAACCTTTCAATTAAAGTGTCTGATGTGGAAAATCAATAGCTGCAGTTACATAATCTGCAGCCTTTCATGAGAGGGAAGATGGTGCAATTATGACTAAACCAGATATATAATTATTTCTTTATATCCTAACTAAAGTTAGAAAGCTAAACTTGGAGCACTGCTTTAGAAATTGCTTTGCTCCTTAAACACTTTCAGGGCTGTTTGAATCAGAAGGACTTTCCACCAATTAATCTTCAGGTTGGCATTATAGTGTGTTAGGAGGGAGAAAGTAGCACTTTTAAAGTAATCTCTGCTTTGAAATCTCAAAGTTACTGTAGGACCAAGCTTAAAGAAAATAAACAAAAGTGAAAACGGGCCTTGTGGCACCTTTATCTCTTTTAGTGTCAGTAACCTCTCTGTGTTTTTGGTATCCTGGTAATGGACTCCACTACTACTCTCAGCTGACCAACAACTAGCCTCTCAGAGTTGGATTTATAACTTTCCAAAAAGAGCTTGCATTTTAACAGATTTTGAAGATCTGAAAAATATTTAATGGAGGAAATCTGGATTATCAAGGAAGGTGGCAGATGCAAGATGATGGGTAGAATCGAGCATGTAGATTTTATTCAAATTATACCATACTGGAAGATAGAAGATTTGGGGAACCTGGGTGGCCCAGTCAGTTAAGCATCCAACCCTTGGTTTCAGCTCATGTCATGATTTCAGGGTCATGAGATCGAGCCCCATGTGGGGCTCTGTGCTCTGGGAGGAGTCTGCTCATGATTCTCTCCCTCTCCACCCCTGTCCCTCCCCTTGTACTTGCACTCTCTCTCCTTCTCTATCTCCCCCCTAAAATAAATAAATAAATCTCAAAAACAGATACAAGATTTATACAGCTTTCTCTTACTGTAGGCATCCCTGGGCTTTCTCAACCTCTGCCCTAAATCCCTCTAGCCACAGATGCATCCCCACTGCATTGCTTCAGTGAATGAGTGTAATCTGTGAAATCACATAGATATAGGTTCAAAACCTCAGGATCGCCATTAAGAAACTCTGACTTTGGGCATTTTGGTTTATATCTCCGAATTTTGGTTTCCTCATCTTTAAAGCAGGGATAATAGTAAAACTTATTTCATAGGGTTGTTGTAAAGATTAAATGGATGGCAGCCAGGGCTCAAACTTCAAACCGAAGACCCCCTGAGAAACCACGTTGAATGCACCTCAAACTGCTTACACAAAGGATGGAGAAAACAGTCTTTATCCTTTGGCTGAGGTCTCCTATTGGTGAGATTTGCAGTGTTAAACTCCTTGCACTTTCAAATTTGCACATATATGAGTTCAAACTTCTGAGTAGGTTCCCGTAGACATTCCAAAAGATAGCAGTAGAGAAGCCCCAAAGCAGAGAGATCCGAAAAAAGTCATTTGATGTAGCCAAGAAATAGATGCTTTCAGTTCACTGCCAGACTAATAACTAGAATAAATATGTGGATCAAGAGAACATCAGGCAGAACAAAGAGGTGTTTGATAAATCCTCTTTCCCTCCTGGCTGAGTGTCTGTCATGCCTCATTGCCAAAATTTCACTACTTGTGATATTTTTAGTATTAATAACTTATGCACTCAATATGAAATTAACAATAGAACTTGAACTTTTAAATAAAATCTTTTGAAATTATCTAGTTAAGGTTAGAGATCCACGATACAGGAGAGAGTTCAAAGAAGTCATTTGAAATATTACGATTTTGAGTGTAAGACTCAAATAAATCTCTAGACTCAAGTTAAAATCCTCCCACAGTAATTCAGATAGGTAGTTTTGTGCTCGCTCTTTAATCTGACTTAGACAGGATTTCCTCTTCCCTGAGAACTGGGAAGTTACTATTTTTTTTTTTTTTGCATTAGTTTCTTAAAACATTAAGTAGACGTGTCTATATAGCTCATTACTGTCTCTTTACAGTAAGTGCTCAATTAGTATCTGGTGCCTACTTGACCATCTTGGAGGGCTATTGTAAGGTTCAAACTGGGCAACAAGCACAAAAATAAAAACCCATATCCCGTTAATTTTGCTTCTTTTCCTTCCACTGTACTATAGTTAAGTAGGTAGACATGTCATCAGAGTTCTTAAATAAAATCTTCTTCTCTCTCTGTCAAGAGCAACGAAGACATCTAAACAATTCCAGACATTCATCTGTTTTATCACAGAAGCCCCCGAATTAGCCATGAGGCCTCAACTCATAGTTCTGGATTTGAATGTTGGTCTTCTAGTATTGACTAACCTGTTTTTAATATTAATTTTCTTTGGTTAAATTAAAAAGTCTTATTCTAAAATGCTACCACCCTTTCCCCTTATCTTCTTTACCACTCACCAAATGTCACCTTCTTTAAGTTGCAGATTATGCTTCTACCCCTGGCAAATATTTGCTTCCATTTGGTTCAAAGGATACCCAGTGAGTTCCCTAGTAAATCATTAACTGTTTTTATAATTCCTCTATTCACAGGGCAGCTATGCATGAAATAATAACGAGATTCATAAAATATTACCATTATGACTTGCTATGCCATTGTGCTGTTTTCCTTTCAAATATTTTAACACTACAATGCCAATAACTCTATAGAGTGAGTATCTTTTCTGGATTGTGGCAAAAAAAAACTGCTCACTAGAACTCCAAATTCCCCAAAGGCGTCACTGAATCTTAGTTTTTACTAATTACTCCATTTCAGAAGCTTTAAATATAGCAGTTATATAATTTGGAAATAGTGGTGATTTCTATCAGGGATTTAGGCATAATTTCATTCCTTCATCAAAAAGAATTTTAAAGTACTAATTCTGCATTGTGCTATTTCAGGGTCCTACAAAGAGAATTATTTAAATATGGTCCCATACCCCCAGGACTTCAAAATCTAAGAAAATACTAGAAAAAAAATTAAAGGGACACACAAATACTAACCAGAGAACAAAGCTAGGAAAATGACACAGTTAACCATGACTTTAAGCCTAGTTCATGTGTATATGTTTTACAGTTTATGCTGTTTTTCAGTACAGAAGTCTGAATTTATACTTTTTATAGTCCATTCAGAATGTATTTTTACATGGTAGGCACACTTGGTAAACATCTAGTGATGATGAAGAGGATTATTTTAGCTGTAGAGTTGAAGCTGCTTTAGAATAAGAGATGAGAAAAAAAAATCCTTACTGTTATGCATGAAAATCATAAGACGTGGTCTGGTCTTCCTCAAAAGTATTATGCCTCTATTACTGGATGACTCTATGTTTTACCTGAAATCAAATCTGCCTTTAAAGACATCTATCTAGCTCAGGGGACATTAACATCTTCCCAACCAACATAAACCCTTTTATCTGAAACATCTTTAATGCCCCAAAGCAATTCTTTGAAGAAGAAAAACCTATCAACCTACACACAAGACAACATAATCTACTGGCTCTCAAATTTAAAAACTTAATATAATGAACTAATTATAATACAACAGAGATATATGACAAGTAATAGTAATGGAACACTATGCCTTTGAATGTTCAAATACATACTTAGGTAACCAAATGCTTACACATGTATATATAAATGTACAAAGGTCACAAATGAAGATTAATCAAATGTGTGGTATGGACAACTCACATACTGTTGCCAATGAAACACATCTATTAGTTAGTGGGAAATTTAAAAATGGTAAAAGGGTCTTGGTAAAATTCCAGACTAAACAAAATACATTCTTCCTTCAATTCACATGGCGACTATATTCCTGGAAAACTCAGCTTAGAGTAAAAGTATGTCAAAATATTTTCCATTTATACAATATTGTATTCTCTCCAGGATCAAATAATTACAAACAGGATTTTTGCCTATGTTAGTGTCTATTCAATTTGAATGCCTCGAGGGATCCAGGAAAATTTGGGGGGTTGGGGGGGACTGTCCTTCAATCTGCAAGACATGTGGCCTATCGCTGGTTAGCCACTTACAGCTATCAGAGTTATGAGGGGGTTCTCACAGATGTCCCACAAATGGCAGCAGAAAAGCCCAAGGGCAAAGAGTGATAGATAGCTTTAGCTAAATGGAAGCAGCAAATCTACAGGAAGAGCTGAAAAGGTACAGGCAAAGTGGAAATACAACACAAAAAAATGTCTGACATGTTTCTATATTAATTTCTCAGGGTTGCTGTGACAAATTACCACAAACTTGGTGGCTTAAAAAAACAGAAACGCATTCTCTAATAGTTCTGGAAGCCAAAAGTCTGAAATCAAGGTATCAGTGGGGCCACAGGACCTTTGAAGCCTCTCAGGGAAACTGCATTCCTGGGCTCTTCCAGCTTCTGGTGCCATCATTCTAATCTCTGCTTCTGTGGTCACATTACCACCTCCTCTTCTCTGTGTATCTGTGTACCTCCATGTGTCTCCTATAAGGACACTTGTCATTGGACTTAGGGTTCACCTGTATAATCTGCGATGATAGATCCTTATCTCAATTACATCTGCAAAGATTCTTTTTCCGAATAAGGTAGCATTGCCATGTTCTAGGGTTTAGAGCATGGACACACCTTTCTGGGAGCCACCATTCAATTCACCAAAAACTCCTTTCATTCCAGGCTGCAGTTCTATCGTGCCTCATTGTGTCAACCAAAAACACCTCTAAGGACATCCAAAAGCGGTTCATGTGAGCAGTACCGCTGCCCTGAGAAACACCTGGGCTACCAGTTTATCTGTGTATATCTTCTTCTTCCAACAAAATGTATAAAGCTATTCAAGAACTCTGAGCACATATCACTCACCCTCTCCCACTATTTACTGATTTAATCTGGACTGTTATTCACAATATCTGCCTCCACTGATTTGGTTCCAGATGTTTTTCTGGTGCCAACACATACCACAGTCAAGAACAGCAAGGCCGCTGAGAAAAGCTTTGGTTCTGCCTAGTGAGGTGTTTTACCACTTTTCTTGATCAAATCACTTAAACTAAGACTCATTTTTTGCACTTGTAATTTGAGGTTAAAATATTTTTCCTCAAAGGCATATGTGATGATTAAATGAAGTTATAGAGATAAAGCAAATTTTAATATCTAGGGATGCCTGGGTGGCTCAGTCGGTTACGTGGTTGCCTTCAGCTCAGGTCATGATCTGAGGGTTCTGGGATCAAGCCCCACAAAGGGATCCCACCTCATCAGGGAGCCTGTTTCTCCTTCTACCTGCTGTTCACACTGCTTGTGCTCACTCGCTCTTTCTCTCTGACAAATAAATAAAATTTTTTTAAAAAAATTCAATATCTAGAACACAATGGAAAAATAAATGGTATTTGAGTGTTAAATTTTGAACATCTCCATATTTAATGAGGAAAATAAATTCTAAGTAGAATAATTTTGCAAATAATAAATATCTCCATCTAACACTTCTTTACAGTTAATATATTTGAGTGCTACATATAGGTAAAGTAACAACATGTGAGTGGAGGCTGATGGGCATATAGAATATTTCATTTGACATTGATCAAAATTTTAAGTAACTTAGTATTACTTCCAAGGGTCTCTCTGAAGAGAAATGAAACTTCTAAAGATTCCAAGGACCTTCTTCCTTTTGCAAAAAGAACCTTGTGAGCTCAAAATAGAGAACTAGATGTCCCAGATTGACCAGAGACTTTTGCCCTTCTTCATTAGTTAGCCTTAGAGCAGTCAAGGGTACAAGTTCCAAAAAAGCTTTGACCTTGCATTAATGCCAATAACACAGGTTAAAAAAAATTAAAAACTTTAAAATAAACATGTTTGGAACTCACCTGGAGACCTCCCTTTGCTAGCCTTGCTGCTAGGTGAGCTGGCTCCCTTCAGCAATTGTACTAATTAAAACCACAGAAACAACTATCAAAGTCAGGGTAACCTGGACTATTTTCCTTTATACTCCACAAGATAAGATCGAGTAAGGTCAAGCAGTCAGCAGGAGTAAGGCAAATTTTGAAACCAGCCTTCCATTGTCTGCATTCAATACCACCTCGGCAGAGAATAGTAGTGTCACTATGATGATTTCGCTTTTAAGATATATAGAAATAGTCCTAATAATTGACTCTAATGATGGACATATGATGGGTATGTGCGTTCGTAGACAGGTGTACTTTATCTATATTCTTTGAAGAGATGAAAAACTTAAAAGTCTGTTGACATTTCCCCTTCTACTATTTTTAAATGATTGTTGAAATATCTCAATCAACTTATGATTGAGATATTTTTGAAAAGTATATTTCAAGGATATTTCAAAATTTTTCATAAGTACAAAAAACTTCAATTGCTATTATAGTAGGAACCTAGTTCAAGCTTACACATCAAAAAGTCACATTTACCTTTTAGCTCAATCATAATCCTTTTTTTTGTCACAGAGGATGGTTGAAAACTGAACATTTTTATTTCTAAACTGAAGAGCTTAAAGCATGAAAAAAATTAAATGTGAATAAGAAAAATAATTAATGAGCACCTGAAAGACCTCTACTGGTTTAGTTTATAAACATACGGACATATATGTATGTGTGCACATTTGCATATGTGTGTGCATATATGCATTCATACATATCATATTCTAAATGTATGTGTATATTTGGTCATATACATATGTATATGTGTATGTACACATATATATATGTGTATCATATTCAAATTTGGTCATTGATAGTAGTGAAGATGACTGAAAGTCAGGTGAGTGAATCTAGCTGTCAGATTTACAAATGATTGAAGTCTATTTCCATTTCTTCTGTCAAAAGTTTAGGTTTTGTCAAAAACACTGTGTAATCTGCATCTACAAGCTCCCATTGCTTAGGATAAGAGATTCATTCTTGTTCTAGTTTTGCAGGACCTGAAAAGTATAAAGTTTTTCCGTGGTTTTATCATTCTGTTTTAAAATATGGCAGTCACATAATTATGGGAAGACTAGGCTAGAATCAAAAGATCCTACATCCTGGACCCAGTTTCCCACTTACTGTCTCATTACAGAAAACTATTTAACTTCACTGGACCCAAGTTTTCTAACATGTGTAATGAGAGCATTAAAATAAATTATCTCTATGATAATCTACTTGGTAATATAAAACACATGAGATTAAATATGAGAACAATTCTAGGCAATGCACAGTTGGAAATATTGAAACCTATGATTTGTATTCAGATATTTAAATTATTTCACTATTGCTAGACTTTGGATTAAGCTTAGGTCTGTGTCATTTATAAAGCGTGTATATTTGAATTCAATAATTTAGCAATGGTATAAGAAATCAGGTGCATTTAATAAGTATATTTAATACCAAATCATTAAGAGGAACTATTGCTATACGTCATTTCTCCAAGAGAGTCTAGATCCTAGTTTCTGTGGAATTGATTTACCAGTCAAGGAAACATGTCTGGTTTTACTGAGGGAGAGAGGGAGGGTATAGCTATTCCTCCCCGGGCTCCATAAGAAGAAGGCATTCTGAATTCACTTCTATTCCCATTCGTTTTAGAAAATGAAGGAGATGTAGAGGGATGAGTTTTCCCCTGATCCTCACTGGTTACTAGTGATTTAACCAGATAGGAAAGGGGGAAAAAAGCCTTTATAAAGCTAATATGATGAGAACAGATCATTCCCTGGTTGCAATGCTGAGAACTGTTGTCCTCTGCTCTAGGTCAGAGGCAGATTATTTCTGGTTCTGAATTATTCATTAAACCTTAAAGGCAGTTTTTAGCCAGTTGTTGAGTGTTCTCGTAGATCCAGCTGCTGCCAGGAACTCCGCCTTGAAACCACTGACTACAGCTGTGATCTCAGGCAGTAAAGGCCAGTCCCAATTCTGAGAGCTAGTGATCACAATTTTTAGAGCCCCACCTCTTTGCGATGCCACCAATCGTAAGTTTCAGTGGCTTTATTTACTCCTTGAAAACCAACTTCAGCTTGATGATCACACTCCACTGAGAAATTTACTTTACAACTTTCTTAAAACAGCAGGGGAACCCTTCCAGAGCAAACTGTAGGCTTCCCCCAAGAAGTAAACAGATCAAAAGTAAAATAACTCTTTTAGCCATCTAATACCTGTGTGAGTTAACAGCTTCCCATATCCAGCCTGGATACTGAGTATTAAATTACATTTGGCCTGAGTCCATCATTGAGTGTATCGTAAGTGATATTCTTATTCAATGACTGGTTTTAATGAGATTTTGATGTTCCAGGAAGTTCAGTTGGAGTCAATTGCAATCCAGTGAATATTTGGTTGTCTTGAGATGACTTTTGCTGTTTTAGAAAACTGGGGGAGGCGTTTTCCTCTATGGTTGCACTGAAATATTGCAATAAGGAAGAGGTGGCAGGGAGAGAGGAAGAGTGTAAGCCAGGATTAAGAGTAGCTGAAGAAAAAAAAAAAAGAGTAGCTGATGGAAGGCTTATTAGTGAAAAACAAAAATCTTGAAATTTGCAAAATATCTGTGACACGGGCACACCCATCAAACCCCTGTTGCCATAACATCCTTACCCAAATCTTATCTTGGAAATCTTTGGAAAGGTTCCTTTTATCTTACCATAACAAAAGAATTTTTAACAAATACCTCTGCAGGCCTCTTCACTTTTTAAAAACATTTTTCTGTGTCCAAAGACAAGTTTTGTCTGGGTTCACCACGTGCTGACAGTAAGTTATTCAATATATTAACTGGGTGCTGATGGTGTTGCTCATTGCAGAGTTTGTGGGGAGTAGAGGTACATAGATGGGAAGCGAATTGATGTCAGCAGTTTCATTCTTTCTGGGTGGCTGATTTCCATAATCATAAGTTATTTTCAGTGATAGAAAGTTATTTGCCTTGATTTGTTTACGATCCGTTTTCACCCTCCAAGAAGAAAATCTCTTGGGAAAAGAGTGATTTATCGTCAGTGAATTGTATTGCTGGCCACCAGCTTTAAGCAATTCTGTTCATACACAGTTTTCATACATGTATCAGCCATGTATTGAAGTGTTAACAGAGATTTAGCTTTCATCCCATATTAAAGAATAAACGATATGCCCCAAGTTACTTACAAATTAGAAATTGACAAATTCATTCTCATTCCCTCTTTTTATAGAACTGGAGACTATGTTTCAGTCTAGGACGTGCAGCCAACAGCTGCATCTTCAGAAATGAAGAATGGAACATCCCTTCCTTCCCTCATGCTCCTAAATGTTACAAATAACTTCTGACTGGCTCCTAAAATAAAGTCAAGATGTTTTTTCCTCCTACTTGACATGATTAGTTTTGAAGCTCCCTTCCAACTACCCTGACCGTATCCTTTGCCATCTTCAATCACTCAAGAATATTCTTAAACTTCTTCCATTTATTTTTTGATGATACTAAATAGTTTCTTCAAGGAAACTATGATGGTGGACCATAGAGTTTAAAGAACTATAACCTGTCGAACCGTAATGATAACTGAATCAACAGAAAAAATATGCATATATACACATATATAGTAGGTAGTTGTTATAGTAAATAACAGTAAGGTTTGCAAAAGCTTGGTTTTATGGAAATTGAAATGATACATTATTTTTGTATACAAGGTTGTCTGAACAAAAACATAGGATTTTAAATCCAGAAAAGTAGAATGAAGTGTAGATATTTCCACTATCATATTAATAAATAAAACACAATCACGTTACTTTGCTGTAATCAGAGAATCATTTCAAAATAAACCAGAAATAATTTGTGACACGTAATGATTATTATTGTAATAACGACTTTTTATCTTTTTAAAAATATATTTTGTTTCAAAGAGATTTTCAGATTTCAAATTCCCTTAAGAAGGGCATATATCCAAATACATAAAACTATAAGTTCATAATATCATTTCAAGAATTGTTTTTCTTCGATAGGGCTCGAGAAAATGCATAGATTTTAACCTCTTAAGCATTATTAATCATAAAGTATAAAATAGCAAAATTAAGAAACTACATTGTGTCTAACCTATCTAAAGCCAATATTGCTAATCTCACTCAGTAATTAACATCACGCATTGACTAGAATTCTTGCCTATCCTTGGTTCCTTAACTCCATAACTGTAGCAATCCCCTTTCCACTCAACTTCAGACACATGAAACTTTTTTTCTCTCAGACAAAACTATGTCTAATTACCTTTCATATACACAGGGCTTATCACAATGGCATCTATTTGGCACAAAATATTTTTGAAAGAATGAAACTTCTCTCTTAATTAACTTTTTCATGCTCTCATACCTAATCACTCTGTCCTTGTCCTTCTTGTTAAGTCCAGAACCTTGTTATTCCCTGTGCTTCCAACTATCTACTCTCTTTTGGCCTCTCTCCTTTTCCTCCCCAGATTGGATTCTAATGCCAGTCATTTCAAATAAATGTCAACTCTCACATCAGACTTCTCTTCTCCTTTGTCCTTTTGCAATATTTATCCTGCAATTCCTGAAATTCTCTGCTATCTTCTCTGTCCTAAGGCTAACCAAATTCTGCTAGAAGAAATCACGAAACCAGACTAAACACAATACATTTCGAGCCATACTGTCTGAGTTAATCACCACCGCTGCTACAAAATCCCTTGTATCCTCAAGTTCTCAATCAACCCAGTGAGCATGGTGGTCAAGGGTAAAGGCTTTGGAACCAGAGAGTCTTGAGTTTGACTCACAGTCCTATCTCTCACTAGAGCTTTAAACAAATTACATTCACTAAAGATTCAGTTTCCAACATTTAAATGAGAGTATTTACAGCGTATATTACACAGAGTTTTTGGATTGTTAGTGCATGTAAACTACTGAGTAAACATACTGAGTATGGTTCCTAAACAAATAGTAGATAATATTATTCCTAATATTATTGGAATATTTTTTGAATTATTGGAAAGTTATTGTTCCTAAACAAAAAGTAGATATTTTAATATATTAGTAGATAAAATAGTGGACTTTTTTTACTGATTACTCTAATTAGGACCAAACAACTGGGGTTTCCTTAACATAACAGTTATTTCAGGCACTTTAACTTCACTTTTTGTATAATCTGACAACTGTGATTTTCCTTCTTGCAACAATGTCTCTTTTAATCTGGACTCCTGACCTCTGTCTTTTCTACACTTCCTAGTTCCTTTCAGTTTCATTTCCATCTTCAATCTTTCCTCTATACTTCATAGTTCTTTCCTCTTTGGGTGACAAACATGATCAATTTTTTCATTTCCTCTTTGTAATGCAACTATTTCAAGTTTCCACACCATCTGTTCCCTTATTTTGCTGCCAAAACTATGGAAATAGAGCACATCTTGAATCCTCCACTTACTCAAAATTCATTTACTCCTCACATTTACACCTTGTAATCAGGGTTCAGTGTGAACCTATTCTATTGAATGGGTATATTGAATATTATACTAAAATTATTCTCTCCAGACCACTACTGACCTTCTAGTCACCAACCACGCCCGCCTTCTTGAAATCTCTCCTTACCAGGTTATATAGTACCATCATCATTCATCATTTCTTTCCAAACATTCCTTGGTTGTCTCTGGTATTGGTTCCTCTTCCTCTTTCAATTGTCAACAGTAATCTCTCTTATCAAAGATGTGTTCTGTTTTTAGCCCTTTCTGCTCTCTACCAATTGGCTTCATTCATTCTGAAGTTTTTTGGTTCTCCTCTCTGTTGAGATTGCTTATGAATCTGAAATTCTAAGTATGGCCTTACTCCTCAATTCCCACTTGTGCACTGTACTTTCCCGCTTTGATTTACCTATAACATTTTAAATTAAATCATTCAAAATCATACTCATTCTGCTTATTACTTTTCCATTGATTTTCCCATTTCTGTTAAAGTACCACCATCATCTCCATTCAAATCAAGACATTATCTTTAATGTCCTACTCTCCAATTGCCCTCAGAACTCAACATTTATCAGATCACCAAATATTTCTCACTTATATACCTTCCTCCACTCATAATTCCATTATGATAGTTTGGGATTTTATTTTTCCTTTGAGGTTACAATAATCCTTTTGTTGAATTACTGCTTCTAATCTGCTTCCTTATCCTTTTTACATTTTGCTGATCATACCACTAGCCATCTTGAAAACTTTCAGAGACTCCATTGAGTCTAAACCCATTCAGGTAGCCTCAGGCTCTATCTCTCTTACCTTTCTAGCTCCATATCTCTATACTCCATATACAAAGGCATCCCATCTCCATATAGACTGCTTACTTTTTTCCACATGCCTGCCACACTTGATTATCTTCACTGCCTTCTCTCAGGTATATCTCTTTCTGAAATTCCACTTCATCCTACATGATTGATGAAATTCTTTGCATTCTTCAAAATGTTACTCAAATATAATTTTCCTAAAGTCTTCCTTGATTCTCCCAACTGGTATGACATCTATTTATTTTTGCACGTCCAAAATAATGTAAACCTTTTACAATATTGTTTGCCTCTTTTTTTTTTTTTTTAAGATTTTATTTATTTATTTGACACAGAGAGAGAGAGATCACAAGTAGTCAGAGGCAGGCAGAGAGAGGGGGGAAGCAGGCTCCCTGCTGAGCAGAAAACCCGGGGGCTCGATCCCAGGACCCTGAGATCATGACCTGAGCCAAAGGCAGCGGCTTAACCCACTGAGCCACCCAGGCACCCCTTGTTTGCCTGTCTTAACTAGTATTAATCTTAAACAGTTTATTAAAAGTAGAGATTTCATTGTATTTATCTTTGTTTCTCTCATATCATATAAAAGGCTCTGAAGAATAGCAATAAGTTGACTTGTTGACATAGACTTATCTATAGCAATATGATTAAAGTTGATATAGGTAAAAGGACACAGAGAATCAAAAAGTGTCAGGAATACCCACTGCATTTCACCTTATTTTTGAAATGTTTAGCACATCCACTTCTGAAGAAATTTCTAAATTTTCATTAAATCTATAAAGTTACTATTTTAGAACATACTCAAAATAGTTTCCATTAACTTTCAAATCCAACCTACTGTAGTTACTCACATCCTTGACCCATTCTGCCTTTCTCACCACAAATATGCTTCATGTTTCCATCAGAATCTCCAAAATGCAACTCTCTTACCTGTTTTGACCTCACTGAACTTCTCAATCCACTGACTCTATAATTTCCTTCTACATTATGAGCCCCTTCTTGGCTTCACTTCCTTCATAGCTAGCTTTGACTGCATGATTTCCCCACTCCAAATACTTTCTTGCCCTAACATTCAATTTGCTTTCTTCTCCCTCTTTATTTCCCACAGCCAAACTGCAACCCCTGAATGCCTTCTTCATGTAACCCAGATCATGAACTTCTAGGCAAGATCAAATATATGTACAGACTGGCATGACTATGGATTCAGGACCTTGAAGTCCAGTTTGTTTTAGCTCAACTATCATTTCCTATGGGGAAAGTTTCCTTATCAAACATGCCATGGACTTGCAGGCTGATTAGGTATTTTTTGTTACTTTCCAATCTGTGCATGCATTTCATTCATTTCTTGAGTGAGTATTTCTTAAGTCTATGTCCATGGACTTACCTACATGTTTGGTACACGGGAATAAACAAAACCGACAAACTTCCTGCCACCCTGAAACTTACATTCCAGTGAGGGAAATATTAAACACATAAGAAAGATCATGGGTAATATAATATCAGACTATGATAATGATAAACAATAGGAAAAAAAATAAAGCATAGTAAGGTAATGTCCTATTTCAAATAAGGATTTTAAAATTTCTTGTGACAATTCAACCTCTATGATCCAACTTCAGGTTCTAGGGCCATAATATGGTAGAGAAGTTCTCTCTCGGGAGCTAACATGAGAACAAAAACAGGAATGAAGTTTAATAAATAAAACTGTATATATTAAATATTCAGTAAAATATATTTAAATTTCCACATTTAAATTATTTATTTACATATTGAACATATACAAATGTACTGTTCAATCCATTTTGTATTTATTCAATCTATTTTATTGAAAATTCCTTTCTTTGCAATTAAAAATTATTTTTTGGATGAGAATCATTTCCTTTGGGGAGACTCCGATAGATTAAACTCATGAGATAAAAGGTATGCTAATTTGTAAGACTCTTAATTCATATTCCAAATGTTAACCAGCAACTTACAAATATTGCTTGCTTTGGTAAGAAATTTCTGCATTTTCCCCAAAGATTCCTGCTTGTTATTCATGCCCTTATGTAGCCCCATGGGCCCCATCTAGTGACTCTCTTCTAATGAACAGAATATGCAAAAGTGATAAAATTACAATTTCATTATGAGGTTACAAAGAGACTTTGCTTGCAGTCTTGCTGTCCCAACCTCTCTTTTTACCTGTCTTTATTCCATCAGTTTATGAGCTGCCGTAGAGCTAGGTGTACAAAGCAAGGAACTAAGGGCAACCTCGGGCTAATAGCCAATGAGGTAATGCACTATCAGTTCAACAACCTGTGAGACTGTCCTGCCAAGTGAACTCGGAAGCAGATCTTCCCCCATTTGAACCTGCAGATATGATCGTTAAGTCCAACCTTATTAACGGCCTTATGGGAGACTTTGACACAGAGCATCCAGTTGAACTATACCCAGATTCCTGACATAGAGAAACTGTGAGATAATAAATGTTTGCTGTTTAAAGCAACTAAGTTTTGGGGTGCTTTGTTATATGGCAATAGATACCTAATATAACTGACTTTTTCCTTTATACATTCTAGGGTATCCATATAAATGTTTGTGGAATGAAATAAATGTTCAGGATTTTCTAATCTTATCATACAATTCCTTTTTTTTAAAATTAGAAATACATACTTGTTGATGTAAAATAGTTTCCCAAATCACTCAGGATTAAATATAATCACTTAAACATCAAGAAGTCAGATTAAATCATCTAGAATTACATTTACTTTCCCACTGCAATTTCAAAACTTCTAATCACTACACAAGTAGAAGTGCTGTTACATTAAGTGTTTGAAATCAGCCAAAAATCAAACCCTGGATCTGCTATCTACTAGTTATAAGACCTACGGTAAGTAGTTTAACCTTATTAAACTCTTACAGTTTCCTAATCTGTCGAAAAAGATTTTATTACCCACCCTAGACAGTTTTTATAAAGGTTAAATTCAGTAACATGTTTGACCAATAATAAGCAAAAATGTAGCTGTCATAATTAGGACCCAAGCAAAACAGCCTGGAAAAAAAATCCTTTTTGCAAATCTAAAACCTAGGCTGAAGGTTCCAAGTTATACTGCCATCTAAAGTGTATGTGAGCCAGGTCCTATGAATCTGATAGTCCATTATGACTATATGACCTAAGAATCTCTAACTTCTGTTAGAATTTAGAGAATTGAATTGTCATGAAATATTTTAAAATCATTTGTTTGCTTATGGTCTTTGAAGCTTTGCGAAATGGAAAAAAACAGAGTTGTTTTTGTCTAGCATGCATAAATACCAAAAGACAGAGAATTGCCATTAATTTTCCCAACTGGAACGTCTTTATCCATTAAGTTCTTTAAGTTCTTTCCTTAGAGATCATTTTGAAATTGTGATGCAATTTGAAAATGCCAAGCAACTATACTTTAGCTTTTCTGTTATTTTTTTCTCTATGTCCTGGCATTGTCTAAAAACATATTACATAGTTAATAAATGTTTTCCCCCCGGAATAGGGCTATTTATTTTGAAATGATAAACCTAAGGGAAAAATCCTACTTGTGAAATAAATATACTCTTTTCCAAGTAAAGTCATATCAAGAAAGCAATGCAATGTGATTCAATATTAAAATCTCTGACAATAAGAAAATGAGATATTGCTTGGAGCACTGGGTGTGGTGCAGGAACAATAAATCTTGTAACACTGAAAAAATAAAATAAACATATTTGGGGGAAAAAGAAAGAAAATGAGATAGTCTACCCAAGGTTATCTGCTACATAATACTTGCTAAAAATACTAATATTTTAAAGATTTTATTTTTATTCATTTGATATAGAGAGAGAGATGACAGGCAGTCGGGGGGGTGGGGGGGAAGCAGGCTCCCCACTGAGCAGAGAGCCTGATGCAGGGCTTGATTCCAGGACTCCAAGATCATGACCTGAGCCGAAGGCAAAGGCCCTAACCCACTGAGCCACCCAGGTGCCCCAAAATACTAATATTTTAAAATCATCCTCTGTAAAACACTATATGGAATGACCTCCTAAAATATTTTTGAGTAAGCTATGAATATTTCCAATATGGATAAAATTAGGGGAGGATGAATCATTTCCTTCAAAAATTCCTTCTATCCCAAAACTAACAAATAAATAAGTGCCTAAAAGATATATAAAAGAAAGCCATATATAAATATAATACACATATTGCTTTCAAACACAGTTTTTCAAGCTGAGTAGATACTTAATAGAAATGTACTGTTAATATGATTTATTTCAAAAGGTATTTCAGAAAGTTGTCTTAGAAAGAGGGTTTTTTTTTTCTTTTATGATCTTACAAACTATATTCCTAATTAGAATCTTAAAAGTTGTACTTACCTTAAAAATAATGATTTTCCTGCTTGCATCATATGGCTTGCCTAATTTAGGTTAATCTAGTATTGGCTGTACTAATTACAGAACTGATTAGTTACATGTAGGTCAATTTTATGTTTTAATGTAGAATAATCTTCTTTACTTCCCTAAAAGCTGGTGAATT
>CM053606.1:75039978-75055383 GCA_028646535.1 Procyon lotor | reverse complement strand
AAAAAAAAAAAAAGAACAGGAAGAAATATTAGTAAAATCCGAAGGTTACCATTCAACTATGCTATAGAGATAGCAGCACACATAAATAATACCATGAAAAAACTGATATTGAAAGGAAAATATAATGATTAATAGACAAACCCTAAAACACGCTTTCTGTTTCAGACAAAAAATCGATTCTCATTAGTCCTTGACAAAAGAATGCTACCACAGTCTACCAAGCCCCATCACACCCTCTGAATCATTTTCTTAAGATTTTATTTATTCATTTTGACAGAGAGAGAGAGAGAGAGAGAGAGAGCGTGCACAAGCAGGGGGAGGGGCAGAGGCAGAGGGAGAAGCAGGCTCCCCACTGAGCAAGGAGCCCCATGTAGGGTTGGATCCCAGGACCCTGGGGTCACGACCTGAGCTGATGGTCTTAATGACTGAGGCTTAATGAGGCTTAATGACTGAGGCACTCAGGTGCCCCCCTCTGAATAAGTTTTATAGTTCTCCTTTCACTTTGTTAGAACTTCATGGCTGAGGGGATAATTCAGCTAATTCCAAATTACCCCCTTACATTTCCCTCCCTTAATGACACTCCTCAGAATTTTCACAATCATTGCTGGTAAATATGCCGACAAATATGATTAAACCATATATATATTTGCAGCTGATATTATTTCTCTGAGGCAAAATGATTATTGGTTAGAA
Source organism: Procyon lotor (assembly GCA_028646535.1). Classification (NCBI taxonomy): domain Eukaryota; kingdom Metazoa; phylum Chordata; class Mammalia; order Carnivora; family Procyonidae; genus Procyon; species Procyon lotor. The sequence goes on along the minus strand of CM053606.1, from coordinate 75,054,690 downwards.
ATCCATGATAAGGTCTATTTAAATGCTATTTACATAACTGCTTTCTGCAAACTGAACTACACCTGATCCTAAAAGGACAAACAAATATGTAATGTAGTTAATTCAGAACCAGTTTTCAAGGATTCTGGTTGCCTTTGTGTTTGAAAGTTTTGTGTAAGTTTTCTGCTTCCATCATGAGCTCGTGTCCTAGAACTCTGCTGCCATTGCTCAGAAGATTGATCCAGTAGTTGTGTTGCTACTGAGGCCACTGATAGCTCACAGGTAATGGCTTCTGGCATAAGTCCAGTTTGATACTGAAATCTTGCCTCTATTATTTCTACCCCTGCTGTTACCGACAATCACTAATCTCAAGCCAGGTGAGGACCTCAATGCTGCAGACGGCATCATTATTCATCATTATAGATGATGCTGGATACAATTTATCAACATTTGGCCGTCTATGTCCCTCTAGTATGATAATGTAATGGGCTCATCAACAAATATGAATGCCTATGTGAGTGGCGGGTTCTACATGGTAACTGTATACCTGCTTCCTCTGGCCATGAGGAGATCCATAGCAGGGGAACCATCTGGGCAGAGGTTGGCTCAAGAACACTGCACTCTCATTCCATATCAGCCAAAGAAGCAGATAAACCTTGACCAAATAACTTGGAATTAACAATTATCTACATCATCCCCTTAATTAGAAACAATATATAGGCTTTTCCTTTTAGGTAATGTTATATTATCTCACCTTTAAAGTATAAAATCTAGCTTTGAGTGTCTCCAAAAACTTGTCACAAAAACCAGTTTTTAAGCCTTGTTGTTCAGTTCTGGCTTCTCTGGGACATTGACTGAGAAAGGTACTTAAATTCCCATTGTACTTCCTAGCATGCCTGTGAGGTCTTCTCAGTTCCATGGCTGCTCTAAGGTAATGTCACCCACCATACACATCCTAACCAGTTTCGTAATTATCAAATAGAGAATACTCTGAAGAAATCTGAACAGTCCTAAGACTTTGTAACAATACTAAAATCTCAACTAAGCTTTAAAGAAAAATGTGCCATATAAATAAAATCTGAAAAAAATGTGTTTCACTAAAGTCTAAATACTTAAGTACCATGTAACCAACTAATTTACCTTAAAATACTTAAATTAAGATCATGTTTTAGTAAGACTGTTCCTACAACAATTTATCTTTGGCTTAATTTTAAAAAAAATAGACTGATATTAAAAGCGGTACTGAAAAATTCAAGGCTGGAATAGGTTTTACCTATTTTTCATTCTCTCCTTCTCATATCCCAAAATAATTATATAATACTTTCCCACAATTAAAATATAAAAAGGTAACTTCAGATGATGTTTTTTGTTATAGTAATTAATGCTACATTGGAAATACGGCTCTTTGAAAAACTAGTTTTTAAGATATAATAATGGCATCAATAAAATATGAACATCTTCAACCAGAACAAAACACATGGTTCTATATCTTGATCTACTGCTCTCTGGCCTATAAAATAGAGGTCAAGGCACCACATCCAATGTCATGAAGTCCGTCAGCACTGAGGAGGAAAGTCGGTGAAAACACAGAGATCCAGTTTTTCTTAAAGAGTTCTGATTATGTCACTCTTGTGGGTTTATTTTAAATGAACAAGAGGGTTAATATTTTCAGGGTTTTGGCTTGACTCTAGACTGCTTCAAATTATCAGTGAATTAAAAATAACCATGGCCTGGGATGCCTGAGTGGCTCAGTTGGTTAAGCAGCTGCCTTCAGCTCAGGTCATGAGCTGGGATCAAGCCCTGCATCGGGCTCCCTGCTCTGCGGAGAGCCTGCTTCTCTTTCTCTCTTTGACTGATGCTTGGCTTACTTGTGCTCTCTCTCTATCTCTCTGTCAAATAAATAAATAAAATCTTTTAAAAAAATCACCATGGCTCATACTATTGATAACTAAATATTGTGATTAGCTACATATACAGTAACTAATGTTTGCATATTACATTATTCTTCACAAAGAACTTTCACATGTAAGCTCATTTGTTCTTTAAAACGGGTCAGTGATGGGATGCCTGGGTGGCTCCGTCATTTAAGCGTCTGCCTTCAGCTCAGGTCATGATCCCAGGGTACTGGGATCCAGTCCCACATCTGGCTCCTTGCTCAGTGGGGAGCCTTCTTCTTCCTCTGCCCGCGACTCCCCCTGCATGTGCACACACGCTCTCTCTCTGATAAATGATAAAATCTTAAAAATAAAATAAAATAAAATAAAATAAAATAAAATAAAATAAAATAAAATGGCTCCGTGAAGGATCCAGCACCAACAAATTGTATCTGATATCCTGTCATTAGGTTTGTTAACAAACTGAAATTTTAACCCAAGTCACACATTTAAGAGACCAAAAGGTCTAGTTAGATATGGGATGATGATACAGTGATTCTATCCTGTGTCCCTCCCACTATAGGATACTATGACCCACAATACAATATAAAAACAATTATGTAATGCAATTATTTGTTACAGACTATACAGAACACTTAGACCAATCATTCAGTCTCCTAAAAGATTTTGACATATAGAATTAAGACAGAATTGTTATCATGAGGATAAAAAGGAAGAAAATCGAAATAAAGAAAGCTTAACAAACTAGACAAGTGGCAACATTTGATTTGGAATTTTAACATTAAATTACCTTTTACTTTGGCCAGACCTAAACTCGTTTTTATCCTAAAATAAAAACAAACAAAGCAACAGAAGTAGAGCCATGTAACTGACTGCCCTGTTCTGAAGGTCATGTTTATCTTTTAGCCACTCTTCATCCCAGAGGATATAGAGATGCTTTAGTAAATGTAAGTTTGCCAAAGCATTTTAGAGGGTATCCCATTTTGCAGTGGCCCAGCAGCCACCATTTCTCTGTTCACTGCCCAGGTGCCTTGGGAGTTGCTATATGCAGGAAGGAGAAGCCGTCCAACACTCGGCACCACGGCCTTTTGGCATCTGCCAATGCCTTCTGACACACTTTGCACATGAAGGCTGCTCAGAGCAGGTGCCTTCCGCCGTAGGAAGAGAGTTGTGGAAAGATATACATGAAATGAATATTTATGAACAATCCTAATCTTCATTTTAAGTATAAGGGAAAAATAAATTTTAAACAGAGAGAACCTTAGGAATTGCTGATTTAAAGCATCATCTTTTAGATATTTACAACCTCTTTGTGTTACTTCTGAAATCCTTTAATCTGAAGTACAGTAAATAAATTAGGAGAGTAACATTGAACCTGCCAGAAGATTCTGTTAAATTTTCTTTAGCATGAGCAAACCAGTCATTTATGTAAATAGTTCACTCATTTTTGCGCCAATTGTTTTTCAAACAAAGTTAAATCATTTTGCTAGTCATCTAAAATCTAGTTTGTGACACTCACTTAAATGATGATGTTAAAGTCTTTGCTTGTAGTTATTTCAAAATTGGCAAGGCCATTTTTGCTAGATTAATAGAAGTCACATATAAGAATCGATGATACTTTTCCAACTCCCTTCCATGTGAACATTTTGGGGGGCTCATCATAGCTTCAAAATGGGAACAAGTGTTCTATGGATAGGGAAAAAAACCCCGCATGTTTGAAATAATATTGTTCTATAAAATTTATTTATAGGGATTATAAACTGCTACATCTTGTATGCCCTTTATATTTCTTCCTTTAGTTCTTCTTGTGTCCTAGAATATGTATTTAAATTTTTTAAATTAATAGATTTATTTTTTAGAGAAGTTTTAGGCTTGCAGAAAAATTGAGCAGATAATACAGTGTTCCCATATATATATCTCTTTGACACACACACACGCACAGTTGCCCTTATGATTGACATCTTGCATTAATATATGCTATGGACTTAATTACATCCCCCTCAAATTTCATATGTTGAAACCCTGACTCCCTATGTGATGATATTTGAAGATGGGGCCTTTGGGCGATTATTAGGTTTAGATAGATGAAATGATGGGGGATGGTGCCGTAATGATGGGATTAGTGCCCTTAAAAGAAAAGGAAGAGATACTAAACTCTCTGTCAGAAAGGATACAGGGAGAAGCCAGCCAGCAATCTGCAAACTGGAACAAGAGCTCTCCTCAGAACCTGACTATGCTGGCACCCTGATTTCTGACTTTCAGTTTCTAGAACTGTGAAAAAATAAATCTTTGTTATTTAAGACACCCAGTTTCTGGGGGTGCCTGGGTGGCTCAGTGGGTTAAAGCCTCTGCCTTCGGCTCAAGTCATGATCTCAGGGTCCTGGGATTGAGCCCCACATCAAGCTCTCTGCTCAGCGGGAGCCTGCTTCCCCCCCTGCTCTGCCTGCCTCTCTGCCTACTTGTGATCTCTCTCTCTCTGTCAAATAAATAAATAGAATCTTAAAAAAAAAAAAAAAAAAAGACATCCAGTTTCTGGTATTTTGTTATAACAGCCCAAGCTAACGAATATAATGCAGTCTGTATCTTACAATTGATTAACCAATATTGATATATTATTATTAACTAAAGTCAGTAGTTTACATTATACTTCACTGCCTCTGTTGTGCATTCCACAGGTTTTGACAAAAGTATAACAACATGTATCCACCATTAAGGTATTGTTCAGAACAATTTTACTTCCCTAATGTAGTATGTTTTCTAATTGCATTTTCAGCTTGCTCACCAACTTATGTACCAGCAATTTTCCTCCCAGTATAGGGGACGTTTATTTTTTTTTAAGTAGGCTTCCCACTTAGAGTTCAACATGGGGCTTAAACTCATGGCCCTGAAATCAAGACCTCAAGTGAGATCAAGAGGTGGATGCTTAATCAACTGCACCACCCAGGCGCCCCCTAGGGAGGATTATTTAAAAACTCTGGTGTAGGATGAGCACTGGGTGCTATCTATACACAACTAACGAGTCGTTGAACATTACCACAAAAACATGACATACAATATGCTGGCTAACTGAATACAATAAAAAAAGATTTTAAAAAATTCTGATGTATACAGAATCCTTCCATTTTTCTTCACTAATACTGAATTTAATTACTTGGTTTCATAAACTAATTTCTTTAAATAGTTTTCACCCACAACTATGAGTTCAGAAATAATTCCACTTAATGAAATTGTCAGTCATGAAGGGATTCACAGTCATTGTGACGCAGAAAGTCTAATCCACAAATAAGAAAAGTTGGGATTTAGACCTCTGCAATGACTTTCAGTATAATGTCTATTGCTTAAATCAGGTTGAAAAAATTTACAGGTTGACCAGCCAATCAGAAACTATGTAGGCAGTTGGGTAGGTAAGACCAGATCCCTATCCCTACTTCTTAAATTCAGACTTATGGAAAATCTGCCTTCTCCTTCCAATCTTCTCTCATACAGTATCACAAGGCAGTCAAAACAGCAGTCTAACCCTGGACATGAAATAGTACCAGTTCTACAGTGTGACTCTGGGTGAGGTACTTGATATTGAAGAGCCTCGAATTTCTTATTTGTAAAATAACATAATAACACTTCATTTAATTTCTACAACGATCAAATTACTTAGTGTATTCAAAATTCTTAATATAGTACCTGATATTTAACTAACATTCCATTAGTATTTGTCACTGTTATCATTATTATGTTAGAATTTTTATGCTACAGTGGAGATCTAAGAAAGAAAATATAGCAACAGCTGCCTACAGTAGAGGCAAAAATGATGAAAAGATGTATTAGAACCTCCATCCCAAATAGGAACAGTGTTAGCTGTACCACCAACACAATACACCATATGAGTGGTGGGGCTAGCATTAAATTCAAGCAATATTTATTAGAATTTCTCCAGGCTTCTTTCTGGGTGAATTGGACATATGTCTATTTACTATCTAATAGTTATTCTACTACAATTAGTTACAATTAGTTTTTAAAAATCATATGGTAAACAGGGAGAAAAGAAGGCATCTTAAAAATAACCACTGATAGTAAAACTGTATTTTTAAAGTTCCAAGTCTTTAAGAATTAGAGAATTACAAAGATGTGGTGATTATCCTTCTTTTCAGGACACCTACACATACTAATCAAGGTAGGTGAGAGGAAGAAATGAAAAACTAGAGTGGAGAAGACATATTACATTTCAAAAATCAGGATGTTTTCTTTTCCAGATCATGAGTTTGGAGACAACGTATTTTAATAAGTAAAATTTAAATTACTTGTGAGCAATAATAGTTAATATTTACATGTTAATTGGTCTGGCCAAATTAAAATGTTGAACAAATGTTATATCATTTAACCCAAACAGTAACTTTCTGAGTACCATTATTTTCTCCATTCTATATCAGAGAAAAGAGAAAATGATCTACTAGCAACCTACTATGCTAGTTGAAGTTGAAAACAGAATTTAAACCCAGGACATTTGGTTACAAAGATCCTATGCTCACAAATCTTTCATTCCAAGGTAGAAAAATACATTAGGAATCAGAAGAAATAAATGTAATCTTAAGAGCTAGCACATACCATTCATACCCATGGAAAAATGGCAACCCTCCTGAAACATTTTTTTTTTTTTTTTAAAGCGGGGTCCTATAGATCTCACAGAATTGCTCTGAGGCTCAAATGAGAGGACTTTGAAAGCTGCAAGAGGAAATATAAGTTACTCGCATTGTTTTTTAATATATATATCAGGAACCACATGTGTTGTGTAGAACTTTTCCTGGTTTCCTTCTAGGCTAATCTGACATGTATGTAGAAAAGCTAGGAAAGTTTCTAATTTGACATTTACCATTAAAATATCTTGCTGTGTAAAAACTTCCACAAATGAGTTATATATTTATATTTTTATTTTATCGTTAATTATAAAAGTTTGTATTAGTCTATCATTTCACAAGCCTGAACTGGAAATATCAAAGACAATCTCCCTCATACAAAATAAATCGTGATGAGTAAAACAACAGGAACACAACATTAAGTTACTTCAGGGATTTTCTTGGGGTTGATGTTTCCCCTCATGTTCCCTGACTGAATACAAGCTCTCAGAAGGAAAAGCATCTGGAGGTGAGCCTGCAGGAGACACTGGACACTCTTCTCTTGCTAATATTTCTATTATCACATTTGTACTAGTCAGTCCTACTCCCAAGTTTACTCATACTGAAACAAACCTTTTATAGAGATATTTTGACAGACTTAATCTTATTTTAGTAATTCTTTTTCTGAAAAATCTAAACCATTAACAGTATTCGCTGAAGCATGACTTTTTAGCTGTCAGCTTGTGAGTGCCCTATGACCATGTAACCCATGTACTCATTCAGCTGTCAAACCTATGGCTCTGTGGTCATTAAAATTAGCCTTACTGGAAACTAAAAGATTCTGAGAATCACTAGGTTCTCCAAATTTTCTGTAATTTTTTATTTCTCACAAGGTACTCATCAGGAGAGAGAGTGAGAGGCAATCTTCAACAGAATCGATACAAAAGCAAAAATGATAGAATAAGGCTTTTGAATTCTAAAAAGAAGTAAAGTGCTAACCTTAATTACTAAAATACAGTAATCAGACACAACAATTTTATCCACATCCTATGCTGCCGAACTTATTGAGGCTACATTGATGTTTCATTAAGAATAATTATCATTCATCATCATTTAACTTGGAAAATCTAACTTCTGAGGAAAATGAGATTAAACTAGAACAAGAGATCTTTCCAGGGAAGAGAGATAAGTAGCTTTGGCAGGCACTTACTATTTTTAAAAAGTGAAAAATAAGCTGAAATTTTCATTTTCAAAATCAAATCCTCTCTAAGAAAAAGTATAGCACTAAATTCGAGCAGGTACATATTTATTATAGGTGAATGAACTGCAGGCAGGATAAGAAACTGTTGAAAAACCTTAAATTTCAGAATCAGTCAAAACTCTGTATATAGCAAAAAAAATATTCCCATACAAAATTTAACTTCCTCTGATTTTCCCTTTGAGCCCGTTCAGAGTCAAACTTCTGCAAAAGGGACTTGATAGGGACACCTGGGCGGTTCAGTCAGTTAAGCATCTGCCTTCAGCTCAGGTTGTGATCCCAGGGCCCTGGGATCCAGCCCTGAGTTGGGCTCTCTGCTCAGAGCAGAGTCTGCTTCTCCCTCTCCCTCTGCTCTTCCCTTTCCCTCCTCCCCCATTCCCACCCTCTCAAATAAATAAATAAGATGTTTTAAAAAGATAAAAATTATTTTTTAAATGACTCAATATTGTTGTTTGCATCTAAGGCTCCCACTGCTCCTCAGTCTGTACCACTAAGAAGGCTGGCTCTACTAATGCACTGAGGCTATCCATCTAATGAGTGGCTTCTGCACTCATGGACTAACCACTCCCTACACCCATTTTTTGCAATGTGTAACACTGTTGATGCTGTGACTCTCTCTACTTAGTACACAGGACAAAACTCTCTCCTATTCCTCTTCTGACATTTTGCAACATTGCTTCTTTTGGCATTGGCTCACTCTATTTTCTCTGCTTATCAACATAAAGTGATGCTATCTCCAAGTTTCGTCTATAATCATCTTTTTTGTTCTCATTCTGTATGTTCTTTCTCAATGGTACTCACCCGCTTCTGTGAAAGTGATGAAATCTATATCCCCGGCCCCACCAAATTCACAAATCTCCAGTTAATATTTCTGTTTATGAAACATTTTCACTTGGATATCCCATTGGCATTTCATCCATGTTTAGCACCATCAAAACTGCCAGCATTGCTCTCTGCCAAAACCTCATCTTGTATATCTCATCTTGATTTTCTTACCTCCATTAGGGGTCATCTTCAGGAGTTCCAACCATCTCTTACATTTTTCCACTTCAATCAATCCTAACTAATTTTTTAGTGTATCAATTCTCTTTTAGGCCTTTTCAAGACTTAAAAGCAAACTAAATAAACAATAACAACAACAACAAAAAAAACCCAAAAAATTCTTCTTGAACTCTTGCCATGACCACCTAGCCAGCTACCCTGCCAAAGCCACTCTTCACTCATTCATTCATTGGAGTTCCCTGAGTAAAACAAACTGTCACAATCCAGAAACTATCAAAAATAAAACCAGAACAACAAAATCAAAATTAGTAAGTGTTTACTGTTCATAGAATAAAAGTTCATGAATGGGAGTCTTCAAACCAATGGTAGAATGAAGCTCAGAGTCATGTCGCTAGAGGACAGGTTATATAATGAAAATATAGAGCTGTTTATTCGATTTCATAATGACTGGTTTCTACAAATGACAGGGGATTGGTTAAAAGTGGTTACCTTACACTGTTTTTGGAAAACAATTTAGATTTTGTTTAAGATTATCAAAGAGTTTTTTAAGAAATGACATAAGTTTTGCTTGTGATACAGGATAAGCTACATTAGCTTAGGTTTTGCTTATGTGACTTAACTGGTTTTGTCTGTTCAAGAAATTTTCGGGGAGGGGGGTGGGGGTTGGGCGAGCCTGGTGGTGGGTATTGAGGAGGGCACGTACTGCATGGAGCACTGGGTGTAGTGCAAAACAATAAATCTTGTAACACTGAAAAAAAAATAAAATTTTAAAAAAATTAAAAAAAAATTTTTCAAATCTGGTCTCCATTTTGTTTTTGTTATTGGTTTTTTAATTTTATTTTATTTTTTCAGTGTTCCAAGATTCATTGTTCATCCACCACACCCAGTGCTCCATGCAATCCATTTTGTATTTAATTTTAACAAAATACACAAAGAAATATATCTAATCACATCTTCACCTTGCTAAAAAAAAAAAAAAAAGTCCCTTGCTACCTCCCTGTTAACCATTAGTGTTGATTCAGACCTTCTCAGAATGGTCTATGGGTCTTTCTCTTTTAAACTTTTTCCAGCTCATCTCTAATCTTCCTCTAAGATTCAACACACTTAACTTCTCCACACACTCTAGGCTCTCCTTTTGAGCTTCTGATTTTACTCCTGTGAAATACTATCCAGAAAGCCACCTATTCTTTTTTTTTTTCAACTTTTTATGTAAATTCTAATTAGTTAACAGATAGTGTAACATTGATTTCAAGAGTAGAATTTGATAATTTATCACTTACATATAACATCCAGTGCTCATCACAAGTGTCCTCCTTGATACCTATCATCCATTTAGTCCATCCCCTACCCACCTCCCCTCCATCAACTCTTTTGTTCTATATAATTAAAAGTCTCTTATGGTTTCCTTCCCTCTTTTTTTTCCCCTTCCCCTATTGTCTTTTCTTTTGTTTCTTAAATTCCACATATGTGAAATGATAAGCTTGACTTTCTCTGACCAACTTATTTTGCTTAGCATAATACACTCTATTCCATCCGTGTTGTTGAAAATGACAAAGTTTCATTGCTTTGATGGCTCAGTAATATTGCTTTGCACATACATACCACTTCTTTATCCATTCATCAGTCAATGGATATGAATTCTTTTCATAATTTGGCTAATATTGATAATGCTGTTATAAACATAAGAGTACACAAACCATAAGAGACTCCTAAACTCACGAAACGAACTAAGGGTGGCTGGGAGGTGGGGGATAGGGATAGAGTGGCTGGATTATGGACATTGGGGAGGGTATGTGCTATGGTGAGTGCTGTGAAATGTGTAAGCCTGATGATTCACAGACCTGTACCCTGGGGCAAATAATACACTATTATGTTAATAAAAAAAAAAAAAGAGTACATGTGTCCCTTCAAATCAGTATTTTTATATCCTTTGGATAAATTACCTAGTAGTAAAATTGTGGGGTCCTAGAGTAGTTCTATTTTTACCTTTTGAGGAACCTCCATATTGTTTTCCACAGCAGCTGCATGACTCTGCATTCCCACCAACAGTGGGAATTCCCACCAACAGTCTAAGACGGTTCCCTTTCTCAACATCCTTGCCAACGTCTGTTCTTTCCTGTGTTGCTAATTTTAGCCATTCTGACAGGTGGGGGGTGATGTCTCATTGTAGTTTTGATTTGTATTTCCCTAATGATGAATGATGTTGAGTATCTTTTCATGTTTCTGTTAGCCATCTGGATGTCTTCTTTGGAAAAATGTCTATTCATCTCTTCTGCCTATTTCTTAACTGGATTATCTATTTTTGGGTGTTGAGTTTGATAAGTTCTCTATAAATTTTAGAAACTAATCCTCTATCAAATATGTCATTTGCAAATATCTTCTCCCATTCCAAAGGTTACCTTTTTTAGTTTTGTTGATTATTTCCTTCACTGTACAGAAGCTTTTTATCTTAATCAAATCCCAATAGTTCATTTTTGCTTTTGTTTCCCTTGCTTCTGGAGATGAGTCTAGTAAGAAATTGCCATGGCTGTTGTGAAAGAGGTTGCTGCCTGGGTTCTTCTAGGATTTTGATGGTTTCATGTCTTACATTTAGGTCTTTCATCCATTTTGAATTTACTTTTGTGTATGGTGTAAGAAAGTGGTCCAGTTTCATTCTTCTGCATGGGACTGTTCAGCTTTCCAAAAACCATTTGTTGAAGAGACTTTTTCTTTTCTTTCTTTTTTTTTTTTTTTAAAGATTTTATTTATTTATTTGACAGAGAGATCATAAGCAGGCAGAGGCAGGCAGAGAGAGGGAAGCAGGCTCCCTGCTGAGCAGAGAGCCCGATGCGGGGCTCGATCCCAGGACCCTGAGATCATGACCTGAGCTGAAAGCAGAGGCTTTAACCCACTGAGCCACCCAGGCGCCCAGAGACTGTCTTTTTCCCATTGGATATTCTTTCCTACTTTGTCAAAGATTACTTGACCATTTAGTTGTAGGTCCATTTCTGGATTCTCTATTCTGTACCAAGATCTATGTGTCTGTTTTTGTGCCGGTACCATACTGTCTTCATAACTACAGCTTTGTAATATAGCTTGAAGTCTGGAATTGTGATCCTTTAGTTTTTCTTTTCTTTTTCAACATTATGTTTGAAAAAACATAATGTTTTTTCAACATTACTTAGGCTATTCAGGATCTTTTGTGGTTCCATACAAATTTTAGGTTTGTTTGTTCCAGCTCTGTGAAAAATGCTGGTGGTATTTTGATAGGGATTGCTTTAAACAGGTAAATTGCATTGAGTAATACAGACATTTTAACAATATTTGTTCTTCCAATCCATGAGCATGAAAAATTTTCCATTTCTTTGTATCATCTCATTTTCTTTCATCAGTATTCTATAGTTTTCATAGTACTTTACTTCTTTGGTTAGGTTGATTGCTAGGTATCGTATGGTTTTTGGTGCAATTGTAAATGGGACTGATTTCTTGATTTCTCTTTCTGCCATTTCATTATTGGTATATAGGAATGCAATAGATTTATATACATTGATTTTGTATCTTGTGATTTTACTGAATTTATTTATCAGTTCTAGTAATTTTTAGGTGGAGTAGTTCACGTTTTCTACATAGAGTATCATGTCATCTGCAGATAGTGAAAGTTTGACTTATTCCTTGCTGATTTGGGTGCCTTTAATTTCTTTTTGTTATCTGATTCCTGAGGCTCTGACTTCCAATGAATATCCATGTCTGTTTTATTTTCAATGTATTATAAATTCTTTCACATTTTAATACAACTGAGAGTCTTTATATATATGCATTTGTTTTATTTTTGTTATTCCTGAATGACATATCTATGGAGATATTTATTGTTGAAATAGAGCACAAACTTTTCAGCCATCTCAATGTGTCTATTTTAGGGTATGTGTCTTTATTCTTTTTTTAATTAACATATAATGTATTATTTGCCTCAGGGGTACAGGTCTGTGAATCATCAGGCTTACACATTTCACAGCACTTACCCTCCCCAACATAACCCAGCCACCCTATCCCACCCCCCATCCCCCAGCAACCTTCAGTTTGTTTCGTGAGATTAAGAGTCTCCTCTTATGGTTTGTCTCCCGAAAGCCTGTTACACTATAAATTCTTGCTTTAATCTAATTATGTACCATAGAGTGGTTAACTGAACACAATTAAAATATGCTATCTTATATATAATCAATTCACTTAAAAATTTATTTTACTTAAAACTAAAGTTGGAATACATCTACATTTGTTAAGATTGTCATAATACAAAAAAGAATAAAAACTGTTAGTTCTTAATCTTAAAAAAAATAGTGCATCTTTCTGCAAAAAATTCCAACCAGATCCATTCAAAATTTTTACTCAATTTACTGTGAGCTAGAACACTAACAAACTAACCTTATTATAATTCTGTATACAATAAAAGTCAATGACGGCATGGGGGCTTTTCTATGAAACAAAGTGTTTGCACTTTAATGCTTAGATTGCTTTTTCCTGTTTGGATTTAAAAAATATATATGAATTTCTTTATTCTATTTGAGGTATCAACTTAAGTTACAATGAAACACGTAATATGGCCCTAAAATATATTCATTCATATATCAGAATAAAAATCTATTGATTAATTTCCATCAAGTGCAAAGCACTATACTTTCTTGGAATAAAAAAGGTGAAAAGCCCTCAAAAAGTTTGGTGAGGTGACAAATAACGTGACTACACCCTAGCCAGAGGTATACAAGAGGCATAAACTCAAAAATCAGTGTTTCTCTATGGGGCAACAAGATGAAGTAGTGGATGCTTTATTAGCAGTACCTGGGAAAATTTTTATGTTACATATTCTTGCATTCATAATCTTGGCATTTAGGGGAAGAGAAATTCCAGTCTATAAATACAAACAAACAAAACAAAACCTCCCTAGTCCCTAGGTAATTCTGACTTTTTCTCCACTGGGAACCACTGTGAGAAAGAAAAGATTTTTAAGGGTAAGAAGTCCACCAATAGGGGCGCCTGGGTGGCTCAGCGGTTAAGCATCTGCCTTCAGCTCAGGTCATGATCCCAGGGTCCTGGGATCCAGCCCCACATGGGGCTCTCTGCTTGGCGGGAAGCCTGCTTCTCTGCTACCACTCCCTCTGCTTGTGCTCCCTCTCTCGCTGTGTTTCTCTCTGTCAAATAAATAAAATCCTTAAAAAAAAAAGTCCACTAATAAATTTATCAAAAACTAGAAATCCCACACTGGTAAACACCAAGGCAATTCATGTTGTTTGTAGCTAATTCAAGCATAGATAATTTTTATTTCACTATTCTCAGTGATATCAGTGGGGTAAAATAAATGAGGTCATTGTTGCCACTGTACCTGAAACCATGTGTCACTGAGACTGGGAAAGGCAAAGGTGAGCACAATGTTCTTGACAGATTATAGAAGATTTCTAAGGCAATGAGCAACATCCCTGGAGCAACTGATACGTAAGAGATTGTTTAAATGTCCAGGTTCAAAAATAGAGTATCTATACTATGTGGGGAAGATGAAGCAATTGTTTTGTAATTGGCCAGGTAAAATTTCACAAGTATTCACTGACTAGATGCCATTTATTGGAACTATTTGTCCAAAAATTATAAAATGAATATTAATATTAGAATAATAGTGATATTAATTATTGCTATTAAATATTAATTATAACATTAATGTATTAATATAATTAATATTAGTAACAGCTTATATTTTAAGCTTTTATTTTAATTCTAGTTAGTTAATATACAATGTTATATTAGTTTCATGTGCACAATATAGTGATTCAACATTTCCATACATCATCCTGTGCTCATAAGGATAAGTGTACTCTTAACCCCCATCACCTTTTTACCCCATCCCTCGACAACCCTCCTCTCTGTAACTATTAGTTTGTTATCTATAATTAAGAGTCTATTTCTCGATTTGCATCTTTTTCTCTTGTTTTTTTCCTTTGCTTGTTTT
>CM053606.1:74980489-75039478 GCA_028646535.1 Procyon lotor | reverse complement strand
TTCCATTTCTTTGTGTCATCTTCAATTTCTGTAATCAGTGTTCTATAGTTTTCAGAGTACAGGTCTTTCACCTCTTCGGTTAGATTTATTCCTAGGTATCTTACTGTTTGTGGTACAATTATAAATCAATTGTTTTCCTAATTTCTCTTTCTGTTGCTTCATTACTGATGAATAAAAATACAACAGATTTCTTTCCATTGATTTTGTATCCTGAGAGTTTACTGAATTCCTGTATGTAGAAGTTTTTTGGTGGAGTCTTTTTGGTGTTCTATACAGAGTATTACATCATCTGCAAACAGTGAAAGTTTTACTACTTCTTTGCTGATTTGGATGCCTTTTATTTCTTTTTGTTTTCTGATTACTATGGCTAGGACTTTTACATAAAAGTGGTGAGAGTGGACATCTGTATCTTGTTCCTGACCTTAGGGGAAAAGGGCTCAGTTTTTTACCCATCGTGTATGATGTTAGCTGTGGGTTTTTCATATATGGCTTTTATTATGTTGGCGAATATTCCCTTTAACCCTACTTTGTTGAGAATTTTTATCATAAATGGATGTTGTACTTTATCAAATGCTTTTTCTCTTGGTTTCATTAATCTGTTCTTGTTTTGTTTTTTTGTTTTGTTTCTATATCATTTGTTTCTATTCTAATCTTTATTATTTCCTTCATGTTGCTGGTTTGAAGTTTTGTTTGTTGTTCTTTTTCTAGCTCATGTAGGTATAAGATTAGTTTGTTTGAGATTTTTCTTGCTTCTTGAGATAGGCCTGTATTGCTATAAACTTCCCTTAAAATATCTTTTGCTGCATCCCAAAGGTTTTAGACATTGTGTTTACATTTTCATTTGTTTCCATGTACTTTTTAAATTTCTTCTTTTTGTTCCTGGTTGACCCATTCATTGTTTAGTTACATGTTACTCAACCTCCATATATTACTGGTCTTTCCAGATTGTTTCTTGTGGTTGACTTCTAGTTTCATAGTGTTGTGGTCACGAAAGTTACACAGTATGACTTTGATCTACTTCAATTTGTTGAGGCTGGTTTTGTCAGCTAATATGTGATCTATTCTGGAGAATGCTCCATGTACACTTTAAAAGAATGTGCATCCTGTTTTAGGATGGAATATTCCGAATATATCTGTTAAATTCATATGTTCCAGTGTGTCATTCAAAGCCATTATTTCCTTATTGACTTTCTGTTTAGATGATTTGTCCATTATGTAAATGAGGTATTAATGTCCCTTACAATTGTATTATTATTGATTAGTTCCTTTATGTTTCTCATTAACTGCTTTATGTATTTGGGTGTTAGGCTGGGTGCATACATATTTACAATTATTGTATCTTCTTGTTGAATTGTCCCCTTTATTATTATATAATATCTATCCTTCCTTGTCTCTTGTTACAGTCTTAAAGCTTATTTTGTCCAACATGAGCATATCTACTCCAGCTTTCTTTTGTCATCCATGTTCATGATAGATATTTCTCCATCCTGTCACTTTTAATCTGCAGGTGTGTTTAGGTCTAAAATGAGTCTCTTATAGGCAGCATATTGATGGGTCTGGTTTTTCTATCCATTTTGTCACCCTACATCTTTTGACTAGTACATTTAGTTCAGTTACATTCAAATTAACTACTGATAGCTTTGTATTTATTTCCATTTTGCCACTTTTTTTGTGGTTGTTTCTGAAGATTTTCTCTGATCCTTTCTTGTCTTTCTCCCATTTCAGTAACAGCTAATATTTTTAAGAATAATATATTTCAGACACTACAGTAAGCATTTTAGCTGGTCAATTATTCTACAATAGGTCTCACAGTAACTTTATCAGCTAAGTACCAGTATTTATTCCTATTATAAAGATAAAGTGACTAAGCTACTTATAAGTTAAATAGCTTCTTTAGAGCACATGGCTGTGAGGTAACAGAGCCAGAATTCACACCCCAGGTCGGGCTGACACTAGACTCATTTAGCTCTTTACCATTGAGTTATACTGACATGATAGGATAAATCATTATGAACACCACTCTTCTTCAAAGAACAGAATACTGCCTAACATGAAAACAACTAGATTCAGAATAATATCTTAGTGTAGATTTCCTTTATAAGCACTGTGTGGCTGCCAGAGTACCACAATCCTTCAGTAGCACTGTCCATGGAAGTTAAGAACATCACCATCTTGGTAAGATTAAAATGGCAGTCTGTCATTTTTTAGGTTAGTGATGAGGCTCTGATAATAAACAACAACAACAACAAAAAGCCACTTTAGTCATAGAAGATCACAAAGAATAAAATCACCAATACCTATAATCTCCAGATCACAGAATCAGAGGTTTGATTTTTTTTTCTGCTACTTTGCTCTGTGACTTTTTTTTTTTTAACTTCACTAGACCTCCAACTGTTCATTATTAAAATGGGTATAACAATACAATAGGAGGGGGAGACGAAGCATGAGAGACTGTGGACTCTGAGAAACAAACTGAGGGTTTTGGAGGGGACAGGAGTGGGGGTTGGGTGAGCCTGGTGGTGGGTATTGAGGAGGGCACGTATTGCATGGAGCGCTGGGTGGGTGCATGAACAATTAATCTTATAACACTGAAAAAGTAAAATAAAATTAAACATTAAAACAAAAAAACAATACAAACCTACCACAGAAGTGTGTTGTAATGGATCAGCAATGCAACTGCTAGTAAGGTGCTTGTAAACAGAAGTGCTACTTTCAATGTATTGTCATAGTGCTGTCCCCATGACCACAGGAAAGAGAGACCTATAAGTCACTACTGTCCATGTCAGCAAAGAATCAAGTGCTTCAATTTAAAGAACGTATCATCCTCCTCCAACATCACCAAAATGTAATGTTCTTGCTTGCTTTCTCTCTGACATAACACATAGTAAAGCCAAATAAATATTTTAAATCACACAAAAACACAAAACTTAAAATGAGTGAAGCTGTATTCCAGTACTGAGCCATGCTTACTATTTATAAAAAAAAAAACCCACACACTTCAAATATTTGAATAAATGATAAGTGATCATTACATGTTGCATATCAATGATTACCTAACTTGCAAAATTTTTATGCAGAATGCATACATAAAAACATTAATATGAAGAGATGAATGTTTATTTGCACAATTTACTGAATTTACATTAAGTACTACTAAATGTTCTTTAATTCTCCACGTTCTTTTTTAGCTATTTTTTAAATTAACATTATCCAGACTTCAAAGCGCAGACTGCATATCTATTATGACATTTAAGTACTACTTATGATTTTATGAAGCCAAGTATTTAAATTAATGTACTAATCACTGTAAGCTAAAAAGATATGGCAATATAGGCTTTAAAATTTTATTATCTATTGATTCAACAAGCAAATTACAGTATTTGAACGATACTGAAAGTATTTAATTTTGATAAAATATAAATGGAATAGATATAGTTAAAGTTTTATTCAATTTAATACCAGCACAAAAAAATTTTAATCCAAATGGATGATTCTATTGATTAAAACAAAAAAATACTGAGCTTCTACTTCCAAAAGAGCAATTATGTTTTCAAAGTAGAGATAATTGTATCATATTCATTTATATTTACCAAATATAAATAATGTTTCCCTAAATACATTTGGCTGATAAAACAATTTTCTGGGAATCAGAGACATTTTATTTCATCTGGCTATATTTTAAATATACAAATGAATGGTCATTAGTGTTCTACGTATTGATAGATTCCTTAAGCTGATGAAATATGATTGCTATTTTCTCTTTTGTGTGCATTTGGAAATGCAAACAGCTTTCTTACATATAATGGCAAATCATTGAACTTTGTTTTTGAGAAAGATTCTGACCAAACAAATGAACATTCAACCAACTAGAAATGTTGGTATGACTTCTTTAAGACTTTAATAAAAAACTCTTTATATTCTTTTTAAGAGTAAATCTAGGGGTGCCTGGGTAGCTCAGTGGGTTAAAGCCTCTGCCTTTGGCTCAGGTCATGATCTCAGGGTCCTGGGATCAAGCCCCACATCAGGCTCTCTGCTCAGCAGGGAGCCTACTTCCCTTCTCTCTCTCTGCCTGCCTCTCTGCCTACTTGTGATCTCTCTCCTCTCTGTCAAATAAATAAATAAAATCTTTAAAAAAAAAAAAAGTAAATCTAGTACAGATAAATGTTTCAGAGTTTCATGTTTTCACCTAGTAGTCCTTGAACTTGCCAATTCCTGAGTTAATGTGAATATTACCAGTCCTGAACTGATGGCACCACATTCGGTGTCTCCCAGGATCTGTCTAGGCTGTGACTTTATAGGGCTGTTAGATATGCTAGGATAAATACTAATGATTTTCAGCTAAGAAGTTGTTATATGGTACATGGGCACAAAACCCTCTTGAATGACCTGCCACTGATATAATGGAATTAATGATTATTCTATCAAATATCCTTCCATATGTAGAATAATATCACATACACAGGTCTACCAGAATATAAAATAATTAAAAAAAAAACATTCTAAAAGAAAAAACAAAGGCCTGGGGGCCTGCAGTGTAGACTGAATTCCACTTTAGGTTTGTGCTAATCAATAGATTACTTTTGCAGATACAAAGACTGAAAAGGCATAGCCTTGTTGGAAACTAATAGTGACTATGAAAGTAAGCCTGCAGGATCAAAAATGTCATTATGTGCTCCCGAGACAGAATCTTTCTAAATCAACTTCATCTTAAAGCTTGGTCAGGGCTGTTCTAACCAGAGACACTGCTGAAAACTCAGCCCGGTTGAGCAGGCTCCAAAGGGCTTAGAACTGGAGCAAGGAAGATAAAATAAACAAGAAACCATGCAGGAAGTCCACCTGAAGAAAGACAAAGTGAATTCCACCTATGGAGGGGACAGAGATACTGATCAATTAAGGTGGTCTGAGACAAGAGATTGAAGTCAATCAGTAAAGATAAAACACAATCATATTGGATAAGATTGAGCAGAATGGGCTAGAGTTCTTTGAGAAGGAAGAGAAATGTGGGAATCCTAAGAAACTGATTCATGAGCTAGCCTCTGTGTATAATGGTATCAGGGGGCTTACAATTCCTGAGAGAGAAAAGTGCCATCTTTTGAGCCATTAATTTTTCACATTTAGTAATGCATATATAACAGCGCTGATACTGAGGGTGATTCCAAACGTTTGAGTTAGGGGAAGGACAGACATTAAGCTGTGTAAAGTTCCAAGGACCCCTCCCCCATAACACCCTTCAAGCCACAGTTATTCAACCAGTTCTTGTTGGGAGACTCCTGATCAATCTGCGAATAAAATGCAAAACATACATTCCTGAAGAAAACATGTTTTCTGAAATCATGCATCAAAAATAAAAAGGGTTATGGGATAATAGGTTACATCAGACCACTCAAACCTCACTTGTTTTACTATGTTGCTGTTATTTCTGGTGTAAAATCTTAATGAGTTGGAAAAAAATGTGTATGAACAAATGTAAATGCACATTATATTGACATCATTCTTGAATTAACCAAATGGGTATCAGCTAATCCAATATGTTGAGTTTGTTAGGAAAGTAAGGGAATGGGGGAGAGTGTTGAATTTGTGTTGAATTTGAATCAAAGCCATATACAAGAGTAGAGGCCCTGGTGGCCTTTGAGCTGGTGTGAGCCTCCATCCAATTCTAAAGCCCCAAAATGCCTGGAGAACCAAAATCTAAGACTCTGAACTTCTCCGTAGGTATAAAAGGCCATTTGGGAAACCCTAACCTACTGACTCCTTACCAGGATCTAAAAATATAATGATCTTAAATCATCCTGTGGACTGATGAGAAAATTTTAACTTGATTTAACTCATCAGTGAGATATATATTTGCCTAAGTGCAAAATTACTGTGCTCTCTGAAACGGACAGCAGCTGTTGCATTAGAGTGAAAAATGTTTTCTTTCTAATTCTCAGAATCATAATCACAATTCTTTAAAGAAATGATAATATACTTTAATTGTGAAATGCTTTATTAATCCTCCAGAGGAAAAATATTTCATTTTTATGAATAAGACTTTTTTTTACTTTTCTCCAATCGAGGTTGATCTGACCAACCTAGAGTATTTCAAAGAATTTCATTCCGTTCTTAGCCTAGCAATATTGACTAGCAAGAGTGTGCTCAGATGAGAACAGCCGGGAATGTAGAAGCCCTTAAAGTATGCCGTAAGAGGAATGGTCAAAAAAGGTGGAGTATATTCTTCTTGAAAAAAGACAAGTTTAGAAATCTCGATATTTTAAGTGGCCATCATGTAACAGTGAGAAGCCCTTCCAGCTGGTACTGAGAAGGAAGAAAGAAGACAGTGAATGAAATGAGTGATAACAAGGACTTACTCTTGATTAGAAACATCTGATACCAAAGCAACTAGTGGCACAGAATTGATTTTATCAGCACTGAAGCTATCCAAATTGAAAAATCAATGTATCAGGGGTGCTGCAAAATGCATGTCAAGATTGAGGGAAATCTGGACTAGATGATCTTTAAACTACATTCTTTGGTGTTCTAAACTTTTTCTCCTAACCGCTGGGAGTGACATATACACTGTGATGATCCTTCCTCTGCTCATTTGGTTATATGAATATTTCTGAAATTTGGCTGTACATCAAAATCAGAAGCTTTTGAAAAGTGCAAATACGTGTTCCATTTCAAGCCCTTTGAATAGCATCTCTGGTGAACTGGGGCCAGAAATCTGTATTTTCAAAAGCAACAGGCAATTGTGCTACATCCTGATTGCTGTTCAAAGTCCTGGGTTCCTAAGGGCTAGACAATGGAGTCTGTCCTTTAATTGGCTGGGTGGCTTTTCAAAATTGTGCTTTTTAGTGACTAATGTGCCACTTTAACTCAACAGCCAATTCTATCATGAAGAGGTATGTTTGTGAAAGGGCAGCCAAACAGTAGTACTACTACTACTAATAATAGCAATAATTGCTTGTAAAACAGGCACAGTGCTCAGCACTTCATATGCCTGGTCTAATTTTATTAGTATGAGCCTATAAGGTCAGCTTCTAAATACTGTTTTGTTACTTTGCTGAAAGATGTGGCGCTGAGACACTTTGTTCTCTAAAATCATAGGCTCAGAAACTTAGCTCTTTGAAATCAGATCAGTTAAAATGGAACAGTCCACTCTTGCCTGGAGGATTCAAGTCACACTGACACTGAGAAGCAGCCTCAATTTTCAAGCCAGGTGCAAAACTTCAGATAAGGGTTTTTTGGACATAACGTTCAGCATTTATCTTAACTTTGTAGTTTCCAAGGAAACAGAATCCAGAGTCTCCTTCTCAATGCAAGTCTGATATTAACTCTTTTACATTACAGCCTTGCTCTTTTTTGGCATTATCGAAATTCTGCTCTATTTAAGTAGTGTCTAAACTCTAGTTTCTCTGAAGACATATTTTTAACTCTGTATTTTCCTTCGCTTGGTGAAACATCCCTTGTCTTCTCTGATGTACAATCTTTATTATTGCAACAGGTTGATAAGCCTAACTTTATTGGCGTGTAGGTATATCCTTAGAATGCTTTATCTGATGGGCTATTATCAGCTAACATCAGTAGCTATCATAGTCCTTAATTAAAGATCAGTAGAATAAGGTTCAGAAAAGAACTTATACAGGATCACATGGTAAGTGACAGAACTGGGATTCCAACCCAGGTCTATCTAGTTTCAAACTCTTCATGCTTCTACACAATGTGCATAAAATCAGAGAATTTTAGAACTGAAGGAAACTAAGGCATGCCATCCTGCTAACTTTAAACAAAGATTTAGGACTAGAATCCAGGTATCTTGACCTCCCAATCATCACATGGGTAGTTTTGTTTTTATTTATGTCAACGGAGAATTTTTCAGGCTTTCCTGTTATTTGCACCTTCTGTGGACCCAGTATTTTCGTGGGTCCATGATAATGGGATAATCTAAGCCTTCACTACAACTCTATCACTTGTAATTTCAGGCAGTACCCAGAACTCCAGATATTTCCTCGTTATGACAGATGAGAGTTTAACCAAAGCAAACTAATGCCTTTCAAGTTCCTGTAGATGCTGAAATGCAATGCATCAACCTCCTAGATATAGTTAATATACTAATTTCCTAAAATAAGTGAATTATGTGAAACTCTCATCCATTTCTTCCTTTTCCACACCAGCCCAAAATCAGATTACAAGGCTGACTGCCTACTCTGCTTAAATCTCTATCTGCTTAAATCTCTAATCAACCCTAAGTCACAGTTATCTAAGGATAATTACCCAAACCTTGCCATTCTGAAGTTGTGTAAGGCACAATATTCATAGTCACTGGGGCACCTGGGTAGCTCAGTCGATTAAGCATCTGACTTTGACTCAGGTCTTGACCTCAGGGTTCTGGGATCAAGCCCTGTGTCAGGCACTATGCTCAGCAGGGAGTTTGCTTCTCCCTCTCCCTCTGTGCGTGCACGCACACACACACACACACACACACACTTTCTCTTTCTCATTAAAAAAGCAGAACCTCAAACCCTGCTCCCCACTTCTGAAGCAAAATCCACAGTTTAACAAGACCCCCAAGTGATTCATATGCACCTTAATGTTTAAGTAGCACTGTCCCCAAAGATTCCCAAGCACATTTAATGCAATTTTGTGAAATCTAGAGGTCAGTCTTGTCTCTGCATCTAACAATTCACAAAGTTCTAAAGCAAGGGCCCTCATTTTCTGTCTTTCTCTTAATTCTTACTAGAGCACCAATATCCTGCTTCATTGGGATTGAGAGCACTCATATCCTGAGTCATTTTCCTTCTCACCCCTCTTCCCAATATTTACTGCATCTTTTCTGAGTGATCTTTCTCTAAATATCAAAGGAGGCTGGTATCATTTCTTTCCTCCAATTCTTGAAAAACTAGTAGTAATGAGACCTAATCTCCTTGGAGAACCACAAGCATCTGCTGGTTCCTGCTCTAAAACTTTATCTCCACCCTCCTCCACCCCATCACTCACTCTATACTGCCCTCACTCCAAGCTATTTAGAGTTCTCTAAATAATATGTACCTCAGTGGTACATTTTCACATTCTCCCTTCCAAGGCAGAATGGTCTTTCCTTCCTGATCTACTTAGGAAATTCTACTGAATCCACCTAAAACCCACCGTCCCCTGAAGCCTTTTCTATTCCACCCCAACGGAGTTCATTGTTAACCTGTTTACATTCCATTGTATTTTGTACACACTACATATCACATCATATTGGGTTCTTATCAGAACCCAACCAGAATAGGAGATCTTGAATGAGAGTGAAGTTTATATATTTTTGATCTCTAGCATTTAGTGTCTAGCATACAGAGGATGATCAATGAATGCCTGTTGAATGTATAAAGGATTCATAATGAAACAAACCTTGCTCCTCAAATAATTTTAAATGTAATTTTGTAGAAAAATTTTGAGTAACTTATGTATTTTGATAGATATTAATAAATATATTACTGAAAGCAAAAATATATGAGAAAAAATTTCTTTTATAATCACTGGCATATTAATCACTCTTGGAAGAAAAAGTTATTAATGAGGTTCACATGAATGATGTACCACCATTACTGGGCAGTGGTTATACTTATGAGCTGTCCCCCGTATTCGATAACGTCTTTAAAACATTATAAACTGCAATAAGAGGCAGATCACAGCCTAAGCATGCACGCTTAAATGTTAAGAGAACTTTTGTTTATTTTTTGTGTTTGTTTCAAATACTGTTGAAGGAATAGAGAGGTAAAATATAAAACTTTCAATTCGAAGTATAAAATATTAGAATTATCCAAGCTTAACTTGTAGACATACAATCTAGGCAATTGTTAAAAAATAGGGAACACATCGACATCATCAGGGGAGCCCTTGAAAACAAAACTCAGATCCTACTTAAGTGCAGGACACCCGAAAGTCTCGATCAAGTTCAGTAAAAGTGACAGAGAAAAATAGCAAAAGGAAAGAGAGAAAGGGAAAGGGAGTGAGAAAGAAAAAAGGAGGATGGAAGGGAGGAGGGAAGAAAAGAAGAGGGAATGAGAAAGAGAGGAAGAATGCAACACAAGGACAATCCATTTCCAATAATGGCAACTATCTGAATACTCTTCACGCAGATCACGCGCCTGCATAGCTTTCTGCGGAGACCTGACAAGAATCCTCTGCGCTAGAATTAAATTTTGGGCTGTACATTTTACCACTCAGATTATGTATAAATATTAGAATTCAAACTACTCCTCGCTGACATGTGCATAAAATTTTGAGAACCATTTTCTTAATAACGCAAGGTCCTTCAGAAGCTCCGGTATTTCTATTTGTCACCCTTCTCAAGAAAAAATGCTGTTTTTTTTCATAATAATGTCCATTTTCTTTTCATGGTCCCTTTACACTCAGTAGCCCAATATTACAGTTTGGGTAAATACCATGATGTTATTTTATTAATCAAAAGAGAAGTCAAGATGTAAAATACTATGACAAAAGATGCATACTGACAAAGGAAGGGCCGAAGTACAAATATCTCTACTATTTGAAGACCAGAACCAAATTTCTTACGACTTAAACTTTGTCTTGTTAAAGGACCCATAAGAAATGACAGTCCATTTCCCTGAGGGCGTTAAAAATTAAGAAATTAAGAACTATTTTAAAAGAAGCTCAAGCACTATCTTTTTCCAGTGACGTTTCTCCTGACCATTTCATAACATGGTACTGATCCTTCCTTGCTTTTATTCCACTGGATCTCTACTTATAAGATGACCATTCAACTCAAACGTGCAGATTGATAAATTACTCAAAAGATGAGGCTGTATCATACTAATCTTGCATTTGTCAGTTTCGTCCAGTTCTAGGCCCAAAGAATGCACTTAATAAATGTTTCATACATCAATGCCTTTAAAAGTCGATGAGAGTAATAACACACCTCTCCTCATGTTTTTCTAATGGCAGAAAATAATATATAATTAAGCTAGAAAATGTGTAGAGAAGAATACTACAAAGCAGAAAAACATCATCTTTTTAATTTCAGTCACAAGAGACAACCTTTGCCAAAACTATTTTCCTTTACTTATCAATTTCCTTTACTTATCAAGTTCCTACTTTATGTATGTCAATTAGCCCCTTTTAGATGAGGGTTCACAAAGGGAGCTGTTTCAAAGTTAATGCTTTTGTCCTCTTAAAATTATTTTTAAGGTTAATAGTTCCTAATTGTATTGAGATAAAAAAAAGTACAAGGAATGAGGTAATGAGTTTGTATAGCTTCCTCTATGTGCTGGTTGTTTTCATGACCTGGCCTTCTCTGTTTTTCTGACCCCCTTTTATAAAGCCGCAAAACTCACAACACTTTCAATGACAAAGCATGCCTGATTTGTTTCAAGTCCAGATCTGTAGATGTTTATGTTTATGTTTGTCTGCCCAGAGCTTTCAAATCAGAAAACAACCTTGACTACACATACTGATGAGGGGGCAATGCTGACAAATAATTTAGCTAATGCTGCTACATAAGAATTAGCTATGCTACATAAGAATTAGCTATGCAGAACTCCTGCTATCATGTGAATTTGTTAAAGAGCAGGCAACAAACTCAATCTTCTTTCACACTCTGATGTTTGGGGTTATTTACTACCACCAGATTTTTGATTCCTGCTAAATATACACTTCAGATTTCATGACAGATATAAGTTTTATGAGACAACTTATAACAACTTTTCAGAAAATTGCACATTTGAGGATCCAATTTCATTCTTTCATGCTACCACTGAAATCAGCCTTCTTTCTGATCACCAGGCAATTTTTCAACCTCTTTGAGATTTCTCTTCCTAAACAATTTCTTCCAGAAAAGCTTTTGGCAATAATTTAACACTTTAGTCAGCCCTGGTGATTTAGGTGAATTTTAAAAATCTGAAAATAGATTCCAGTGAAATGCAGCAGGGGCTGAACTTACCTGAGAGTCAGTGTCTCCCTGGTGGGAGTCTTGCTCTATCACACTTAAATGGAAACTCAGTAAGTGAAGACATGTTATTTTCCTTTTTTGTGCTTAGCTTTAAGAATTCATTTACCAAGGACATGCCAGTGACTAAACTTCACTGCTTCCCCTAAGTAATACCAATTATTTTTTTTGAAAGACAAAATTTGACATCAGCATTTGCTATAATATTGTGTGTGTGTGTGTGTGTGTGTGTGTGTGTGTGTGTGTGTGTGTGTGCGCATAATAGTCAAGAACATACTTAGAAGGTGACCACTGGGGTTCAAATGTTGGCCTTGCCATTTATTAGCTGTGTGACCTCAGCTAGCTTATTTAATATCTCAGTGCCTCAGTTCCTCATCTATAAACTGGTCTTAGTAACAATACCAACCTCATAGGATTTTTGTCAGAATTAAACAGGTTCGTACAAGTAAAGTTCTGAGAACAGTGCCAGGCAGACAGACTTACACAGACATCTCCTCAAGGCTGCCAGTAGGATGGGCATGTTTTAGAACCTTTCCAGAATACTGTTAGCAGTCAGTCCCTCTGAACCAACCAAATTAGAATCAAAAAATATTTTGCGTTTTTAAAACTCTTCAAGATAAGCCTCTCTATTGGTAATTCACCACAGAGTTTGAGGATCTTCACTCCTTATCACTAATAATTTTTGTATCTGTTGTTTCTTCCAACAAAGATGGAGAAAAGATATGTAAACATCTTTTGCACCGGAATAAAGCTCCTTGTTTACCAGGTCCTATAGTAATTGCTTGATATGTAGAATTTTATTCTCACAAATTCCTAAGGAATCAGGTTCTCTTATTACCACCAATTTACCAAGGAAATCAAGGCTCTGGGAGACCACAGAGCTCGCTAGAAGTGTCAGAGCAGAGAATGAGGAGATGTCTGTGTGACTAACGGGGATAGAAGCTGAGTTCTTAAGAATGGCACTGAATTATGGAAGGGGCTACATAGGAAATTCAGTTTAATAGCTTCATTTCCCAGTTGAGGAACCTAGAGCAAGACAGTGACTAAGCTGATGTAAAAATCTAAGTCTCTTGCCTTAGTCTAAGGGTCTCTCTGTCACACCACACTGCATCCTCCTTTCCTTTAGTCTAATCCTGGATTTATATTTTCCCACTTCTTCAATGTTGAGCAGAAAGTCAGGGGAAAAAACATGTTTGCCCTGAATGTATTCCTCCCCCACACATCCATTTTTTCCCCTTTGAAGTAGCAACAACAGCTGCCAACCAAGGATCCCCCGGGCTTAGAGAGCATCAGTCGGCTTCACAGATGAAGGCAAAGATGAAAAGACGGAAATCCCTCCTTTAAAGAACTTAACTAATGTTTTTCACTCTAAATTCACTCTTTCATTGGTGAATACTTTTAAGACAACCCTGAAAGCTCAAGGCAAAAGTAGCAAAGCACTGAATTCTGGGAGCTACAAGTAGTCCCTAATTGATTGCCAAGGGCCAAATGAAGTGGGAGTTGGGTGAATGGACACTCAGGTCCCTAGCTTCCCTAACTCATTTTGTTTAAACTCATCCTTTCCATAGCCTACTGTCTTGACCACCTTCCCTATGTTATTAGAGACAAACTTCATTAACCAAAGGCAATACTTATTTAGTGTTTTAGTGGCTTGAGCCCTTTCTCAAGAGAAGACATAATAAGAGTTAGAAACAGTATTTCCTGGCTTAGACCAAAAATGTTTGCATTCTAAATGATCCACATTGCTAAATGATCTCACATCTTGCAGTCAAGTCTCAGACCTCAACTTTCTGGATAGAAATCAACAGTCTGAAATCTGGATAGAAAAAGTCTTCTTAACTTGATAGGCAAGGCAGGAGTTTGGGGGGGTGGGGGAGAGAAATGAAACAGGAAGGGATGGGGAGGGAGACAAACCATAAGAGACTCCTAGACTCAAGAAATGAACTAAGGGTGGCCGGGGTGGGTGGTGGGGTAGGGATAGGGTGGCTGGGTTGGGGACAATGGGGAGGGTATGTGTTATTAAGTGCTGTGAAATGTGTAAGCCCGAAGATTCACAGACATGTACCCTGGGGCAAATAATACATTATATGTTAATAAAAATTAAAAAAAAAAAGAAAAAGTCTTCTTAACTTTAAGCATAATTTTTCAATACTTTACACAATCATTTTACTCACATAATATATCCATCACACTTACATAAAAAGGCACATGCAAAATGCTATATATTACACTGATTCGTTTTGCAAAAAATAAGCACTATTGTAATTCCACACTGAAAATTATCTCCTTTTAAAACCAAGGGCAAGTCATGAAGAAAACAGTAACATTCATTTAGTCATTTGTTTAATAAATATTTACTGAGAACTTAACTATGTTCTAGGCACTCACCTAAACATTGACCTCCGTGAACAAAACGGGCAACAATCCTGCCTTCATGAAGCTTCATTTCTAGTGGGGGGGGGGGGACAAATAATAAACAGGATGAATAAATAAAATATATTGGGATGCTAACTTGTGATAAATTCTGAGGAGAAAAGGTATCAAAAGACATTAGAAGTAACCTGACAAAAAGAGCAGAAATATGAGATGCTATGGTCAGCAAAGACCTGCTGAGCAGGTAATTTTTGAAATAAAAATTATTTGAGAGATTAGAATTCCACCAGAGAATTCCAAGTCCAAAGGTCCTGAGTTGGAAGATTATCTTTTATCTCTGGGAAAAATGCCCAGGAGAGTCCAGTGGCTCCAGTGAAGTGAAAAAAGGGGAAGAGTTGTAAGAAATGAGATCAGAGGGATAAAAGGAAATGAGATTATGTAGAACCTTACAGCTCATGCTAAACATTTTGACTTGTACCATGAACAAGATAGGAATTTATCAAAGAGTTTTAAGCAGAGAGATAACATAATCTGACCTATTTTAATGGAATCACTCTGGTCTGGGGAGTTAAAAATGGACTGAAGTAGTACAAGGTCAACAACTGGTGGTTTATAATAAACTAAATGAGAGATGATGGTGACTTGGAGCAGCATGGTGGCAATGTGGTATGGTGCAAAATGCTGGATCTATTTTTCAAAGTAGAGACTAGAAGACATGCTCATGAGATGGAAAAAAAGAAAAAAAAAAAGGTTAAGTTTGAAACCTAATTTTCTGGCCTGACCAACCAAACCATGGATTTGAAATGGGAAGACTATAGGAATGTCTGCATGTATGTGTTTGCTTTTTTGCTTTCTTTTTTTTTTTTTCTCCTTCGGTTTTGTTTGTCTGCTGGAGATGGGGAAGGAGCTCATTTTTTATCATGTTTAATTTAAGATGTCTATTAAACATTCCAGTGGAGATGTCAAGTAGATAATTGGACATACAGGTCTGAATTGATAGGAGAGGTCTGCTAGGAAGAAATGAATTTGGGAGTCATTAGCATATAGATGAGGAAGATTCAACAAAGAAACTGAGAAAGATAGGTCAGGAAGCAGGAGGACAACTAGGTGAGTATGATATCCTTGAAGCCAAGTGAAGAAATTATCCCAAGGAAGAGAAAGTAAAAGTCTAATGAATGCTGCTCGTAGGTCAAGAAAGTTGAGGTCTGAGACTTGACTGCAAGATGTGAGATCATTTAGCAATGTGGGATCATTGGTAGCCTTGATAAAAGTAGTACCAGTGGAGTAGAGAAGTGTGGACAAATGATTAGAAAGAGAGAAACTAAAGATGGTGAGTATAGACCACCATGGTGAGTATAGACCTTCCAAGGAGGAAGCAAAAAGGTATGCTCTAAAGACATGAGAAATAGGGGAATAAATGGATAGAAAGTAGGATCAAGAAAATACTGTTTGTATGTAAAAACAAGAGATACAAGGGAATGATCTATTAGGGAAGATTTTTTTTTTTTTTAAGATTTTATTTATTTGACAGAGAGAAACACAGCTAGAGAGGGAACACAAGCAGAGGGAATGGTAGTGGGCGAAGCAGGCTCCCTACTGAGCAAAGAGCCCGATGCGGGGCATGACCCCAGAACCCTGGGATCACGACCTGAGCCGAAGGCAGAGGCTTAATAACTGAGCCACCCAGGCGCCCTATTAGGGAAGATTTTTTGAAGTCAGAAAGAATTAAGAGAGCTGTCTTTGAGTAGGTCAGGTGGATGTGATCTAAGGCAGGCTACTCAAAGGGTGGTCTAAAAATGGCTGGGAGACTGTCAGAAATGTAAATTATTTGACCTTATGCTAGAGCCAATAAATAAGACTCTCAAGGGTAGGACCTAAGGATCTGGGTCTTAACAAGCTTTTTCAGTAATTCCTAAGCATGATAGTCTGAAAGGTATTACCTAGTGCACAGGGGAGGGATCCATCTTATCTAGGAACACAAACAATTCATCCATAACAACAGGAGAAAAAGTAGTGTATGTAGGCTTAGGTGAGATGGATAAGTAGATATAGTAGTGGGTCTTTACAGAAATTTTCTAGTAATTACTTTGACTCCTCAATGAGGGAGGAAGCAAGACTACTAGTCCCTTTTTCTGCTTTGAGTTGTACTATTAGTTCTAGAGACTCAGAGTGCCATTGCATTGGATAGCAGAGTTGTATTGATGTCCTCGTATACTCCAAGCCCAACTCAGTCACCCTTTGCAAAGACAAACGTCCCACCTTCTCAGTGCCTACTATTCCTTAAACTGATCTACATACACTTCCTGACCCTGCCTCAATCATGCCATTTCTTACCAAAAATAAGGCTACCATTGGGGCACCTGGGTGGCTCAGTGGGTTAAGCCTCTGCCTTCGGCTCAGGTCAAGATCTCAGGGTCCTGGGATCGAGTCCTGCATCCAGGGAGCCTGCTTCCCCCTCTCTCTCTCTGGCTGCCTCTCTGCCTACTTGTGATCTCTCCCTCTCTGTCAAATAAATAAATAAAATCTTTAATAAAAAAAATAAGGCTACCATTTATGGAGCATCTGCCGTACTACAGGCACTTATATTCTCTCATTCAGTCCTTTCACATTGATTCATTTACCCATTATTTTACAGATGAGAAAATGGGAGACTCATAAATGAACTGTTTATTTACCTAATCATTCATATACCATGCTCTCCAGGGAATATAGCATCACCAAAGTGATTTCAACACAAGCACTCTGTTTTCCTCAATTTTATGCTACTGCGCCCACTTTTCCTACTTAAGGTGCTAACAGGAGTCCACTCTGTTTTATCCAGAGGTTACTTTGGTTTAACTGCTCTTTTAGCCAATCAATACAACTATCTTTCAGTATCCTACCCAATTACTACTCTCTCTTCCTCCCTGGATTCTTTTCCTCCTCCTCCCCCATCTCCTCTCCCCCTTCTTCTTCCTCCTTCTTCATCAATAATTTCTTTACTCCCTACAGTTGTATTTTTACAACCACATTTAACATGCCATTTCCCTCTCTTTCCAAAACCATCCACAAAGTTTAAATTTTTTAAATTACAAAAATAAAGTATGAGTAGCCTATTCCTTCTTAAATTTTCTATTAGTGAACAAGTAATATCAATCTCTTTCTCATTTCTCCTCAAGTCAAACTTTTTGGTCTTCTCATATTTTATGTGGCCATCAGGTCTTTTCATGTATTTACTTTTCATGTATTTTTTTGCTGCCGAAGCTGGGTTCCCCAAAATCCCATATATACCTACCAAACAAATAGCCCTCAAACTAGAAAGTGCTTTGAGCATGAAAGCACTGTTAAATGTTTCTGCTCCAAATCAAGGGAAAATAATTCCAATGACAGAATATGCTGATATTACATAAGATCACCTGTAAGTTTTTTTTGGTCAATATTTGCTTATTAATTATTTATCATATAGGTTTACCATGAAATATTTTCTAGGTAATAAAAAACAGGCTACCATAAAAAATCTAATGAATATATACATTAATCAATATCTTTCAGCAGTTCATGAGCAACAATGCACTGTTGTAGGTTTTTATAGTTATTGACCTACATTAATATTCTAAAAAAAAAAAATTAAGTGTGTAGTCAGGTCACATTTCCTCTTAGATTACTAATAGAAATCTATTACGTTTAGCAATATTTTCACTATTTACTAGTGATACTGTTTTTCAGGAAAAGTGTATAGGTAATCATGTAGAGGTAATTAAATCTAGATATCATCTTAAAGTCTAAATAAAATCATTGGTAGTTTAAGACAGTGTGTGCCTAAATTAACCATTTTTGTCATCTGTGTAGGACACATTATTTTTACTAGGCCCTTGTGGTCTAGTGAAATTAACTCTTTTCTGAATTCCATATGTATGGTACATAAACATTCAGGGATTTTCTCTACCATAGGCGACTCATATCTCGTACATGACAATGAACTCTATCTTCTTCCCACATCATACTTCCACTTGTATTTCTCATGCTGATGAATATTCACCACCAAAATCCCAAATCTGAAATTCTCCCAGGTAACTTCCTCGGCCTCACTTCTTACATCTATTCAATCACTAAGTGTTATCAATTCTACCTCAAATCTTCACGGAATCCATCCTTTCGAAGTTCACGGAGTTTATTTCCGGACCTCATCTTCTCTTGCCTAAACTAGGAGAACATGCCCTTACGTGATCTTCCTGTCTTGGATGTGCTTTGCTATTCCTGCAATACCCATCTGTCTATCTTGTATCATAAAAATGCCAAAATAATAGTCATTTGAGATATAAATCTCAATGACTAATGACTTCACTGCTTTGCTCTAAATTCTTGAATTACATACAAGATAATTTCCAAACATCTTTGGGTGATCCTGAAGGTCTGGGAGCTGGTCACCGCTAACATTTTGAACTTCATCTCTTGCTACTTATTCCATCACCACCATTCACATTATTCTTATGGAACTTCTGTAACCACGGGGTTTCTTGTCCTGAAAACAGGTTGTTCCTTCTACGTAAAATAATCACTTCCCCTATCTGCAAACTAGAACTCAACTTCTAAAATGGAAATTATAATGATAATCACTTCACTAGATTATGAGAGCAGAACAAATGATTTAGCTCTTTACAAATAGCTGTTTTTATTTCCCACAACTAATAATCATTATAATTTAAGCTTTTTTATTTCAATGCGTGCCATTTAAACCTATTCTAAAAACAACACCTTATAGATTTGATGTTGTTGATAACTCCACTGAATTATAAACTTTGACTACTGTTCTCTTTCCATTCTGTAGTTACTTGTATCTCTAGAATTACTTCTAGAGTTACTAGAAGCATTCCATTTGTGTTGTTTTTCTTCTTCCTTTTTTTTTAAAGTACTTATTTTTCTTTTTATTTTTAAGACTTATTTCTTTATTCATTTGAGAGAGAGAGGAGGAGGAGCATAGGGAGAGGGACAAGCAGACTCTACGCCCAATGATGGCTCAATTCCATAACTGTGAGATCATGACCTGAGCCAAAGTCAAGAGTCAGATACTTAACCAGTCAAGCCACTCTTTTTTTTTTTTTTTAATAAGAACACTGGTTCCCCTGACATTCAATCCTATATCCTTCTAAAGATGCTACCATTTTGTTGACTGATAGTTCATTAATAACTATAATTACCATCTTCCATGTTGCATCTTAAATTATCTAGCAATTGCATGTATATTACTTTTCAATTCTGGAAATTAAGCTCTTGAAAAGACACTTCCTCTCCTAAATCAGGTAAAGTTCCAGGTGTATTTTTCAAATTAGATTTGTAAATACACTTTGCTTTTTGTTATTGCCACAACGTAATACTAATCTAAAATGGCACAGTCCTTTCTATGAATACTCTTGTTCAAGGCTAACTTTAACATATGAACTATTGTGCTTTTATCCTTATTAATCTCTCATATGATTTTTGAAAGACAAAAATAAGTAATACTTGGCTTTCTAGGCCTGAAAAAAATGAGCCAACTAAAATCACTTGGATGTATTTTGAAGGGAAAAAAAAAAAGAGCCTAAATCCCTACTTAATAGAAGCAAGGAAGATTTGAGGAGTCTCTCAGTATTCATCTTAAAGCTCTTTTTGAGAATAAAGGGTATACACACCTCTGTAAATACGTATCTCTTTCAATTTTCTTAAAGACATTTCCTTTATTTCTCCTGCCAAAACTGTTTATGAAAAATAGGTATCTTTGGCTGTGAATTTGAGCTACAAACAATTCCAGAATTCTCTGAAGGAATCAAAATAGTATGTTTCCTTCTTAAAACAGGTTCCTTTTCATTTAATTTTCATTCAGCCATATTTCCCCTCATGTCTTCTCTCTACAATTTTTTTAATTTTAGAACACATATATTGTTCAAGATAACGGCCTTTTATTTATTCGATCCGGGACCTGAGATTTGGATATGGGCAATTCATAGTATTTGTAAAAAGAATATAATAATACTATCCAAAGCACCAAATTCAAAACACACATTTGCCAATGCAACTGTAATAAACAGATCATTGAATTTTAAAGCTGAAAGGGCCCTTGGAGAGCATGGAGTCCAAACCTGAAAAATGAAAGCCAAAGAATGTTAAGTCACTAGCCAGTCACTCAACTAACCAGAGGAGAATAGGACCGGACTCTCAGGTTCCCTAAATCCAAATTCTGGGCTCTTTTTCAGTAAGTCACATGTTCTCTCATGACAGACTTCTGGTATCAGTCTGTCATTCTTCACAAGGTGAAAATACAGTTAACAGAGTTTGTCTCTTGTCTGAGCAACTAAGGAAGCCCTCATTCTTAAAAGCGAAACTGGAAACATGAAATTTCCATAACAGAAGCTTTCCTCTAAGGCTGCCTTTACTGTCATTTCACAAGTAGGTTGCCTAAGGTAATGTTTTCCACAGGCAGTAGCTATTCATCTTTGACTTTTTTTGTTTTTAGAGGCAACAGTGCTAATTTTAGGTTACTGTTTAAAAAAAATAAAAATAAAAATAAATAAATAAATAAATAAATAAATAAATAAATAAATATAAAAATAAAAATCTCGGGGCACCTGGGTAGCTCAGTGGGTTAGAGACTCTGCCTTCGGCTCAGGTCATGATCTTAGGGTCCTGGGATCAAGCCCCGCATCAGGCTCTCTGCTCAGCAGGGAGCCTGCTTTCCCTCCTCGCTCTGTCTGCCTCTGCCTACTTGTGATCTCTCTCTCTGTCAAATGAATAAGTAAAATCTTTAAAAATAAAATAAAATAAATAAAAATCTCTTGCTCTCAATATCTGATCATCTTGGAAATTCTTTGCAGACTTTGTTTTCATGCTCTGCCTAAAAGTACTCTGTCTATGCGGGGAGAAATCTGTAGATATTAAGTTTGATGTTTGAAATGTGCACTTTGGCAGACCTCCATCTAAAGGTGTATTTTTTATGAAGGATAAAGAGCAGCTGATTAGACTCACAAAAACCCCAGAGGAAATACACTCTGTTGACGGTAACTGACTACAGTGGAGCAGGAAGAGCTCAAGTTTCCCTCTCCCTCCAACCTTTGCTCTCATAATTACCAACCAAGCCCTATCAAGAATATTTCCTTTGATGAACCAGCAAAGTGTCCGGAAAGGAAGGAAAAGAAGAGCGAGGCACTTCTCCTGAGGGTGGGGGAAAGAGGCTCTGTGAGCTTTCCCCAGCGATTAGAGCTGGGAAAGTTGATCTCTTTTCATGCTGTAAATGTGGCGAGCTGCAGTCACGCCTCCTGCTGCCAGCCCAGCTCCGGGATCTTAATCAGTCACTATGAAAACTCATTAGCTCCACGGCAATGAGTCCTCCACTGCTAAAGCTGGGCGCTGTGCTTAGTACCATGGCAATGATCTCAAACTGGATGTCCCAAACGCTCCCATCCTTGGTAGGACTGAACACCACGAGGCTGTGGACGCCAGATACCTTAGTAAGTCACTCCGGTGGGTTTGGCCATCTTGGGGAAGTAAGGGCATTGAATCAGTGGGCTTGATTTTGTAAACTGCAAAGGCTGAGATTTTGCTTCTGTATTTACAGGGCAGCTTCACGGATACGATATTTACGTGCTAACTTTAGTCATGGGTATTTCTTTGTGAACACTTTAAAGCTACACCCAAAACATAAATGGACAGTCTGAGAAATTAGCTGTGAAAGGACATACTTGACCGGTTCAATGCTTAAGGCTGATAAGCTTTAACTTAACTATATTAACCTGAGGTTTGGAAGGATTCCTTAAGAAATGTGTTTTGGGGTCTTTTTTAATCATTTTACTTCTTCTTTTAATGTCTGTAAAAATTCCCTTCATTTTTCCTACAGAGTATGCTATAGAGTATATTCTATCTAATCTAGTTTTCTTACAGCAGGCTTTCCCGTGGAATTCAGTTCTTAGGACTGTTTGTAATGCCTTCGGTCTGAGAAACCAACCTCTTTTAAACATAAATTTAAAAAGCCCTCAGCAATTTAAAGCCTGCCAAAAAGACTTTAAGAGAGCTAAGAAACACAAGCAATATAAAACTTACTTGATAAAATCATCTCTTTGCTTAATTTTTTATAAAGACTCTCCTATCATAAGCCTAGCTCCTGTAGTCTTCACTCACCTAAAATTAATGTCTTTTTAACCCTTCCCACATTATAACTAAGTATTTTCTGGTTGTTTGAACCAGTTTAGTTCACAATACTCTAACACCTTTCAAATAAAAATGAAAACTACTGGTTTTTCAGGCAGAACTTACAAATTCAAACAGAAGGAATATCCTCAAAAAATCATGTCCCTGCTGTCATATGAAGGATACAGAAACAATTAGTATTTGGAGCTCTTTTACCTTCTTATCTTTATCTAGTTTTACCACTGGATTATTCTAGTGGATCAAAAAGTCAGATACTAAAAGAAAAGTAACCTTCCATTTTCAAGACTTATTTGCAGGTACTACCAATAATTAATCTGTCATTGTGTAATTAACTGAGTAGAGCCAAATCAAATCGATTACATAATTTGTTAGATTCAGCTGGTGCTTAGGGTCTGGACAGACCACATGTGAGGCACACTTTGACCCACTTTTATGTTTACCTCCCTTAGGTCACTTAAGTCACCTCCTGCCTCTACTGTTGAGATTCCTCTCCCTACCTCATGATGAATGTATGGCAGGAGGGATGTAAAAAAGATTTCTAGTTATAAAGAAAGTATGATATGTCATCAATGAACAATTATAAAATCAAATCAATTTACATTATTTACTATACACTGAGCCAAATTTTCTCAATGTTCAAGAACCCGATAGTTCTAGGGGCGCCTGGGTGGCTCAGTGGGTTAAAGCCTCTGCCTTCGGCTCAGGTCATGATCTCAGGGTCCTGGGATCGAGTCTCTCATCGGGCTCTCTGCTCAGCAGGGAGCCTGCTTCTGCCTCTCTCTCTGCCTACTTGTAATCTCTCTCTGTCAAATAAATAAATAAAAATCTTTATAAAAAAAAAAGAACCTGATAGTTCTCAACAATTTAGTTGTTGAATTAACTCTTTCAGAAAATAAATATAAACTAAGAAATTCATGAATGAGTTATATACCACACACTTTGTACCTTGGTTCTGATATGTATATTTTCTGTGTATGCAGACACTCCTTTTCTTATTTCCTACTGTTATTGATGGAGGAGAATCAAATTTCCAAAATTTTTCCTTCAGGGTTTCCAGTTATCTTATAAGGCTAAAGTAAATTCATTTTCTTTACTTCCTGATTAGTAATATGTTGGTTGAAAAGTATAAAGTATTGCTGTGGTCTACGAACGTTCTGATACAGCCAAATCCACCTTTGGGTGACCAAAAAAAAAAAAAA
Organism: Procyon lotor; assembly: GCA_028646535.1. Lineage (NCBI taxonomy): Eukaryota > Metazoa > Chordata > Mammalia > Carnivora > Procyonidae > Procyon > Procyon lotor. Next base: position 75,015,823 of record CM053606.1, on the reverse strand, counting down.
AAAAAAACCAAAACCAGGGAAGTTTACACTATGATATTCTTCACTAGAAAGGAGAAACCAGCTTGCAAAAGCTTTTTTTTTTTTTTTTAATGTTCTACAGAAGTGGCATACTTTACAGAAGAACGATGGCTATGACATTTCCCTACCTTAATTATTCAAGATAATTGCTTATACCTTATGATTCCCATGGTGAAAAATGAATGAATCTGTATTTCCTAGATTAAGATCATAAAATGTTAATGCTGGAAAGGATTTCTGAAACCATCCAGGCCAGTTAACTTCACACTATTTTTGGCAGTGGTGCCTTCCCCCCAAATTAAATCTTATATAATACACATTGAATAAATATTTGTTGAGTGAAACTTGAAGTGAAAATCCAATTTGTAAAACAGGTCATAGATTAAATAATGAATTGGGGGGGGACATTTATTGGGTCTCCACCATCTGCTCCCTCCTCACACAATCAATCCCTTGCCCCAGACAAGATTCCTCTAGAGAAACCTTATAGCACTCAAGGGGTCAATTGGAAATATGAATTATTTAATCCAAACCTCTTCATGCTGCAAGTGGGAGGAATGACCCAAAATGTGTCAATGACTAAACATATTTCCCCCAGCTGGTGAATGAGAGCGCCGCAGACAGAAGCAAGTCCTCTGACCACAGTCCTGATCAGAGGAGTGGTCTCATCCTTTACGAGTCCTTATCCCTCCTGGCCCTGGTGCCACAGAAAGTCCGTCCTGCCCTGATCAGATGGTTTCCCATAACCCTGGGCTCTACTTCCCTTCAATGGAAGGGTTAACAATGCCCTTCCTAGTAGATTTAGTTAGGATATCCTGCTCTTTTTTAACTTTCTTGCTGTATGTCCTCACTTTAGACAGTATGGATGGGATGAGCGTGCAATTGTGTAAACATCAAAAAAAAAAAAAAAAAAGGAAAGAAAAAAGAGTAGGTCTTAAAATTTGTTTTACGAGTGTTTATGGGATGTGCAGATGGCAAGAGTGCAGATTTACACAAATATGAAGTCTTTCTTTAGAAGGGTAGTTTCAAGTGACCTGAAAAAAATAAATAAATAAAAATAAAAGGGTTTCAGTGATTAAATGCAATTAAATCTGTTTATAGCACATGTCTCTGAAATAGGCAGTGTACATTTGATTGTCTCAAATGCTGAAAGAGGTTTTAAAATTTTCAGGATATTTCTGTTAGTAAGTAGTTAAAATACAGTTTCTTATTAGGGGAATATGCTCCCTTTTGTTTTTGTTAGGATCTTGAAACATTTCTTATTCTCCTCTTTGGCCCTGTTTTTCTTTCTTCTTCCCTTTCTTTTTTCCTTCCAATTTGTCACTGGGCCCATCAGCCTTTGGAGAAGCTAGTGTCTGCAGAGGTGAAGCCTTGGCTCTAAGAAAGCTCGGGCTCCCTCTGGCACTTCTCTCTGATGCAGAGTAACTGCCCCTTGAGGCTGAGCTTCTGAAAAATGCCCCACGCTGTGGCCTCCACACCAGGAAGAACCTGGAAAAGAGCAATTAAATAGGCAGAGGACATTCAGCAGCCTCCAGCTGTTGCCAAGTCAGCCCAACTGCTGGGGTGGGAAGAGGACTCAAAGGGAACCCGTGGGCACAAGTGACTTGTTTTGCTACAGTTTCAAACATCCAGCTGACTTCTCCTCATAAATAACTACTTCACCGAGTTAGTCCGTTTTAAATTTTATAAAATGAGTAGACTATCCTGACCCAAGCTCTCCACATTCTCTAAATGTCTTATTCTCAACTCACCAACGTTTTTTCAGTCTGCGTGAAGACACCTGACTTCTGTTTTACAGTTTTTCTTCCTCAAATCCTTAGGCAGTATCCCTTTTGTGAAAGGGCAACTAAACAAATTAAGGAGTGGGAGATGGATGAGCAAACAGAACTGCAAATCTCGAGAGCCCCAGAGAGAGTGATCATTGCCTTCTTAGAGAAGAGAAGTGACACGGATACAAGAGTAGTTGTATTCCCGTGTGAGTACTTAGAGCAGAAGTGGGGCCAAAAGGGGAAAATTACAAAACAGAAGTTCGGATCGAGCCCCTCACCTTTCCGCCAGTGGAAGGGGCTGCCTATGAAGCACCAAATTCTTATCATGAAGAGTTCAAGTGCAAACACAAGAACAGACAGAGGCAGACTGAGTGCAAAGACACAGGACCAGATATGACCTCTGACTGAGTCTTTCCCAACTCTGTCTTTGATTTCCAGACAATGAACAGAGGTGTTCCTCCAACCTAAATGTTATATCTTTGGGGTTTTTGTTTGTCATTTGTTTTTGTTGTTGTTGTTTTGCTTTAACAGTCGTTTTCCTTAGAGCCTCGAGGCTTTCTTGAATGAAAGGAGGCATTTCTTATTTCAGTTCCAACTAGTGTCATAAGAAATAGGAAGAAAGCTGCTATGCAGTGACATCGTTATTAACACATCCTCCAGAACACAGCTTCGTTCAGCGGGGTCTGTCAGCGTCTCTACCATTCCTTTCCTCACATTTCTCCTCTCTTCACAACTAAAGCCATTAGCATGCTAAACCACATTTCACTCTCAGAGACCAAACATATCCTCAGACAAAAAATTTATAAGGGTTTTCATCATTACTTAGGTATCCCCTCTCTAAATCAAATAGGGTCTAACAAACGGATTTTTCCCTGCTTTATTTTCCCCTACCTTGTACACCACTTTTTTTTTTGGTAAAGATTTTATTTTATTTATTTGACACAGAGAGAGAGATCACAAGTAGGCAGAGAGAGAGGCAGGCAGAGAGAGAGGGGGAAGCAGGCTCCCCGCCGAGCAGAGAGCCCGATGCGGGGCTCGATCCCAGGACCCTGAGATCATGACCTGAGCCGAAGGCAGAGGCTTTAACCCACTGAGCCAGCCAGGTGCCCCTGTACACCACTTTCAATAGGTAGATTCCTCATTCTTTTTTGCCTCAGTCTGTACTTTCATGAAATGCCTAGCAACTCAAGATAAAACATAAGACCTAGCAATGTTCAACTAGCTGATTTGGCTCCCTTGAAAGGACCAGAATTCTGTCCTTTGCCCGCCCCTCCACCTGGGCCCTGATAAATGATTGCAGAGCCCACCACAGGGACATCCAGTTGTCTTGCTGAGCCTTTGCCGCTAACAGCTTCTCTGGGGTGCCAATTGCTACTTATTTCCATACTTTTTAGACAATGCCCTCCATTTGCCTGCGTGCATCTCCTCCACAGCAAATTTTTTGGCTTTTAGTGAGTGGACACAGAATATCTGTCCACATTTATCTGCAGAGGATGGGAGCAAAGACTCTGGGCTGACAGTTGAAGAAAACTGGGTCTAAGGTCCTACACGTGACATTTACTTAATGGATGACTTGAAAAAAAAATAATTGCTTATGTTGAGTTTCAATTTCCTCATAAGTAAAATAATGTCTATGTCTAAGGAAGGGTCATTCTTTCAAAAAAAAGTCAGATTAATACAAACGGTGGGATTTTATAAACAGAAAAACAAACTGAAATGAAGATATTTTTCTTTACTTTTCCTTTTACCTCAGTCTTCGGGATCTCTGTTTTCTGGCAAAGCCCCTGGGGTTCTGGGAGAACTCTCACATAGTAGCTTTATATTTATAAAGCATAGCTTGGTAATTAAATTGTAAGAATCCAGACTTGAAGTCCAATTGTTAAAATTATCACTTTAATTCTCTTATTTAGAGCATTCTTAAATATTTTATGAGTTCTGCAATATTAAAAAACTGCTGGATAGTTCATTTAGTTCTTCTAATTAACACAAAAGGTTCAAAGAGAACTGCATCAGTAACCGCTATGATTAGAGATGCTTTGGATGGTAATAAATGGCATGTACCCTCCAGGTCCAAGTACTAGCCTTCACAGCAGTTCCGAAAATGCTTTCAGGGTTACCACTAGCATTTACAAAAGGGAATTTCTGATAACTGGTGACGCAGTGTGGTGGCTAAACTTTCAGACTCTGATGTCAAACTGACATCAAACTACAAATCCCAGCTCTGCTGATTACCACCTGCATGACCTTGAGCAAGTTCCTTACAGTCTTTAAGTCTCAGTTCCCTCATCTATAAAATGGGGGGAATAACATAACTTCATCCGTAAGGTTAGTGTAACAGTCAAAGGCAATGGTACATGTGAACTGCCAAGTAATGGCTAGAGTTCCATAAATGTTTGCTATTACTGTGAGTTTTACAGACACCTGGATAATTGCTCTTGTAAGTTAAAATACCAGGTCTTTTTTCATTGGTACACAAAAATCGTCTAAATATTTCCTTCTCCCTGAGATCTTATTGGTTTTATCTTGACCCTCTTTTCAACGCCAGTTGTAGATACCCTAAAAGAGAGCACGAGATGCTCATAAAGCTTCCTTTATTTATCCCTGACCCTGACAAAGAGGTCTCCATCAAAACCCACGGGACTGTCAGGCACTCATCTTTTACATTAGCTCTTTTCTCTTTTGAGTTACCTTTTTCTTGCCAAAGAGGTAACTTGTTATAGTTGAGATCATTCAGACTAACTCTATAGTAGATAAGGTCATGGCTCTTTTCAATGATTCTTACAAGAAGACAATTGGAAGTACAAACAAGGCTGGAGTCTACTTTTATTAAGCTGACACTTGAAGGAGAATGCTAAATGAACATCAAACCCTAGTCACCTTTCCTGTTTTCCTCATTCCAGAGAGCAGCTGACACTTTGCCCTGTCATGATAAGCTCCTCACTAGTTGGCCAAACACTTGGCAAATGAACACCAATATTAATGCTGCCAGGTTTAATAATCAATGTTTGCACTGCTGTTAAAGATATTTTAATATTATTATTGGGTGACCCATGCTCCTTTATCCAAAAGCTAAATTTATCCTAGTGACAAGACTTAATTTTCTGACATACTTGAGATTTGTCTCCAATGCAAGGTGAATTCTAACTGAAACTATAGGACCTATGTCTAGATATTTAAACCTCATACTGTTATTTAGTTTAAACCTTCAATTGTACCACTGAAACTACTCTGCTAAACCATTCCTAACTCTATTCTGTAATCTCTGCATTTTTTCTTAATACAAAAAGTGTAACACAATCTTTTATTGTTTAATCTTTTGTATTATTTTCTTAATACAAAAAGTGTAACACAATAATCTTTAAGATGCTATGTGATTCTAATAATAATTTTAAGTACATCTTTCTATCCTAACTGGATATTTAGGCATAAATGCTAGAAGGGATGAGACAATGAAAAAGAAAGGCATAATAATGAACCCAGTGCTTCAGAAATAAAAGTATAGGAAGCTTCCCTGAATTACCTGAAAATGGAGATTAAAAGGAGCACAGTCACCATTTCCTTCTCATTATAGATCAAGAACAAGGACTGTGACGTCTTCCAGAGCCTCCTGAGTTTCTAACTGATAGCTTCTCTGGTATTTGCTCTTGATTGTTGTTGGAATGCCTATCAGCACCCTCTAGTGATTATTGCTAATGCCCCTGAAAGAAAAAGTAAGATTAATACAAAGGGTGGGATTTTATAAACAGAAAAACAAACTGAAATGTAAGATATTTTGAAAAGAAAAAGAACTGTGTGTCAGTTGACGATATGCAATGACCTGGGACCTGGGACAGGATAAGTAGGAAGCAGTATCTGTTCTGCTGTGAATTCTAGAGACAGACAATCTCACAGACTATCTCACAGAGGACAGCAGATCCGTGAAGAGGGAAGTCAGCCTGTGTTAGTTCTTTAAAGAGTCTGCTTTCAACCTGGCAAAACACTCCAGGTCTACAGGCAAACAGCTGAGTCCTGGAGCACCGAGCATTTTGCACGACAGTCCTCTGCTAGCCTCCCTTCACCTTCTGGTTCCTAATCGCATCTCGGTTTCCAACCCCTAGCCCTTCTCTCACTCTTCTTCAGCCTTGGCCCTCCAAGCTGATTCATTAAATACCTTATTTTCTAGACTAAATTCATTTACCTCTTCTCCTGATCATACGAGAAATACCTATGTGCTGAATCCCTGGAAACCACAAAACAACAGAGAAAGGCAGATGAATTTCAGATCCCAGCTGTAGAAGTAAGCCAGAATTTCCTTATTAAGGAAATTTATTACTTATTACTGATTTATCTGATATTTCCACAGGAAAAATAAATTCAGATCAAATCAGATGGTTTGTCTGTGTAACATCTGTTAGGTAGTTTTTTCAATTTCCATGACTGACCTTTAAAAACAATTATCTGGCTGTTCAGCATCATACTGATACAACACTGTAATTAAAAGCAGGATCTAGAGCCGTACTGTCCAATAAGGAGGCCACATGTAGCTACTGAGCATTTGAGATGTGGCTAATCCAAACTGCGGTAAGTCATAAGCATAAAATGCACAATCAGTTTCAAAGACAGTACCAAAAAAAGGAGAAAAAATAATGTAAAGTATCTCATGAATAATTTTTATAGCAATTACATGTTAAATATTTTGGCTATATGGAATTAAATAAAATATATTAAGATTAATATTATTTCTTTCTTCCTCTTTCAAGCCTATTAGAAAAGCTAAAATTATTATATTCCCATTTGGCATGGCTGCCCTGGAGCATAGTGCCTGGTTTCACACAAGCTCTACTACATCCAAGTTGAGCGTTCCCAAGCAATTTCCTCTTCTGTGAAATGGAAATAATAATTCCTGCTTCTTTTTTATTTTTTTAAGATTTTTATTTATTTATTTGACAGAGAGAAGAGAGATCACAAGCAGGCAGAGAGGCAGGCAGAGAGAGAAGGGGAAGCAGGCTCCCTGCTGAGCAGAGAGCCCCATGTGGGGCTCAATCCCAGGACCCTGAGATCATAACCTAAAGCCAAAGACAGAGGCTTTAACTCACTGAGCCACCCAGGTGCCCCAAAAATTCCTGCTTCTTAGGGTGCTTCTTTGTACTGCCACATAATCAAAGTCAATCCATGTGAGCTGTCCCTTGGAATAGGGCCTGACCTTGAACCTCTTCAGCTTAAGCAATCCCCAAAGAGAAATTCAACTGACAGTCGAGCTACCGATAATCTCAGCAGCTGGAGGAATGAATGAGTGCCTCTCTGGGCATTCACAACGACTTCTGCTCCTACAATGGAGAGCATAAGCTTAAAGCAAGCTCTTTCTGAAAGATAACTTGATAAAAAATGAGGATACTTATCTTTGTACCTGATAGAATGTACTTGATATGACAGGAAATACATAGTAGCTGGATATAAAATAAGTGTGAAAATAAGACATATGAAAGGCAAATAGCAATACTAGACAATACACGTTAAATGCCTAATGAATAATACAGACAATCTTTCAGAATAGGTAGAAACTTAGTAAACCGAAGGTTTATAAAACAGGCATTCCAAACAGAAGAAACAAAATGAGTACATACAAAGATATGAATCAAGGTGGCATACTTTCAGGATATATATAAACCAATTCGGTTGGAAAGAAGTTTCCCAAAGGAAGATACAGGAAGAAAAACTAGAAACATAAGAGTCTGACTATAAGCTGCCTCCTTCATAGACAGGCAAGTCACTTTAAGCAAGGGTTCTAGAGAGGTAGGGTGATAAGTGCACAGAAGGAACTTAAGAAGATGAATTCGGCAGACTATGTCAAAAGACTCTCTTTAACCTCTCTGGGACTCTGCTTCCTTTGCAAAACCATGCTGATCTAAATCTTTTTACCCTATATCCTTATATGCTACTTTTTTAGCTTTATTAATTGACCCTTCAATACACAGGAAGGTCCTTAAGAGAGGGCTTGCTTCAGAATATCACATATGAATAACAATCAGAAAAAAATATATATACTACCAGCTACCATTTATCGTTGAGAAAGACAAGGTAACAGATCTTATATAGAAACACTGGTGATACAGGATTCAGGGGTTATCAGATATTTCTCAAGTTGCACTAAAATGTCCAAATATGACAAAAAGCATTAGGGAGTGCTGTCGGGTCAATAAGAAGTTAATAATATGAGCATATAGAAAGAAAAATTCTCCTTCTGGGGACTGATAAGGAAGGTGTAACTGAATGAAGCTATGCTGCCTACAGAAGTTGTTTAATCTCTTTCTAACTTTAAAGAATAAAAAACAGAACTTGAATTATAAATAAAAAGATGCTTTGCTTAAAATGCAACAAACCCGCATTCTCTTTACCCTGTAACGGAGCTCTGTGTTGTGTGTTTGCCATTGGTCTCCTCAGACTCAGATTAGTCCCAAAGAAGGGTGGCAAGTGTACAGCTCAGCCCAGGATCCTGATGGACGGTGCATATGCACGGTGGTCGCTCCAGAACAAAACTTGTGTTCCCGGGATGCCAAAAGCCGGCAGCTCCGCCAGCTTCTGGAAAAGGTAGGTATCCCCTCCTCCGTGCACTTTTTTTTTTTTTTTAATCTACCACTTCTTGAAAAGGAAATGTGAGGAATCGGACATTGGTGAGGAAGGTCCCTCCAATTTTTGTCCCCCTTCTCAAATAAACTTTTTCTCCTCTTCCTTAATAGGAATAACTCAAGTACTGCTCTACTCTGCTGTTCTACTTATATTACTTTCTGCTTTTCTCAGTCTTACCTTCTTAAGACTGGCTATCATATATCTTAATATCCAGTTGGTCTCTCCTTAAGAAAAAAAAAAGGCAAGCGGTCTTATTCCCATGCCAGAAATTTATCCTCAACTCCCAGGATTGCACTAGGCTCTTTGAGCTCATGCATTTGAATCCCATTAACAACCTTGCAAGGAAGTTAAAATAATGGAATGCAATATGCAAGCTATCTGAACAGATAATGAATAATCTCAAGTATTTATCATCATTCTCTAAGCCATTCCTTTGAACAGTAAGCTCTTCAATTTCATTCAATAGCATTTTCTCCATATAATTTACTTAAGCGAGATCCATAACAATCAAATGCAGAATGCCCTTGATTTATTCTTTTTTACAGATACAAGTCAGCTCATGAAAAGTTATTTACGTTTAGTTTGAGGAAGAAGAAAAAAAACAAAACAATGAATGGTTCTTTCAATTATTCTCATTCAGAATTTCACTGTGTTGGGCTCTGAATATAGTAGGACAGCTGGGTGGCCAGACTGATGGAAAGATGGCAACACATTGGAATTTTAAATACCTTCAGGGATAATAAGATAAATTAGGTAGTATGTGCTTTTAGAGGACACCATACTCAACAACTCACTCAGCAGTATCATTTTCATGATCATTCACACAATGATGGCAGTGAATAGGAACTTTTTACGGAAAATTAAGAGAAGCTAGAAAAATGAAAGCATCAAATTTGTTAACAGAGACACGTTGGCTTTATGCAATTCCAAGCCTAGCAACAATAACTTTCTTCTACTGCCATATAATGAAAATAAACTTGCTCCGTGTACATCACTTGAAAGTCTATTGAAGCGCTAAGATTTTAAGAAAGTTTTTTCCTTGTTTTTATACAATGATTAGTCCTGTTTTCCTCCCCCTCTCCTCAGAGATATCATCAATCTATCGGCTCTCTCATCTTAAGTCTCTTTTCGTAAGAACCCATCTTCCCTTGCTCCTTCAATATCTGTCTCCCAGACAAGAGCAAATGTCATTTTCATTCAAGTTAATGACCCTAGCTAATGTGCCTCTCAGCTATTAGAAATCATGACATATGAACTATGATTTGTCTTGGGTATTGCTTACCAATCTTGATTTTATTTCTATGAAAAAAATCCAAATACATAGTTTCATATTGTTTGGTTACTAGGGAAATTAATTACATTGGTAATTTAGATTTAATTTTTTAAATCAAATTTTTTCTTTTCTATTAAACTATATTTCTCCTCAAATTACAGACCTTCTGCTCCTATATTCTTTTCTGTGCAAAAGCACCTTTTTTCTATACCAACTACATTGGTATAAGAAACACATTCTTAAAGACCATAACCTTATTTGTGTTACTGTTTTTCAGTGAAACATTACATATATACACCCATATACAGATTTAGACATTTCTTGAAAAATCAGTCAATAAAATTCAAATAAAGTGTCAGGAAGTGGATAATACCCTCTACAGGTCCAAACTGAAATGTATTCCAGAACTATGATAAACATCAGGAATTAGTGTAGGACGAATAAGGCAAAAAAAAAAAAAAAAAGACAGGAAGTTGGCTGAAAGCAATCATTGAAATGTATATGACCACTCCATATAACATGCAAAATGTTTAATGTTTTAAAAGAAATTTTAGAAAATCACACCTTTAAAAAATCATCGTATTTAAGTGACCTCAAACCCCACAAAATTTATTAACAAAATCTAGGTCTCTACAAGTTAGGTTTATTAAATTCCTCACTGGAGAGTATTATAGGTCAAGAGGAATAGTCAATTGTGCACACAGAGTGGCTTGAAGGAAGGAAGTAGCACTGGTTTGCAGCACTGACCCAAAGAAAAGCCACGTGATACAAGCACTCCTTATTCAGACTGAGCCGTTCCTTCCTGACTTCTCTATAATTTCCCCTCTATCTTAGGCACCAGATGTAAAAACAGGAGCGTGAGTTTAAGCAGCCCATTCACTATTAATCAAAGAATTGATTTAGTCATATAATAAGGAAATATTTTTAAGAAGAATAATGCTACTAACCGGTCCCACATATCATATCTGTATCCAGTCCATTCAATCCTCACAGCTGACATCCCTGCCCTTCTAAGTGGATCTCTGAGGTTGAAGAACCCACCAAAGTCACTCAACCAGTAGGCTGTGGGGCTTTACCAGATGAGTTTGGCATTTTCTCAACATCATGCTAGTGTCAACCAGGATATCACTGGTGATACCCACACTTAAATGATGTTCTGGCAAACATTTTTAATCAATATCTCTATTACTTAATAGTTTAAAAATTACAATTGGTTTAACGATATTTCCGGTCTTTGTATGCCCACACTAAAACTGTTCGCTTAAAAAATGTTTTGTCGGCTGTGTAGCTTCAAATGTTTGTTAGCTGCTTAGCTTCTCTGTATACTTGAAGATGTCCTGCATCGTTAGGACAATATTTCTTAAAGTGTGATTTTGGGAAGAAGATACCAGTGACATCTTCCCAATAAAATGATTTTAAGAAACACCGTAAATGAAACTTCACTCTTGATTTCCACCACACCGTTTAATACTAAAGGTTCTGTGAAGACCTACAGCAAAGAATCTGTTTAGTTTTGTTAACGCCAGGGCCATCCAAACATATTGAACTATAGAGCTGCATTTTTTTCCAAGATAGCCTCCACAATAATTATGAATTAGAGTGAAAATCTAAGTTAATTTGTATTTATGGTCAGAAATGTCTCCGACATTTTATTTATACAAAGAACCAAGATAAATAGTTTTAAAAAATTGTCAGTGAAGGGAGACAGTGAGCTGCCAGATGATGTGGAGAGGTTCTAAACACGGGGACACACGTGGAAAACTAGACTGTAGAACGTGAGAGATGAACAGAATAAAAGAGGAACCACAAGTCTCCTTCCTACAAGCCTAACTGTGGGAATCCAGTTTCAGGTGTCATCAGTAAACTGATGCTCAGTGGTCTCTGTAAACAGTAGGAAACTAAACATTCCTGGGTATAGCCAGCAGGAAAAGCAAAAGACAGCCCGGAGCCAAATCCTTTTGAACTAGGCAGCTATATCTCTACCCATTACCCCAAAGGTAGCTCTTGTAATTATGCATATTTCTACAATATGGATGCTCACAATCAAGTCTCAGCAAAAACTCTCTCAGCGCGTTCTCTCACAACACAAATAGAGTTGAAAATTAACTCCATAGGGTTAGTCAGAGGGGAAATAAAAGAGAGGCTCTTTTAACTGTTTCCAGAATATCTCATTTGCCTATCATTTTCTAACTGTACAGACCCTCCCTAGATACATAGAATTCCTAGGAAAACATTGGTCAGGCCAATGACGGTTATCTTTGGAGACAAATGCCATATTCAAATGTGTAGATAGTTTCTTTAATACAAATGGCTTTTCTTTATTCATGCTTAACCATAACAGAGATGAAAATTATTTTGAGAGCATTAAATTTATCCAAGATGCAGTTACCATCTCCATCTTTCAATATTGTCTCGGCACTAAAGATTAAAAAAAAATGAAGCTGCCTACATAGGAATGATAGTAAATTAAGAAATATTTGGGAGTGATGCAATGCCATAGTTTAACAGCGACAGCAAGAGGGAACTTTCCTTACAATATTAAAATACTAATTACCTATTACTACAATTGGAAGCCTAAGATGATTTTACCCACTAGATATTTATTGAGCAATTGGTCTGTGCCTGGTTCTGTGTAAGGTCTTGGAAATAAAAGATTTGAATAAGATGCAGCTTTGAACCTCACAGAGCTCACGTGAGGGCAGCCACTTCTGTGCTCTTACCCAACACACACAATGCAAAATTAATTTTAATATAAACTAGACTATAATGTATCCTGAAAAGATAGCATTCATGAAAGGCAGGAGTATGGATGCAACAGCAAAAACAAAACAAAACAAAAAACAGGAAAATATAACCTTCTTGAATAAGTAGAAGAAAAAACCAAGGCAAGGCAGCAGAATGTACTGCCTTTTTGGAATGTTCCAGTTCTGAGGAATGTACCAACAACGGGCTCTTTATAGTAAGCTGGTCCACTGAGCTTTGTGACATACGTGATGACAAAAATTGAATAAATTACTCTTTACTTGTAACTCACAACTGTTGAAATGAAAAATGTATGCATAAAATGCATAAATGCATAAAAATGCATAAAAATGTATGAAACAAAGTAAAATTCACCTGAAATTCCACAATTTTTTTGGTGCTTTCATGTATTCATTTCATGCAAATAAAACATAATTCTATGCAGACTTACATATATTCTCGTTGGCAGGACTCCTTTCTATAATATTCGTTACTTCTCTTCTCACCCACATCTCACCGCCTACCAAAAAACTAACAACCCAATATGTATTCTTCGAATCCTTACATACCTCTCTCCACCATGATTTGCCCCATATGCCCCACATGCACCATATGCCTCATTTTCTTTTATGTGTATATGTGTGAGACACACACACACACACACACACACACAGAATTTGATTTAGAATAAAAGATCAAATTACATAATTGCTGTTACATTTGCTCTTCTCACTTGCTTTTCTCATGGAAATTCCTCCGTGTTGAGCAAAATTTAATAAACACAGGGATCACTTGGGGATTCTGATAAAATGCAGATTCTGACTCAACAGTTCTGGGCTAGGCCCCAAGAGTCTGCATTTCTAACAGGCTCCCAAGTGATGCCAAACTTGTTGCTTTGTAGACAATACTTTGAGTAGCAAGTACTTAGCTTACCCTTTAAAACAGTATATTTGTACTCCATTCCCCAATTCATTTACTAGCTGTCCAACTATTAGACACTTCCACTTTGTTTTTAGGTTTTTGCTACCACAAAAATTAGAGCAGCCTTTCTTTCCTCATTTCTAGAAGTTTTATAAGTCACCCATTTCCTACTTCTACATAGCCTGGGGCCCAAAGAACCTAAGAAAGTACCATCAGCTTAATCGGTGTTTACAGTCTACCTACCAAACACTTAATACAGCTACCATTTTCCAGGTCTCTTAAACACTATGCTCTCCAAGTTTGTGGGTGTCTCAGCATTCCCGCCATGCATCTTGGTCAATTCAATCTCACCCCTGCGAGAACTTAAGATGTTAAAGTGATTGTACTGGAATGAATGCATTCTAACTCTATTGGGCATGTAACTACCATCCACAGTTGCGAAACATCTTGATCTTGAAGAAATCAGAGTTAGTACTTACAGAACCAACTCATTTTAACATTAAACAACTTGGGACATCATGAGCTTATAAAGCCTTGGAGTGAAATTTCTGTTTTTAAAACTTACTTTTTTGATTTATTAAATTCTATTTATCTCTAATGCTAAGTGTCAATTTTATTATTTCTCACCAAGGTTTAATTTTCCCTTACTGAACTTTTTGAATGTTTATCATTGTTCATCTGAAAATATATTGTATAGACACGCAAATAGGGACCTGGCATTTGGCAGTTCTTTATGTTAATGTCATTTTTACTACGTCAGTAGTGATTGCATATTCCTGTACACAGACAATAACGTAGAGCCAATGTTCTTATTTAACAGGTTCAGAACATGTCCCAATCTATTGAAGTCTTAAACTTGAGAACTCAGAGAGATTTCCAATATGTTCTAAAAATGGAAACCCAAATGAAAGGACTGAAGGCCAAGTTTCGGCAGATTGAAGATGATCGGAAGACACTAATGACCAAGCATTTTCAAGTAAGTTTGACTTCTGCAATCTTGCCAATTCAAATCAGACACTAAGTGTAATGGACAGCCAGCATGGCAATCAACTAGAAATAACTATGCATTGACCCATACGAGCAAGGTTAAAGACTCACTGGGGACGTCAATCATCTCTCCACTGAAACTGACCATTAGCGGGTAGGAATGCATAGCAAACTTGCTATGAAAAGAGCCTAATCCTCCTAGAGTTTGATGGAGTTCCTGGACATATTTATAGGCAATTCAATATCTAAGACAAGGGTAAATCTCAAAGAAAACTAATAATTAAATTTATCAAATTTTGTTCTGATGACTTGATGCCCTGCTAATATGAGGGGACATATAGAGAATATTTATTATTAAAAGAGGCAATAATACCATTAATGATAGCATACGAAAATAAAAAGAAGGATGTTTCATAATTTGATTCAATATTTTCTTAGACTTTAGGTTGTCTTCGGCAGTTATTCAAAAACACTGAAAATGGAGAAATAGTCCTTTTAAGCATGCTCTGTGGACGTTTAGTACCTACGTATGACAGTGCTATATTTTAAAAAATCTGACTATGATAATACCATTTGAGCCTCTATTAAAAAGAAATAATCTGCCTCCAAAAGGATAGCACATAGTTTATAAGATATACTGTGGTTTTATAAGCATAATAGCTTTTTTTTCCTTCCTTTGTATAGTGACATTCACTGTTGATGCTAAGAAAAAGGGCCTGAATTTAAGCATCAGAAGTGCTTTTACCACATAATGGGGATGGGCACAGAGCTGGTTGGGGACATGTGACAAGATCTCCACATAGCACATTTTGATCTGGCAAAAATTTTCATGGTTTTGTAATTTTCTTCAGTGGTGCTCAGGAGTCTGAGTAGGCAGGTATCGAAAACAGTTTTTGCACTGAACCAGTTTTATAGTTTTACCACAAAGGTACAACAAAGGGAAGAGAGGGTAAGAAAGTTGAGGGTATTGATGAAGGGATGAATCATGAAGTTTGAGTTGAAGAGAAAATTACACAAAACCAGGAGGTTAAGAAATTAGAACAAATTAAAACAAGGCTTAGAAGATATAATCAATGTAAATATTGCAAGCAATGAGAGAATGAGTGAACTGAATGAATAGAGAATTTACGGGGGAATGGTAACCCACAAAAAATATAAGGCTGAGGAGGAAAGGAGCTAATGTTAACCAACATTTATCAAGCATGGACTATCTCTGCAAGGCAGTGTTGGGCCCAGTGCTGGATATATAATGATCTTTCTTCTATGAAAGACAACTAAAGTAGGCAGGTAAAATTGATAGTAAATAGAAGCATAAACATGATTGACAAGCACAAAGGGAAGAATAAGATTCTTTAATTTTATTCAGAGAAGATCAGGGAAAGAGTTACAAGATTTGGCAATTTTCAAGAAAGCAGTTTTGGGCTAGTCCCCCCAACACACACACACACACACACACACACACAGCCAAAATCCCAGAGGACTTTGAGAAAACTAGAACATTTGCAAGGTTCAGGGTTAGGGTGTCGCTTGTAGAGGAGTAGCATAAGCCGGGTGCTGAGGCCATCAACAAGGTCGGAAATGGTAAGCCGGCACCAACAGCACAGGGGGAGAATTCCCAGAAAGGAAGGAGGACAGAAGGAGAGGTGCTCAGGGTGTCTGGCGCACAGTGAAAATTATTCAGGCTCAGGTGGGCAGTGCAGAACTCTGTGATGCCAAGGGAGAGTCAGAGGGTGCCAGGCCTGGCAGGGCTGAGGACACAGGAGGAAGCATGTCCATCTGTGGGAACTCTTGGGAGATGATCAGAAACAAAGAAATTCAAAGCGAAGAGAAACTCAAGGAAATAATCTGCCTTTTATAGAAGTTTGCCTAGCTGCAGCCAGGCTACCAATAAGAAAACTTAATTTTCAGGCAGCACCATATGGCATCATGATTTTGACTTCACTAGTTCACGTAATCCAAGTAGATACTTCAGTTGTATGTAAAAATTCAAGTAGCGATAATGATTTCCTGAAGAATTACACATATTCAACACATAGTTCTGACAACTTTTAACATATATTAGTTAATTTAATCCTCTCAACACTACTCTAAAATAGTCACCATATTTATCTCCATCGTTGAGATGAAGAAACTGATGCAATTTGTTCAGCATTAAATACCTAAGATGCATCGGAACCACAACGTCCAGCTCTGGAGATCAGCCTGCTAATACCAGTTCTACACTGCCTCTCCCAAGTAGACAATACCTCTCTGAACCTTAAGAATAATAATTACATGCTAAATATGTTTGTTGAATTTATGCATTCACTGAGTCTGAGCGTGAGTCAGATGGTGACGCAGCACCCAGGGGCTAAGGTGCCATATTTGAGACAAAGAACTAGAACATTCCAAAAGGAAGTTTACATCAGAGAATACTTTTAAATTGAAAGAAAAATCCTACTCTGGTACACCATTTCCAATGCATCAAAAATGCTAATTAAGTTCTGTCTTCTGTACTTTTTAAGATGAAAATCTTCTTCTAGTTACCATACTTGAGACTACCATTCTTATAGGAAAAGATCATGGTTGGACAAGATAGTCTAGCTACAACTTTGGCTGTAAGAGCGACATAGTAGACAATGAAATTCTGGAAGAAATTAGTAAGTACAGATCTGTGTTATTCTACTTTAACCTTTTAAGTATTTCATATGTATGTTGGCCAAAATTTCCATTGCTCTCTGACTAGTGTCAAGAGTTTCAAAATTGATTACCAAAAATCAAATTATGAATTTTTTAAAAGATCCTAAAATATAATTACCTATTTTTTTTAGTTCAGGGAAAAAAAGTCCCCAAAATTGAGACACTGAATTGCTCTCTTTTCAGTATTCCCATAGTGTAACATAAAACTCTTCATTGTAACTGTATAATATGCAGCAAATGCTACCAACAGAACTCTTCTTATTAAAATCATAATGAAGCAATTGTGTCTTCCTTTTGGGATGCCATAAGATGCTCAAACTAATAAGTTTATTTCCAAATGAGCCACCAAAATGAGTAAAGCTTTGCAATTCTACCTTTTCATTCTTATATTTATGAATCTTTCTCATTATAAAGACTCTGTCCCCTCCCACTCAGCATGGACATACAGACAAAATCAAAAAATTCTGAGATTACAGAGCAAGTGAAAATTTCCCCACAAGAAACATAAGCCCATAAATCAGGGCAGCAATGGGAGCTCCTGCTATTTTAATGCATTTATAGTAATAACATCTTCCAAATGTAATTTTAAAATGCAATTTTCAGCACCTTAAATTAGTTAGTGTACAGCATGGTTTCTGACAGTACCTACCGATTATTCTCAAATGATCATAATGGTGACAGCTCTTTCCACAAATGAGATATTCTGTAAAAAAAAAAAAAAAAACCTCACAACTGACTCACACCCATGAAATTTCCACTGACCACTGCCACCAAATTAAAGGAAAAGAAGACAGAGTGACACACTTAGAAATTGAAAGTGAAACTGCAGGTAAGGCTCCGTCCCATGATGCTAGAAATCAGAGACACTGTATTGACAAAATACGCTTCTTGTTCTCCAGATGAAAATCAGCTTTGCAGTTTCAAGGACTCTGTACAACTAGTTCCTTTGTTACATAAACTGTAAGCACCTTGGTCCTTGAAAGAGTTGAAAGAGTTAATTCACCAGATGGGGGAGCAACTCTGCCTCACTTAAAGAGCTCTAAATTATCTATGCTAAGGCAAATGGAGTCAGAGTGTGGGTAATAATTCAAAATGGTAAACAGCAACATGCATTTCTTCGAGCTTTGAGGAGCTTTGCATGATTTATTATGCTTCCTGAACTTACCTTCCTAATGACGTTGCTAAGATGGATGTGAAAAAGAATGAGGAATGCCTGAGCCTGATGGAACAGGGACAGAGTGGTAGGAAGCCATGGTTGTAACAATTTGGAGTATTACAGAAAGGCCGTTCTAAGATCCAAAATTTCAGGTAAGTACCCCCATAACATAGATAATTAGTAAGTAATTAGAGTTAACAGATAGAGGATATTTGACCTATTTCTAGTAATTCATAATTAGAAGATGGACCCTGATTATATTTCTTAAATAATGTATTGTTCACTTTATAAAACGCTAAGAGAAGGTGAAATAATACATTAACCCTTAATTGCTATCATAAGAAGTTTTTATAATTATGATAAGGATCAATTTGTTTTCTAGAAAAGCACAGGGGTCCCTGGGTGGCTCAGTTAAGCATCTGCCTTTGGCTCAGGTGGTGATCCCAGGGTCCTGGGATCAGTCCCACAGCAGGGAGCCTACTTTTCTCTCTGCCTCTGTCTCCACGAATAAATAAATAAAATCTTAAAGAAAAAAAAAAGAAAAGCACATAACCATTTAAAGAGAGGTTCTTGTATTGAGATAAATGGATTTACTACTAATGATCATGTAACCCTTTACATTCTCACAAAGTACCTAATTTCAATCAAAAATCAATAAGAATTTTGATATATAAATATTGGATCAATATGGGATAAACCTGAAACTAATATAATGTTATATCCTGATTATATATTAATAAAATTTTTCTTTTAATTTTTGAAAAAAAAGGAATTTTGAATCTGTTTTAATAATCTCCTTTAGGTATCAGATTGAAAAGAACATAGCTGCTTGACCTATTTAAATGACTCTCAGAAACAATTGGCTGCTTTTCACAGGAGTTGAAAGAGAAGATGGATGAACTCCTGCCCTTGATCCCCGTGCTGGAACAGTACAAAACAGATGCCAAGTTAATCACCCAGTTCAAGGAGGAAATCCGGAATCTGTCTGCCGTCCTCACTGGGATTCAGGAAGAAATCGGTGCTTATGACTATGAGGAACTGCATCAAAGGGTTCTTAGCCTGGAAACCAGGCTTCGTGACTGCATGAAGAAGCTGAGTAAGTAGGACAAATTCATTTGTTTAAGTTGTGTTTTTCAGTGGTTTCAGTGAAAACTGCATTCTTACATTTTGCAGATAGTCATGAATATCTAATTATAGAGAAACCTATGCCTGCTTTCTAAATGTAAGTATTCCTTAACACCTTAAGCATGCCTGTGTAACCAGTGTTATTTGATTAACAGTCGCCTAATTTTCAGAGCACCCTGTTACCATTTGATGGCTTGAAATAATACAGACAATTCTATTGGCTACACTAATGGCAATAAGTTACTACAGACAGATAACATGTGATGGTCAGTCATTATTTGGCTAAAAGGGAAAAGAGGCATTTTTAGTAGTGGAGAAAGTTAGAGGCCAGGAAAAAGGTAGTTACCTTGGGACCAAATATGAAATAGCAGGAAATAAATCAGACAAAAACAATTCCTCTACTATAGAGAATTGCCATCAGCTAGCGGTTCTAATCCACACAAGAAATAAAAAGGAGGCACCTACTCAAAAATACAGTCACTACTCTGCAAGGGGCCAAGCATATGACATGGGACATGGGACATGGACTCCAGTTCTTGAGTCCTGAAATGTGTGGTTCATCTGGTCTAAGTTTCCAAACTCTTTCACTTCATCCATGAGCTAATTATCCAACTGAAATCATCATGGTACTAGTCTCTAATTCAATGCAAAATAAATACAGGGTCATAAACTGAATGAGGCGGGGTTGTTAGTCCACTTAGGAATAGCATTTTAGTGGTTGACATGAAGTGACATGCCAGGGAGGTCAAGAAAATAACCATAGAAAAGTGTTCCTTCAACGGAAAGAAACACTTTTCTGGAATAGAAAATAAACTAAAAAGAGAAATAAAGAATTTGGTAAAGATAATTTCTAGTAAAGACAACTTCAGAGGATAAGCATAAACACTTAAATTTAAATGGCTGATGCATACTTTAAAGATTATTTTACAAACGCAATCTAAATGAAAAGAGAGTGAATGAGTGAATATACGAAACGTTGCATTTAGCACAATTCAAAACAATTTGGGGAATCACCACATCAGAGGCCCCACTGCGGTCAACCCAGGATTTCCTAGAAATTCTGACAAAATTACTCAGAAGGCAATTAACATAAACCCCTAAGCCAAAGGCTTGTAAAAGCATCCCCCTTATTCCTCCTCAGTCAAGGCCCACACTTTTTCACCTGTAACTCTTCTCCAAACAATCATGACTCCAGTAGATTCCATGACTCCTATTCTTGCACTTTTCACCCACTGTCTACATTAGGCAAAGGGATTTATTTGAAGCATAAGTCTGAAATTAATCTGCCCTGCTGAAAATCCTAGGATATAGATAGCTTATGAGGCCCTCCATATGTGGCCCACTCTACTTCTCCCATCAGGTCCCGCCACTCCTCCCCCCAACATGCTGCATCCCAGTCATGTGTGTTCTACACTTTATCACAGGGCAGTGTTGAGATGTTTGTCCTTTCTCCTGAAATGCTCTTTCCTGTTTCTCCTTTCTGTGTCAACATATAATTCACTTCCACATGAGACAAACTCCCATTTATCCTTCAGGTCTCAGTTTAAATGTCATGTCTTGGCCAGAATCCTTCATTGCTCTCCCTATGTATACTCTGTGTCCCAGCTGGGTGTTCCCAAACCCTCATATTTCACCAATGACTGGACTTTTCATGCTTCCTTTTCATCGCATGTGGAATTGGATAGCTATCTTCTAGATTTCTGTTCCATCAGAACAAGAACAATGTCGTGATACTCCCTTCAAATCTTGTATTGCCCCAATGCCTAGAAAACTACCTGATGAAGAAAGGTTAATAAATATTTGCCAGATAAATTAATTCTATAAGGAGCCATATAGTAACAATTTCTAACTTTCAACAAAGTAAACAATAGCTATTTCAAGTCTTATTTGAAAAAAAAAAAAGGGGGTCTCCTAGCCACACATTTGAACCAGATGGCACAGAATTGACTAAGACTAAGCAAAGAAGGAATTATTTATCTGATATAGCAGTAAAATATCTCCTTATATGCTGTTCTTTTATAATTAACGTTATGAAATTTATTGCTAATATCCAATAGGTAAGTATTACTGACATAAGTCAATTCTGTTTTATTTTATTTTTAAATCAAGAAATACCTTTAGTTTAATGCATATATTAATTACATAGCTTGCCAGATGATGTCTCCACCAAAGTAGATGAGAAGAAAATCTCTGTCCAAGAATTGAGTGCCCTCGCTATCTAAGTTACTTTGGGGGTTACAAAGAAATATCCAGATGCATTTTTATTAGCTCATAAAATATTTGATTACAGGTTTTATGTAAATGACAGTGCATGGGATTCGTCTGTGTGGGACTCTGACTTCCTTTGGAAGGGGTCTACTTGTTGCAGATGAACACTACAGATTCTGAGAATCAATATATTCGGTCATTCATAGCAGCTTACAATAAAGCCAAGCCACAAGCTTTGTACACTGAGACCAGATATCTGCTAAGTACACCTGCCTTCTACAAAAGGAGGGACAGGCAATAGAATAGTTCTAGCTAGTAAACACCGTGAACCTTAAAATGTGCCAGTTTTTTGAGGAACTGGCATGGAAAATTCTTGGAAGTTGCTTAACTTTAGAAATGAATTTCACTTCTAACACATATTCTCTGAGTTGACTCAGCTAGAAATAATGTTGCAGTTAGGAAATGAAATCTACACTCCTTTTAGCTCTTTCATAATCCCATTTTGGTTTGTTCCTTTTTTGTTTTTTTTTTCAGTCCACATATAACTCTCCCACACACAGCCTCCTTCAATATTGAAACTGAAATTTGGGACAAAGGGGATTAATTTAAGTGGACACAAATTCATCCTATTCCTTCTTACTGAACCATGGATAATGTTTCCATGATGTCCTGAGGCCTTAGGACCGTGATCCACTATATATATATATATATATATATATATATATATATTTAACATCAAAGGCTCTTTTTACTAATTTGCCCTCATGGACAACAAAGTTTGAAAGAATATAACTGTCAAATTAACTGCATTAACTAGTTAATATTTAATTTTATATTTAATTTTATCTTAACTAACCAAAAACAAAACCCAGCTACAAATGCAAATATCTTACAGCAGTAAATTGCATTCAACTTTCTTATTTAATGAGATGGTTGCTATTTGAGTTAATTGATATGACCTTACAAGAGATTAGAAATAATTCTCACATGTTATAACCTCTTTCTTAGATTATTAGTAGCCCTGAGAACTTTACTTACATAGGAGAAAGGCTAGTGCCACAATGACTCTAACTCATTTATTTTGTCCCAAGAACTGGGTACTTTTCTCCATCACAGCATATCTACAGGACAATCAGAACTACTTACTGAGAGTCTCCTAAGCAGAGAAAGTATTTATCAGCTGGATCACAACCATTAATTACAATGTAAAGAACATGTCCAGGTAGAGACAGATGAAGTATGAAGTTACATGGTCCCTGAAAAAATAAAGGAATCTTCACACTGTCCTTTTAAAAATTACTCCAGCTTGAAAGGAAGTATCTGAAACATGTTTTTGCAGCAGAAAACACAAACATATGATTGGGAGTGTTGCCTTAAGTTAACAGTCTAATATTACTTTGTATATACTTCCCAGGACTTTAAATAAAGATTGCATGAAATTACCTCTGGGAACCCTTTTAACTCCATGCCTCCTATTAACTGTCCAAACATCAAAATATTAGAGCACATGGACTCAGAAAACAAATGTTAATCAAAGTCAGGATGATTAACAGGAGATGGACAGAAAAAAAAAAAAGAAAAAACATGAGGGGTTCAGTGTTCCAAAGCATCTAAAATCCATTTGCTCTGCCATTTGGATCTATAGTGGGACATTGGATAATCATGGTATCCTCAATATAGTAGCAGGAACAAGAAGGCTCATCCATCAGTGGCATCTTCAATCTGCACAAAAGCCTCTCAACACACAACCAATTAGCAGAGGGCAGAAATGGATTGGGGCAAGAGAATAAAAGAGCCACAATGATGAATGCATTTCCGCTCACCTTTTCAGTGAATTTGCTTTTAGGGAAAATGTACATCACATGAATTTTAAGATAATAAAAAACAAACTAGCCTCTTTGCCTGCAAGGTCTAAGTTACTCCCAAATAGTAAGATGCTAAAGGAATCACAAGTCACTGAGAGCACTAGGGCACCATTCAGCTTATTTCTATCAGAGAATTACGGTTTTGGAGAAAACAGAAATTAGGGGAGGAAAAAATTTTTAACGGGAATGCGCTCTAGTGGGCCTGAATGAGGTACAGTAATGCTCTTTCCTAACTGCTTAATTTTCTCCTGTGAGAGACAGAATAAAGTCCCATGTGCTTAATTAAATATCCCATTCTTAGACATGCAAAGTATAATTATATGCATGTGAGAATTTGCTGAAAGAAGCACAGTTAAAGCTCTCACACATACACCCTGAGAGCATCAGTACATGTTTAATGTAGATTATAATCAGGCTTTCCAGTCCTCTTCCCTCCATTCCTCAAGTTAGTTCTATTTTAGGGCAATTGTGTGGTGCCATCTAGTGAAGCTCAGACACATCTTTCTATTAACAGTTTTGAGGCTTCATGGTCAACAGAAATAGCAGTAGCACTCAAAACTTTAGGTCAGGGCGCCTGCATGGCTCAGTCAGTTAAGCGTCTGCCCTTAACTGCGGTCATAATCCCAGGGTCCTGGTATTTAACAAGCCCTGTATATATCCATATATAGTACATGAGGCTCCCTGCTCAGCAGGGAGCCTGCTTCTCCTTTTCCGCTGCTGCTCTCCTTGCTTGTGCGCTCCTTCTCTCCCTGTCAAATACACAAATAAAATACTTTTAAAAATTAAAAAATAAAAAAAAACAACTTTTATTTTTAAAAAAATAAGGAAAAAAAAACAAGTATGAAATTTGGGTTACTGGCATGATGCCAAATTAGATTTTAAAAGGAAAACCAAATTGTCTATGTGGTAATAGTTTTATCTGCTCATTCAACAAATATTTATTGACTCCAATATGTGCCGGCACTCTGGTAGGTATTGAGTGATACAAAGACGAGTAACACACTGTCTCCCTCTACTGTGAAGAAGTTTGCATTTTAGTGGCGACAATGAGCACTAAAGTAGACATATACCGCAATTTTGACAGTCTACTGTTTGACAAGCTCTATGCCAGCTGTCTTACCCGTATTCATTCTAACCACTGCAAGAACTCTGGAGTAGGCACAATTATTGGCAATATATGCTCAGACAGTTTAAATTAATTTACCAAAGATACGTGTTGGAGGCCAATTCCTTCTGAAGTCAGAGGCAGATTTCATCCCCAGATTTCCTTCTTTTTGGCTGTAGAAATAAAGGAGCTAGAGAGTCCTTTTTATCCTTCCCTAAACCTCAGTCACATGCACTCACATCATCTCTCCAACCAATCTCTTAAAAACACCTCTTTCCTGCTGCCTCACTTCCACCCCCCCCACCCAGACATCATTCATCATCTCTCATTGGGGTGCCTGCTGTGGGCCTCCTACCCACTCGTCTTCACCTGAAGTTATTCCCTCTCCACCACATGGGGTGTTTAGAAGACTCTTTTCCAAATGCAAATCTAATCATATTACACCTATGTTTAAATGACTTTCTTTTAAAATTAAATCCAAATAGCTTTTCATGGTCTGTCTTGATGACATGGAATCTGCCTAATTCTCCAGCCCTTTTCTCACAAGTTCTCATGATGTACTCACTATATGCATGCTTTCTTGGCTGGACACTGACCTTCTTCTACCCTGTCATGGAACATTCTTCCACCTTACCTATACAAATTCTAATTTTGCATTTTACACACCAGACACCAACTTTCCTATGGAGCCTTCTCTGAATGCTCCTGTATGTGGTTGGCTACCCCAACACAGTTCTCCCAGAGTTCCCCGTCCCACTCCCCATGAAACTCAACACACTGTGCAGAAAATTCTCATTCGCTTTTTAAAAATATTTTTTAACCTTTACCCCCTTAAAGACAAGATGTCCCTGCTCTGAGAGGTCAGGGACCATCTATTTCTTATTCCAGTTGAATTCTTGAAGACTATCATAAAACATCTGAAACAGTAGGTAAAAATTAGTGTCAACAGAGGGTTTGAGAGCAAATATTTTTGAAAAGATTTATTTTATTATTAGAGAGAGAGAGAGAAAGGGGGGAGGGGCAGAGGGAGAAAAAGAGAGTCTTAAGCAGACTCCACATTGAGCATGGAGCCTGCCACAGGGCTCGATCTCATGACCCTGAGATCATGAGGATCAAATATGAAACATCTGTATCTTTTTCAAAGTCAGAGCTCTTTGAGGAAAGAATAAAAGTTAACAAAAGCACAGCCTTCTTTAACTTTTGTTTCTGTTGCAATCTGTCCTTTCTTCAATGGCAATGCAACATTTCATTACAAAACGTATGATATTAGGTTCTACCTAACATTTAAAACAAGAGACACTGAAAATCTCAGTGAAAGTGGAATTAATAGAAAAGTCAAACTGTTCCTGGAGTGGAGTAGAGTGAGATTTAACTTGGAAATTTAATGGGGGAAATTTACAAGAATAACCCCACAAATTTAATTGAGAAGAACTTCAAATGAGTTATTTAGCAAGGACAGTCCTACTTTCCCTAAAATTTTAGATTGAAATACAGAGTGCAATTGCTCCAATACCCAAGTACTTAGTGATGACTCCTTCTTCCAGAATCCTGGAACTCTCATTAATTTAGCACATTTTTGGGTAATTGGTATATTTTACCATAAATTAATTTATTATTTATCTTTCTTTTTATGTCTTACATTTTCCTAGATTACAACTAAATGATAAGACTTTTAAGAATATAAGAATTGTGCTTTCAGAAGCAAGCATGAATTGCCAAATTATTTGGGATTTCATAATACAATTCTGCTCCATTCAATTTGGAAGTTAAATAGACTTCTCCTTAATCATATGCTCATAATATAAGCTCTATCCCAAAAAAAGTTGAGATGATTTTAAAATTTTCAAATCAAGAGAAATAAAAAGGTCACATTCCTCAACTACCTAATCATTGTATTTTTGAATATACAGAACTATACCCATACAATATATCATAAAATGCTAATTATAATAAATTAATAAATTTAAAATCTAATTTTGGAAAAACACAGGTATTTAGAAACATATTATTCTTGGCCTTATTTACCAGACACCCACCGAAAACTCATTCTAGTGCCCTATCCAATAACCAATTGTATCCATCATTACCATCACTTTTCTCTCAGTAGTATAAGTGGCAAGATTAAGTATACAAATAAAATTTAAGTAATATACATAGATTTTACTATGCTTTGCTACAATTCACTGTGTACGGTAGAGACAAACTTATTTTCAGTAATTTTAATAGACTTCAAAGATCAAATCATATCTACTTCTTGCTACATGAGTTCTCCAATGGCCTTAAGTAAAAAGAAATAACATTCTGTCATAAAGATATTCACTACTCCATTTAATTTACTTATATGGGCATGGCCTTAGGATTTAAATCCAGAAGCTGTTAGTTCAGGATGTTAGAAGATACAATTATATATTGAGGAAATAAACAAAAGACAGATGGTTTTTATGCTTCATTGATCCGAACAACAGATCTGCTGAATCCCAAATGATATATTTTCCTGAGCTACTGATTGATAAATATGGATTGCAACTGATTGTAAAAAGTTTAATGTCTAAAAGTCATCAGAAAATAAAATGGTCCCTTTCCTAAACTATCTATTCAGTACATTT
The DNA here is from genome assembly GCA_028646535.1 of Procyon lotor. NCBI lineage: Eukaryota > Metazoa > Chordata > Mammalia > Carnivora > Procyonidae > Procyon > Procyon lotor. The sequence goes on along the minus strand of CM053606.1, from coordinate 74,988,763 downwards.
TCTGAATATACACAATCATACACATGCTATATATTAAAAAATGCTAATATTTTCATGTGCCTCACTGTAGACAGAAGAGCGTGACAGGAGAAAATCAACGAAGCAAGACTCTTAACTTCCTTCTTTGCTCTCCACTTTTGCAAGAACATTTGTCTTCCAGGCATTTGGGGAAATTATCCTTTCTGTCTGGCTCTGTCCTCACAGAAAGTGAGAGTGAAGTAAGAAAGATAACGATTTATTTAAACAAAAACTAGTTTTCAGGAGCCAAGAAATAGAAATGACTTCTATTGTTTATTGTACTTTACTTTTATGATTTCTGCATTCCACCAGAATCTGAAAATACCTGTGGTTCACTTACCACTAGTTATCCATAAAATTATAATTTAAAAGAGCAGCCAGTTGCTTATAAATTCTTGCACCTTTAATTTTACCAGTTTCACTTATCAAGATGCATTTTAGCTTGGAATCAAATAACTGTTTAGCAGATAAAATTCAACTGGGAAGAAAGCGACATTGACAGCCCTGTTTTTAGCTTCACGAGAATAAGAGTAGATGAGGATGATGATGATGATGATGAAGATGATGATGATGATGATGAAGATGATGATGATGATGATGATGATGATGAAGATGATGATGATGAAGATGATGATGATGATGATGAAGATGATGATGATGATGATGAAGACGACGACCCTGATGACCCTGAGTCTTACCACAACCATAAATACCACCTTCTTCCCAGCAACACATTAAAGTTTGTGGGTGCCCTGTCCACTCAGTGTCTCCTTAATTAGACTAAGAAAATGACAAGCTTCGGAACTTCCATCTTTGAGATGAGGAAATTCCACCCCAGAGAGTAAGCGTGTTATCCAATTTTACATGATGATTTAATGCTGCAGTTTAGATTAGGAACCAGATTTCCTAACACCCATCTCAGCATTCTAACCCGGGTGGAATGTACCACACAAACATTTCCTTGGAAAATTTCTGGGAATTTGTGGGAATAAAAACAAAGACCCCTCTCCTCATGCCCCTGCCCCCCCCCAAAGTATAAAGAGATAGATAGAGGCATGGTAACCATGGTTCCTAAATAGATTACCATCTACTCATGGGGTTCACTTATTTAATTATTCTCTTTTCCATCTCCCTTCTCTACTAGATTATTCCCAAAGGCAAACAAGTTTTTCTTAATGACATCAGCACAGTAACAAAAATTTCCCATGAGTCTTTATTTCGCTATCCTCATCTCCTCGCTTTTTCTCCTTTGAAAGAATCTTCTATAGCTGCTGCCTTAATTTTCAGTCTTCAAAACCAACTGTGATCTAGCTTCCGTTCTTAACACTGTCTTCATCTGATTCTTGTGATCACCAGTGACTTCTTGCTGCTAACTTCCATGATCATTCCTGTGAGCTTATTAGAGACCGCAGGGGCTTTCCTCACAAGTCAGTACTTCATCCTCTTAAAAGGCTGAGTTTTTTTTGTTGTGTTTTTTTTTTTTTCAACACTATACTATTTTTAGGTCATATCTGTAGCTTCTTTTTAGCTTTTTTGATGGTCACAATGCCCCACAGCTCTGTTCTAAATGCTTTTCTCTTTTCTCTATATGTCCTCCCTCTTAGGCAATTTTAGCCTCTGGCTTTCCCTAGACTGTTAAAATTGTGTCTCAAAAGGGTGTCTATGCTCCCTAGATTTTTATACTATCTTTCTTTACACCTCTACTGGCAAGCATACCAGTCATGAACGACTTAAAATAATATGTACTGAATTCTTGATCTTTTCTCCCAAACCCATTCCTTCTTCAGTCACTTCCTGTGAGTAAATGGCAATACAATCTTCTTAGCTAAACAAGCCAAAATTTGGATATTATCTTGGACTATTTTTTTTAAACTTAAGGTTTAACTTAAGGGTTTTTTTTAACTTAACTTCACTTAAGTTTTTTTTTTTTTTTAACTTAAGGTTTTCTTCAATTCCTCTTTTTACTTTCCATCCTAACATCTATTCTGAAGCCAGTTCTATGAACTCTATCCCAAAAATCATAACCCAAACAATCTACTATTTCCCATCCACATCACCACTTCCATCAGCTCTCACCTGGACCAATGTGATAATCTCTTAACTGGTCTCTCTGCCTTTACGCTATTCCCTCTGTAACTAATTTCCATATGCTACCCAGAGTGATCTTTTTAAAATGTAGTGCTCACATTCTGTCACTCTCCCACCTTCTTAAAATTCTCTGATAGCTTTCCATCATACCTGGAATAAAATCCAAATACTCTGACTTTACATAGCTTCACCTTCTGGACCACCTCTCTAACCACCTCTACTTTTCCAAGTGTGCCCTAGACACACTGACCTTTATTTTTTAATTCCTGTTTCTTTTAACTCACCAAGCATATCCAGATATAGGAGCTTTGCAAGAACAGTGAGAATAGCTAACATTTATTAAGTTATATATATATTTCTTAATCTTCCCAATAACCCTGTGAAATAGATATTACTGTTGTTACCTATGAGACACTGGGAGGTTAAAAACTGTTCAAGATCCCCAGAGAGTAAGTGATAAAATCAGGATCCATATCCCGTCAGGAATGACCACCACCACCACCCCCGCCCCAGATTTAAGACGCTGCCCTCTAACTGATCCACTGCCTGAATATCCTTCCCTTCAACTTAGGTTCTATGGCTGACTTCTTGTCAATTAGATCTCAGATTAAATATTACCCTTTCTGAGAGGTCCTCCCTACTCACCCAATTTAAAGCAGCGCCTCCCCCAGGTCACTATCAAATTATTCTACTTAAATATCTGCATTAAAATTTTTCCTACCTGATATATTTCCTTTTTTGCTTATTTCTTTCTTTTATCCCCTTTCTTCAAAATGGAAGCTTCAGCAGAAAAAAAGGTTTTTCTTACCTTTCATGGTAAGAAGTCATGTTTTGCTTACCATTGTAATTCTAGTACATAGAACAGTGCTTGATGCTCATTAAATCTTAGCTTGATGAATTAATAATCAAATGAATAAATGAGTCAATAAATAAATGACTCATTTAAGATGTTGTTATTTAAAATTGTTGATACTTTGAGCCATTATAACTTTACATTTCAAGTGATTAATGCTATAAATTTTGGTTTACTCAGAGAATGTCACTGTGAGGTGGAAAGTTATGGCAGATCAAGGTCAAATCCAGGGTTGTGCCAGGAAGACAAAGGCTGGCACTGCACAGTGTGAGTCACTGGGCAGATGGGAGATATCAAATGGGTGACAGACAGGGAGGAAAATGATGGAGAGAGGAAGTACATAGAAGAAACAAAGAATGCAAAACACAAAGTTCATAAATGTCCACAAGAATCCCTCTGGTCAGAGACTACATATAAAATATCTCTATTTGGAACCAGAGCTCACAGAGTTTCACATGCATCTTTTTAAAAATTTTTTTAGAGAGTGAGATTGAGTCAGCATGAGTCTTTGGTGAGGGAGGGGGAGGGGGTGAGAGAGAATCTCAAGCAGGCTCCATGTCCAATGCAAAACCTGATGCAGGGATTGATCTGACAACCCTGAGATCATGACCTAAGCTTAAATCAAGAGTCGGACACTCAAATAACTGAGCCAACCCCCCAGGTGCCCCACATGCATATTTTATAAATCATTTACATCTAACTTAAAAATTCATTCACAAAACAAAAACAGAAACATTCACTGAAATCTCACAGAGTTAAAGTTTGCAAAATTATATTGATTTACCAGATTATAGAGATATGTTTCCTTCACACACTCAGGACAACTACCATTAAGACACATATGCAAGACCAAATCAGTGAGATCTAATAAGAAATACAATTGCTAACTATGTCCTTTCTTGACCCTCACATTCATTTTTTCTTTTAAGATTTTATTTACTTTTTTCAGAGAGCAGGAGCGGGGGAGAGGGGAGGCAAAGGCAGAGGGAGAGGGAGAAGCAGACTGCCCATGGAGAAGGGAGCAGAGCTTTAAAGGAGAGCTTTATACCAGGACCCAGGTATAGATGATGACCTGAGCTGAAGGCAGACCCTAAACTGACTAAGCCACCCAGGAGCTTTTTCACATTCATTTTTTATAGAAAATTAAACATCAGAAACTAGTAGAACTTGCTTGTTTCTTTTCATGTTTAACAATTTAAGTATATTTTGCAGAATAAATGTGAATGTGGTTTAATATGACATAAATTTCAAGTTAGTTAAGTAGGTTGTTTTAATGGGAGAGGTGCTTACAGACTTTTTGTACTCAGAGCTGATTTCTATAATTTTTATTTAATATCAAGAGATATTCAGTGCACTCAGTGCTACATCCTTTTTCTCCCTCAATATAGTTTTGGTCTGTAATCACTTCTTCATTTAACTTTCTTTGTCAGATGATTCAAAAATGAAAAAGAAGAAAAAAATAAGAAATGGAAAGGATAAGCAATGGTATTTTGAGAAGCCACAACACATGGACCTATTTTATCTCCCTGTTCCCCTCATATTTCAGCACCTAGCACAACATTGGCACATAAGTTCTCAGTAAATGGTTGTTAAATGAATAAATGAATTATTTTACATTTAAATATTAAGACCTGGTTTTACCTTCTAGTGTATTTCAGAGAAAATGCCCATTGCTACAAGGAGAAAGCAAAGTCATTTTTAGTTTAGGTGTCAGAAGCTTTTAAGTCTTGTTATAAATTCTGTCTTAATTCCTGGTCTAAGTGATCTAAGTTCAGCAGTATCCCTTTGCCATATGGACACGATGCTGGGTTATATCCAAACACCACAGAAGCCAAGATACCTCAAGCTACCGATGTGCTGTCAGTTTTTGGAAATGCTGATTATATGAGATTTATGCCACAATTCCTAGTCCCAAATGTAGTTCTTGTACAGGCTTTAACCAATCCACCCCACTCAATTCATATTAAAGTGATGTTACATAAACTGAGTCCAGACTCCCATTCACACCCAGAAAATGAATCAACACTTGAAATATGCACTTATCGAAGGCATATATGGGCTTTGTGTGTTCTTGCTTTGTCCAAACTGTGCTTCGGCCCTGGGGCAATAGACCATCTATGTTAGAGGAGATGACTTGGCCCATAAAGGTTAAAAATCTCATTTTGAGTTTGAATTGTAGAGTCTAGCCGTCTAAAGCATTAAGTCCAACTCCATAACTACAAAACCTCCATTCACTTTCATTACCAAAAAACCTGAGGTCACTATAATTTCTTCCTGTGTTTCCATTCTGTCATTTCCTCTGGATATAAAGTATTATGGAAATGGACATTCCATTACGTTTACGTTTCATATTGAGACCTTATATTGATCTATATTCAGAACTTGTTTTAACTGACTTCTGAAATGTCAGGTGTCTTTTTTTTTTTTTTCAAAAGTTCATTCATCTTTAAAAGATATGTTCACTCTATCTTTTTATGGTCATCGCTGAAATTGGCCAGTGGCCAAAATGAAATTCAGTCCCTTTGTGACTTCTGACTCAAGCAAGAACCGTACAAGGCATTTTTACGCACCTTCTCACATCTACAGGAAGAGTATGTCTTCCTCTCTTTCCAAAAGCTCAGACAGAAGTACAATGTTCAACATATGCCCATACGAAAAGATGATAAAGTGCAGGTTGGGTGAGGACACAACAAAGGTCAGCAAATTTGCAAAGTAGCCCAGGTTCACAGGACAAAAGATGTCGTCATCAACACTGGATGAGTTACAGTGGGAGAAGACAAATGGCCCAACTCCCCATGTGGGCATCTACCCTAGCAAGATGGTTATCTGTAAACTAAAATTGGATAAAAACCACAAAAAGATCCTTGATAAAAAGCCAAATCTGGGGCACCTGGGTGGCTCAGTCGTTGGGCGTCTGCCTTCGGCCCAGGTCAGATCCCAGGGTCCTGGGATCGAGCCCCGCATCGGGCTCCCTGCTCAGCAGGAAGCCTGCTTCTCCCGCTACCATTCCCTCTGCTTGTGTTCCCTCTCTCGCTGTGTTTCTCTCTGTCAAATAAATAAAAATCTTTAAAAAAAAAAAAAAAAAAAAAAAGCCAAATCTCGGGGCGCCTAGGTGGCTCAGTGGGTTAAAGCCTCTGCCATTGGCTCAGGTCATGATCTCAGGGTCCTAGGATCGAGCCCTTCATTGGGCTCTCTGCTCAGCAGGGAGCCTGCTTCCCCCTCTGCTTACCTCTCTGACTACTTATGATCTCTCTATGTCAAATAAATAAATAAAATCTTTAAAAAAAAAAAAAAAAAGCCAAATCTCAGGGTGCCTGGGTGGCTCAGTGGATTAAAGCCTCTGCCTTCAGTTCAGGTCATGATCTCAGGGTCCTGGGATCAAGCCCCACAACTGGCTCTCTGCTCAGCAGGGAGCCTGCTTCCCCCTCTCTCTCTGCCTGCCTCTCTGCCTACTTGTGATCTCTCTCTCTCTGTGTCAAAAAATAAATAAAATCTTTAAAAAAAAAAAAAGCTAAATCTCACCAAGTAAAAAAGGGCAAATATAAGGAAGAAACAATTGAGAAGATGCAGGAATAAAGTAATTTTATATACAACTTTCTATTTTTTTAAAAAAGGGTTTTTTTAATGTATTTGACAGAGAGAGAGATCACAAGTAGGCAGAGAGGCAGGCAGAGAAAGGGGGGGAAGCAGGCTCCCTGCTGAGCAGAGAGCCTGATGTGGGGCTCGATCCTAGGACCCTGAGATCATGACCTGAGCAGAGGCAGAGGCTTTAACCCACTGGGCCACCCAGGTGCCCCTATACACAACTTTCAATAAAAACTGTTAAAAATAAAAATAAGGTATTTTTCAAGAAATTTTAGACTAATTTTTCCTCCTATGCAAAGTAGGTCATATTTTTCCTAGGTCATAATCACTATTTTTGAAGATTTTAAAATATTCAGCATTTCTACTTGAATCAGATGCATAATATCTCTTAGTACAGCTCCTACACGTGTACTAACAAATGTAATCACCTATTAGCTTTTCTTAACATCTCTATGAAATAACTGGTAAATGTAATTCATAGTAAGGATTCTAATTTTTTTAAGGTTGAAATAATTAAAGGGAAAGAGATTGCCATGTCAACTGTAAGACAGAGATGGAAATTTAAAGAACCTAATTTCAATCTAGTCTTTATAGGACAGAAGCCAAATAAAAATTCAGAATACACACAGCTTTCATTTCTGGAGACTATTTCAATCTTTAATTTCCACCTATTTCCTAGACCTGCAAGGAAGCATGGCATTTAAAAACCTTTCCGTAAGCAATACACAAATGTGATTTTTGCTTTTTAAATTTAATGGCTACTATAAGTTTTTGCAACTATTTTAGCTTTTAAAATAATAACTTAGGGACACCTGAGTGGCTCAGTTGGTTAAGCATCTGCCTTTGGCTTGGGTCACGATCCCAGGGTTCTGGGACCAAGTCCCACATCAGGATCCTTGCTCAGTGGGGAACCTGCTTCTCCCTATGCCTGCCATTCCCCCCTGCTTGGGTGCTCTCTCGCTCTCTCTCTCCCCCTGACAAATAATCTTTAAAAAAATAAAATTATAATTTAAATATTCTTTGCACATAACTAGAAAATTATATGCTTAGAATAAAAAGGACTTAGAATAAAAAGGAAGTCTCCTCCTCCAGAGGCAACCACATTCAAGTTTAATTTTAGGGCTTCCGGTGGTTAAATCTGTATCTTTAATTATATACTTATTTTTCCACTTTTTTGGGGGGGTGGTATCAGTTTTGGATATTATTTACTGACTTTCTCCCCAACAAAATGCAGACTTAGGTCACTTAGCCAAAGGCACTTCCTTTTCTCCTCATAATTCAGTTTTATGACTATTCACAGTTCAACCCTTAAGAATTTTGTGACTTCATACCTTGGATTTAAGTTTTTATTATTTTTTCATCCACTATTGGAAAGCTCTCTTAACACTCTTTTTTTTTTTTAAAGATTTTATTTATTTGTTTATTTGACAGAGAGAGAGATCATAAGTAGGCCCAGAGGCAGGCAGAGAGAGGGGGGGAAGCAGGCTCCCTGCTGAGCAGAGAGCCCGATGCAGGGCTCGATCCCAGGACCCTGAGATCAGGACCTGAGCCAAAGGCAGAGGCTTTAACCCACTGAGTCACCCAGGTGCCCCTCTTAACACCCTATTTTAAAGTATGATGTCAGTTATACCTCCATCTTTCTTTCACCTCGTCTCCTAATTTTTTTTAAATTTTTTAATTAACATATAATATATTATTTGCCCCAGGGTACAGGTCTGTGAATCGTCAGG
>CM053606.1:74922550-74980389 GCA_028646535.1 Procyon lotor | reverse complement strand
TATGGTTTGTCTCCCTCCCCATCCCTTCCTGTTTCATTTCTCTCCCCCACGCCCCCCCACAAACCCCCACCTTGCCTCTCAAATTCACCTCCTAATTTTTAATAATTCCTTCGTAGTGCAGACTTTACCTAGTCTTCTAGGTTATCATTTTTATCTTATTATCATCTTCTAGGTTATCATTATCATATCAGGTTCGAAACAGTTTGTTGTTTCTATAATCATAGAGTAGATGAAATATCTGTTAAGTATTCTGTAGTTAGTTTACGGGCTGATTCTACAAGTCAAACACAAATTTTTTCATGATTATGACAATGCTCACATTGTTCTTCAGGAGCTAAGGAGTGGACTCTGATGTATTCATTTTCTCTGAGTCCAACTTCCTATCATCTGTGCCATTCAAAAGGCAAAATTTCTAGAATTAAGTTCAAATGAATTTTCCCTTTATGTTTGTACTTCAATAATTGACTTCACCATACCCAGTTTTTCTCACAGGATGTCATACAGTAGTTCCGTAGATCAATTCCTCTTATTTCTGAGACCTCCCTCCAGCCCATGTCTGTCCATTCTGGACTAACCGCTCTCAAGGTCTACTGCACAGCTGTCATTCCAGGACAAGAAATTACTGTTTTCCTGATCTTATGTCTTCTCCTGTCTTGGTTTACTGTGTATTTTGCTACAATATATGCTCAGGTAACTTTTTAAGAAAAGGTACATCATAGGTAGATAAACTTTGAAAAATTTACATGTGAGACAATATCCCTAGTATAGCTTCCTCTGATTTGTCTCCCTAAATATAAAAGCACTGATTATTGTCTTCCAGAATCCAGTAATGAAATGCCAATGCCAGTCTAATTCTTATCTATTTGTGAGTGACCAACTCACATTCTTTCTCTGAAAAGTCCCGTTTTCTTCTCTTTATTATTCATCTTCTAAAACGTCACCGTAATTTTCTAGAACTAAATCTTTTTTCATTCATTATGTCATGCCCTTTTAGTACGAACACAGTTTTCCTCCATGATAAGAGAGTAGAGCATTATTTTGAAAACTTTCAGAAGCCGAAATGGTGTAAATTAAAGCAGTACCATTACTTTATATGGAAAATTTCTTCAGCATTTCCAGACCCAAAAAATAACCTCTTTCAGGCTTTTCTGATACCTTAGGATACATCCTGCTAACGGCTACACAACATAAATCCACAGAAAGCACCAGCACTCATAGTCATAGTTCAAAGCTACAGCAGCTCAATGCTGAGATTCTGAATATGGTTCCCAGGAGAGGAGCTTGGTGGAGCGACTCTCACTGCTCAGGGTAACACAGACTTCTGAAGGGCACAGGATACCTATATTTAGGTTTTGTAACTGGAAAATACCCTACAGAATTTCTTTGATAATTTACTCCTTTCCTCTCCTTTCATTGTAGAAACTCGTTCTTCAGATGTAGGAGCTTCTAAGTTGATCCTACAAGCATCTATATTTTTCCTATAATCGTGTCTTTTTGTTTTAGCTTTCGGGGTAGCTCCTTATCTTCCAACCTATTTTTTAAAATGCAATCATATTCTTAAGTTCTAGTAGTCCTTTTGTGTCTTTCTTTTACAGTGAACGGTCTACAATATACAAAACTCTATAGATCTTAGTATCTTAGTATCTCTTCTGCTCTGTATTCTCTCTCTTCTTATAGGGTCTGTTTCCTTTGCCCTTTTTTTACTTCAGTCATTCTCATTGAAAGCTTTTTTTTTTTTTTTTTAAGATTTTTATTTATTTATTTGACACAGAGAAAGATCACAAGCTGGCAGAGAGGCAGGCAGAGAAAGAGGGGGAAGCAGGCTTCCCGCTGAGCAGAGAGCCAGATGCGGGGCTCAATCCCAGGATCCTGGGATCATAACCTGAGCCGAAGGCAGAGGCTTTAACCCACTGAGCCACCCAGGCACCCCTCATTGAAAGCTTTTTGAAAACACATGCTAATCCTTGGCTACCCATTCATTTTTAAAGCTCTGAACAATATATCTGCTTGGAAACTGTGTATTTAGGCAGGGTTTGCCCCTTTATTCCATAGTGAGTAAGGCAGGAGACCACCAGTGTCAATGCAGGGCCTTTGTTCTGGAGCTCCCGTGCCTACATTCCTTGCTCTAACCTTTTTCAAGTATTTAACACAGACTTGTAGATTTTTTTTAAAGCTGCCTCCTGGGGTCCTGGATCTAGGGATGAAGACGAGACTGACTGCCTTTCAGGCATACTTTCAATGCCCTGTATCTCACCCGATACCCTTAGAGTGACTATGTTTGTGAGTCCCTTCTCTTCTTCAAAGCAGGGCAGCTCTCTCCTCAGCAGCTGCCCCTTCTGCTTAGACACACTGATGCATCTTATCTTATCCTAAATCTTGAATTACCACTCTACCACCTTCTGCCTTCTAGAAATTGTTTAAGCTTTCTTCTCTACTAAAGACTGTCATACCATTCTCTTTGCTTTAGGCTTTTCCACCCATATTTTACTCCTTTACTATCATTTTTTTTTAAAGATTATTTATTTATTTATTTGACAGAGAGAGTGATCACAAGTAGGCAGAGAGGCAGGCAGAGAGAGAGGGGGAAGCAAGCTCCCCGCTGAGCAGAGAGCTCCATGTGGGGCTCGATCCCAGGACCTTGAGATCATGACCTGAGCTGAAAGCAGAGGCTTTAACCCACTGAGCCACCCAGGCGCCCCTCCTTTACTATCGTTTTAATTAGATCTTAAGAAAGAAGAAGATAAATACATGTTATTAGTCCATCATATTAAGCCAGAGTTACTTTTCATATTTTACCTATTTTGCCATTTGTATTTTAACAAAAGAATTTATTATTCATGTCTAAAGGGAGAAAACAGGTTTTGTTGTATTTTTCAGGAGATGGGATATCTTCCTATTTATTTTAATTCTCTTGAAATCTTCATGTACTTATCATCTATGAACTTATAAATATTTATGTAGGACATCATTAAGGATATTACTTTCACTTATTGTGCAAAATATATACTCAATGAGATTCATTCAGAACGTATTTGCTTTTGCCTAGTTCAAGTTGATACTACTTACCCATGTATTGTTCATATATTTATACTGTTGGTATCTTCTAAATGGGTTTAGGCCAATGTTTTTTGCTATTCAATACAGATAATGCCATAAAGTCTCTTTAATTATTTGCCTAGTTTATCAGGTATAAGGAAATTATAAAGTAATTCATTTATATAATATATATAAAAATGTCATCATATCTAATTTCTTCCACAAAAAGAGAAAAAAATGTACCCCATTCAGGTTTCATGAAGTGCTAGAGATTAATAAGCTTATGGTTAACATTGTAGAAAATACCATGTTATCATCCATCATCTTCTTAACTGAACAGCTTAGTATTTTATAAGTTACAAATTATTCTTATGAGGAACTCTTATAGAGAAAAAGGAGTCAAAATAAGCTTCAAACTACAGTTAGTAATGTCCTTGATTTGCTTTGGGGATCTGTTCTTTATCTTCCAAATACATGGGAATAAGAACTAACTAGAAAGTTATAAATTCTGAGCATAGGCCGAAAATGGAAGAAAAATTGAAGAAACAGAACAAAAAAAATTAAGAAAAAAAACATGAGGGGGAAAACGGTATAAATGGAGGGGAAAGGTATTCCTTTGTATAGACTACAGGTCAATATTTATAGGTACTCATATTGCCTTTCACAATGTGTATAAGTCACTTTTAATCTTTGCTGTTAAAATCTTAGAAAATGCCTAGGTTTCTGTTTGGCTTAGGTTTGGGCATTTATGAAGTCTGAGGTTTTCCTAAAATCTTGCAGCTATGGTGATAAGAATATTAAAATTTTTCAAGAAAGTCATTAAGTTTTCATCATGTACTGCATTGACTGATACTCCACATCTTTCACTGCATGTGTCTAAGGGTCTTGAGGGCTTGATTTTTTTTGGATTTTTCTGTTTGCACCTTCAGTGGCTGCTGTACCAGGCCCTTCTATCTGCACAAGCCATTTGCCCTTCAAAACTCTACCTCTTTCAGGTAGACTGTGGTTGAATTGTTATTGCTATCTTCTATAAAGATATCTTTCACAGGAGCTGCTCATTCACCGACACTTAAAAAGCAGCTTATAGAGTTCTTTCTGACTTACAGAAGTTGTCCAAAGTCTCAAGTCATAGGGGAGGAGGGTAAGGTAGGAGAGCTGGTGATCTGGTCAACAGGCCCGTGGTCAACTTGTTTAATTTTTCTGACCTCTTTCCTTAAATGAAGCAGCGGCTAACTTGGTATTATGAAAATGACTTCCCTCACACTTTCTTTCCAGACTGTACAAATCATTTCTCATTTTAAAACTCCCACTCTTTGGATTTAGAGCATTGAAAAAGCAACTACTCATGGTTAAATTATAGTTAAAGGTACAGTCCCCAATACGAATCATCATTCATTCATTCAGAATATATGATTAATCTGATGGATTTGCTTTATTTCAGGATCCCTTTCTTTGCTCTTGAGTATGGTCTGAGTTTGACTTTGGTATAAATATGTGTCTTGCAATCATTGGTCATGTTCACCCAACATGTTTATGTTTCTCTGATTTCAGCATGTGGGAAATTGATGAAAATCACAGGCCCAATTACAGTCAAGACATCTGGAACCCGATTTGGCGCTTGGATGACAGACCCTTTAGCATCTGAAAAAAATAATAGAGTATGTTGCTTCCACAAACACTTTTGCTTGGAATCATATTTTATTTGCACGTTTTGTCTACTGAATTATTTTCTTTAGAAATATTAGCTTTAACTTGAAGAGTGTTAGGTTGTTTGCAAGTATTCTCAGTTTGATAATATTAACATACCTATAGCAACCTTATTTGAATAAAATATCCTATCCTATAATTCACCAGTAAAGCTAATCCAATTTTTATTAGTTTTAGTCTTGTTTTATGCTGATAAAGAACTAATTACAAGTATACAAAAGTCTCTATACACTCCTTCTAAAACCTGCTCCTCAGTGTGAGAAAAAAAATAAATAACAGTAAGTGAAAAACTCAAGAGCAACCAATTCACAAACAAGTTGAAATATCCCTGGAATCTAGAGGTAATTTGAAAGTAAACAGTACTGAAACTCTTGGAGTCTATTTTCATAAGTTGGTAATGCCTGTATTATGTAAATCAATATACTGGAAACCTACCATAGCACTACTTATAGTCTATTATAAAACGTAGTTCACATTAAGATTCTCAAGGGTTACATGCAAATGAGATTAGTAGCTAAATTAATAAAATGGTTACACTAAAAAGCAGTTGAGCCTATAAGCTGATACAATGAACAAGCGTTACTGTAAGTTTCCATGGTATCCATAAAGGAGAAATAAATGAGTAAAATTAGACCATATATTTTTCAGAGCAAAAGAATACATTTGCTGAAGGTGATATTTTTTTGCAGTTATCACTGATTGCACTAACCTATCAACTGAACAAAGTGACGTGATTTGCATTGATACATGTTTAGTTCACTCAATGATATACACTGAATGGTCAAATAAATAAATAACAAGAACAGAAAGCAAATCAACTTGAAGGCAGTAAATTCAGTTGTTTGCTTTCCACAGAGAAAATGCCACTATTTTCGCCTGCAGTGCTATCACATTGCAGAAGGTCAGCAGTAAAATGTGGCTTCCAGATCCTGAGAATGGTGGCATTAAAATGTGCTGACTCTCACTGTCTTTATTTTGGAATTCTCAGAAAAGTACAGAATTTAGTCACTTCTTTTTTTTTTTCCCCCTTTTCCTCAGGTCTGGTACATGGACAGCTATACTAACAATAAAATTGTTCGTGAGTACAAATCAATTGCAGACTTTGTCAGTGGGGCTGAATCACGGACATACAACCTCCCTTTCAAATGGGCAGGAACCAACCATGTTGTCTACAATGGTTCACTCTATTTTAACAAGTATCAGAGTAACATCATCATCAAATACAGCTTTGATATGGGGAGGGTGCTTGCCCAACGAAGCCTCGAGTATGCTGGTTTTCACAACGTTTACCCCTACACATGGGGTGGATTCTCGGACATCGACCTAATGGCTGATGAGATTGGGCTGTGGGCTGTGTATGCAACTAACCAAAATGCTGGCAATATTGTCATCAGCCAACTTAACCAAGACACCTTGGAGGTGATGAAGAGCTGGAGCACTGGCTATCCCAAGAGAAGTGCAGGGGAATCTTTCATGATTTGTGGGACACTCTATGTCACCAATTCCCACTTAACAGGAGCCAAGGTGTATTATTCATATTCCACCAAAACCTCCACATATGAGTACACAGACATTCCCTTTCATAACCAATACTTTCACATATCCATGCTTGACTACAACGCAAGAGATAGAGCTCTTTATGCCTGGAACAATGGTCACCAGGTCCTATTCAATGTCACCCTTTTCCACATCATTAAGACTGAGGATGACACATAAGCAAATGTAATTTGTTTTCATTGATTGAAACCATGTCATTTGTGATAAACTCTATAGAACCCCTCTGTTTTCCCTTTATTATAACTTTTCATCATTTCTCCAAAGCATTTTTTATTATAAAGTTGGTTTTTCAAAAATCAGCCAAGCCTGTCTAAATTAACCTGTTGGAAACACATCTTAACTCCTAAATTTACAGAGCCTATCATGTCCTTGTCGTGAAAAGCACTAAAAAGAGCTAAAGTGTCTAAAGTTATAGTTTTCCAAAAGATTAATGATCTGCCTTATATTAGAGTCAGAGACTAATGATGGCTTAAATGCATGAATGTCTTTTTTTTTTTTATTTCTGTCATTTTTTTACTGTCTTTTGCTCTACATCAGGAAATATTTTGGTAGGAATTAGAGGGAAAAAAGCACTTTCTTCCCATTTATTTCTAAAAAAGATTTAAGGATTTTATTTATAGAGAAAAATATATTACTCATTTTGCTGTTATAGAATTCTCTGATGCGGTGCTGTACAGTCATTTTTAAATCTCTTGCTAACATTTTATTGGCAATATGTATTTCTACCATTGTAACTACCATTGTGCAATTGTATCTCTTCACTTCTGTGAAAGTAAGGAATATTTTTTATAAAATACACTGAAGTTTAATCTCAGTAATTATTATAGGCCAATTTTCAAGTGTGGTCAAGAAGGAAATATCTTCTCGGCTCACCCCTTAATTTAAATTTATAAACTAAAAGGAAAATCAAACCAAATCCCTTACATAAATATTTCTTTTACCCCAAGTTTATTGGATCACTAACACTGAATGCTAAAACTGATTCACTACAGATGAGTTACTCTCCTCACTGCACTGAAAGCAACCCTATTATTGCTTGCAAAGATGCAACTGAGTCAGAAAATTTTGGATTTGAGTTGACTTGATTCATTCATTATACAACCAACCAAATTTTGTTCTTCATAAATAAGTATATTAGTTTTACACACAACTTGCAATAATGTAATTACTTGTGTCAGGACTCTGAAAGTACAGGAAGCACATATAGAAACTCTTAAAAGAAAATTTCTGTGAGGTCATCTGGATTTACATTATGAGCTCTGGAGAGTTACTGGCAAATATTAGGGCAAAAGAAAATGATGGGTAGACTTGGGAGTTGCCTGTATAGTTTAAATGTGCAAAATAATTCAGAAATCAAGATGGGAAGGCAACCCTTGTTACCCTGATTCACAACGTGTGCAGAAATAATGTAACTAAAAAAGAAGGCTTTAATAATATTTTGTGTTAATAACTCCAAAACCATATAATCAATATTTATCAAACATGTCATTGAGTTTGGATGTCCTTTCCATATGTTAAAAATACTTGCCTAAGGCAGTTTTACAGAAACTAGAGTGTGGGTTGGTTTTACAATTTAAAAAGTATACTCCATAACAAATAATGTATAACTTAAATTGTGGTAAATGTTTAGTTTCACACATACATAATAATAATTTCCTTTGTAAAGTAAGGATACAATAATTCAGATCAAGCATTGTGAAAAGAAATGCTAACACTTAAGAGTAATTCATTTCAAATGTCACAAGTAAAACATAATTCTCAAATATCTCACTGTCAAAGTCATAGAATTAAATAACTCAATCTTGAGATTGTTAAAGTTTAACAAATATTTCTTTTCTTTTTTGCCTACAAAAGGTTAGCATGACTTAGTGACCACTCTAGGTCCTTTTGCAATGTTGTCTTCTCTTTTAAGATGTTTATATAAGTTCTCCTCTGCTTTTGAGAGTTAGAAAATTTAGGGGATTCACTTGGCATTGTACACACACCACAAAAATAATCAGCCAATACTTTGTATATCAAGAGTTTGTACGAAGAAAGAAAGTCAATTTCAAAAATGAATGAATTTTTAAGTAGATGGCCTCTGATGGATATCTGGGTCTTCATTACTTCTTTTTTAAAAAAAATGATGTAATATAGTATCACATACATTCAAAACCTGGATGATCACAGCTTTTTTGTGAGATGTGCACCTTGTAAAGCACTTTATTGTTTTCTATGTAAGGTATCATCATCATATCCAATTTCTAGTGTATGTGCTGCTAGGGCAAGCACAGATTTTATTATTGTCATAGAAGTGGGGTAACATGAATTTAAAAATGTGATTTGCATTAAACATTTACAGTTTAAAAGCATTTTTCTTAATAAATTATTATCAGTTTTGTGCCTGAAATAAGAACTTATTCTAATCACTGTTTTTTTTTAATCTCAAGTAAATTTTATGAGGGAAATAATTTATTACTTTAAAATCATTTACATAATCCTATTAGTAAAGAAATCCAAGCTTAATCCTAAATGAACTGTGCAACTGGTATTTTCTGAATTAACCAGATCGTTAACAAACCTCCATGTCATTCAAATAATAACATGATCATGGTCCGATTGTGTTTGTGTGACATTTGTATTTGTGGCTCTTGAATTATAATACTTATTATTCACACTTATATCTGTTAGTTCGTAAAATGATAGTGTTCAGTTCATTACCAATATGTAGGATAAAAGAGAAAATAATGATATGCCTAAATGTAACATCATAAGTAATTAGATAAGATTTACCAAAAATTCAGAATCTCTGGTTTTTATCACCATACTCAGAGTCATTTCATCTTTATTACCCATATTACTCCTTCTAATGAAATCTTGTCTTCAGAAACAATTTATTCCTAATAAGAAAATGGCCTTTCAAATCACTAACAAACTTAAAAGTACAAATTTTTCACACAGAGAATTATTTTTTAAATTTAACTATACAAAATTATTCTTCTGGTCTCCTAAAAATAAAAGTTATTTTCCTACTAAGGTAAGTTTTACATATAATAATCCTTTAGCTTTATTCTCCTTAAAGAGTAGATTTCCCAAAAAAAGAAAAGAAAAAGAAAAGAGAAGAAAACCCTAAGAAAATCCTTAGCACTCAGGATTACCAAATCATTTCTCCAAATGCTAAATCTGAATGCAACTGATACAAAATTAAAACTATCCCTTTGAGCAAATATGAAAAAATAGACATTGCAGAGTTTCTAAAAGCTAAGCCTTCTAGAAATATATAAGACACTTTTGAAAACAGAATTTAAAAATGGCATCTTGCTGACTTGACCAGAGAGGTACAATTATATCCTTTATGAACACGTTGAGTTCCTATGGTATTATAAAAGAATGGGCATTTACAGACAAATCTTATTCACCTTCTACATCATCACATGATAAGTGGACCACAAGAATTACTTTAAAGTGGTCTACCTAGCCCCACAGGCAGGGAGCATTAAATTAAAATTAGCTATTAAAAGATGACACAAAGCCTTCATCTCTGATTGATCATGGCTAGAAACACTGATTTCTAGAAAGTCTCCTAGGCACTAAATATCACACAGTTCTGTAGGCGATATCCAATACTGAAATCAAGATCATGGAATGGTTTCTGGTTCTAAAATTAAGTAAGCTTAGCATAAATAAATCTCTTAGCTAATAATTTTTCATAATCAGTGACTCTTCAGAGAAGGTCTGGGGCTTTGTAAAATATATTGTTTTGAATTTAACTTACGTTAGAAAAAATACAATGACAACATTAGTTTATGGAAGGAAAACCAACTTCAAAATCTTTTACCTATTTTTCTATAAAATAATGAATTCAACTGATGACAATCTCTTTAATAGAAAACTGCTCTACTCTTTTAACTAATCACAAAGAAAGCCTCCCAAACTGGCTTTACCAAGCCAATGTATCAGATTCACATGTTAAAATTATGTTATACAGTTTATCCCTTTTGGTTGAACTATTCCCTTAGGCTTAGAATAATTTTAATCCTGTTTGGATTCTGCTTTGATTCTAAAATGTCAAACTGGTTGGCAGAAAACGTATCCCCTTTGAAGCTCAGTTCATTGATTGCCAAATAAGTTTTACAAGTATAAATTATTATTAAATATGTCCTGAAAGTGACATAAAGACCTAAAACTATACCTTGCTAAGAGTACTTAGTACCTTCTGTAACTATAACCATCTTAAAACATTATTCCTAGAGATGTGAAGCAATGTGGTAAATAAGGTGAAGTTCTTAGGAATACCTTAGTGCTGCAAGAAGTTTGCTGATATCATACACACAAATGTAGTTCAGTACAAAGTTGCATCCCTATGCAGACTATACTATGTATAGTATAGTATAGCATAGTATAGTATAGTCTATATACTATATATAGTATATTATATATATATATATATACTGTAGTTATATAGTATAGTCTATATACTATATACCATAGACTATACTAGAATATAGTATGGTCTGCATAGAAGAGCTCACATCCATATTCTAAAAATAAAAAATAAATAACCAACATATTGCCATAATATATCATTCCCTACCACAATCAGATCTGGAAATAATGTATTATCAACAACATTTCCAGAAAGTAAATACTGTATGACAAAGGTCTTGAAAAGACCTCAGAAAATGAGCTGACTAAAAAATTAGCCATTTTAAATTTAAGCATGTTATAGAAATTTGTCATACTTAACTTGGTAACACATATCCAGCTAAGCTCTTTGTCTATATCACTCTGAACTTCATGAATTCATATATGTTACCAATATGTAGTTTATGGGCTTTTCAACTAGGTGATATTGCATTATTTATTCATTTATTTGAAAAATAATCCCTGAGCAAAACTATGTATCTAGACAATTTCTAGATGCTAAGGATACAGCTGTCAACAGATAAGGTCTTCTTCATGCGCTTACATTTTAGTAAGAACAGGTTGCAACAAAAATATTAATGAAAAATAAGTTTTGATTGTACTAATTGTTGTGAAGGAAATAAATACTTTAAGTCATAAAAAGTGAGTGGATGTTTGCCAGGGGCAGGGTTGGGGTAGGAAGTGATGTATAAGAGAGAACAGTAAAGAGTGATTTCTCTCAGAAGCAGCCGGCCATGGTAAATTCAGTCAAAGAATGGAATGTCACAAATCCAATCCACGTACAAAATTTAACATCTTATGTTCCTAGAAACCCATGAACCAAATATTTCTTAATGTGTCTCCATTGCAGAAATTTTTTTCAACTTGGAGTTTAAGGATATACTTCTGGGCATGGCTGAACCTTGAAAATATTGTGCTACATTTAGTGTATATATGTGGTTGTACATTCTTTCATGTAGAGAATTCAGAGCTCTCATCACATTCCCAAAGAACCATGATCCAAAAGATCAACACACGTCAGTGCAATCTAATTTAATCACAAATTTACTAAACATCTTTATGGTAAGCACTGAATGTCTGTCCTCTGCCTTGCAATGCAAAAATTTCAGCTTGCTTCAGAGAGGAAAAAAAATCTACACCCTGGTATTATTGATAATTTTTTTTCCCTCAGAAGAACTCAAGATTAAGTTGTTCTCTATAAAAAAAATTTAAAGGGACTTAATATTTCATCCAAATCTAATTATTTTCTGTGATCCAATTTGTACAGCACCTTCTTGCCAGATTCAGTGACCCAGACTCTCTACGATAAGGCTCATGTAACTATTTGAATCTGGTGAACATTTTTTATAATTCTAGCACAGCCTTTTGGCAGCCCCATTAGAATCTGACTGAAACTGAGCAGGTGTGGTGTGCTTCCTCAAATTCAGCTCCTGTTCTGAAATCAGCAACAGTGGCAACACAGAAACAGCGAAAAAAAAAGGTTATAACACTTGCCTTGCTTTAGAAGTCATTGCCATTGATATGTATGCAATCTACAGCTACAGAAAATAAGAAAACTTTTATTAAAAAAAAATCCTCCAGTTAAGTTTATAAAGTGATGCTGAGTAAAGCACTGAAGCTGCCTCTGTCAGCGATGTGGTCTTCCCCCTCCCAACCAAAGAACTCGAGAAGACGTTCATTAGCTTCTACGTCAATGTGAACCAAAAATAATAAAAAGAAGTATTTTTATTCTCTCTCCTCCAGTGTCTTTATTAAACTCCATTAGAAACTACTCTTGGAATATGCAGTATGCATTGAAAAAGAAAAAGAACATGTCTTTGTATGAGCAATGAGTTTCTATATAAACGATATTCTTGCCCTTCAGGTAGTTTGGCCCAGCAGAGTGGCTAAAATGCATTATTAATTTGTGATTAGCTTTTCTTGCTTAGAATATGTGCACTGAACAAACATAACCAAAAGAACTCTTTCCATTGTATGTTGCTTCCTATTTTTCAAGGCTATGTCATTTCTATTCTTCCATGTAAGGCTTTACAACAGTTCTGTGGAATAGGGAGGGCAACCATTTTTATCTCTAATGAGAAAGCAGGACATTTACGTTTCGATGTTTATATTTCCCCATAGATACTCCATGGCACCTAATATATTCCAAATCAAAGTACTTCTCTCCCTCACCTGCCTCCCGCCCCTGCCGCTTTTCCTTCTCACCTCAGTTAACAGAAATATCATCCCATCCTCAGCCTGGCTTCCGACCACATCTTTGGCTCTTTAATTGTACCTTCTCTCACATTATGAGATTCGTATGACCAATAAATACGACAAAATTTAAACATATCTATTTTAAGGCATTTTATAGGCATTATTTAAATGCCTATTTCAGATGTTTGGTCTCAACAATTACCCTCTAATTTGTTCGGTTCACTCAGTGCTTCCTAGCTCTCTTCAATCCACCCTCTCATCTCTGCTTTTATAATCAGAATTGGGTGCCCTGTTTGGAAAAGCTTCTTTGGAATACTGACCTCTGATTTCTCCTATATAATCAGTTTTACCTTTTGCTTTAGCCAAGGGCCACTTCCACGAGCTATGGCTCTATGAAATGCTCCCTGACCAAACAATCCCCCCACTTTGCAAGTCGGACTAAAGGGGAGAGTTTATACCTTCCTTCATAATCCGCATTCAAGTCCGACTTCTTACTCTCTTTCATTAAATTCCTATTCATCATTCAGAACTCACTTAAAATATTACCTTATTTCTGAAGTCTATAAAAAAGTCATTCTTTTGTGTTCCAGAGGATTAATCTGGCATTACTGAAATTATCACATCTTATTATTTGTTTCCTCTAAGCTAGTATGGACCTCTCAAGAGTAGGGGCAATTAATTATTTTCCTTATATATCCGGGCAGTTTCTAACACAGAATAATCCCACAGTAAATGTTACTAACCAAAGAAGTATAAAATGGAGTATCTTCTCATATCTAAGAACACTAAGAACTTTGTTGCATTTGAGAACAGCATGAGAAATTAACTTTTCCAAATTTATCTTATTGGAAATAAATTCCCATCTCTTACTAAAGTAAGATTTTAAATACAGGAAGTGTCAAGAAGATAAAAATGGCTTAATTTACTCTTAGGTGAATTTTCTCTCCATGATACGGAATTTTATTACAGGACAAATACTTTAAAAGGGTAAATTATTTGCCTTAGTCTGGCCATAGTCATTTGCCTTGTTTCTTCCCTTCACACTCATTTTTAAAAAGGAAAAAACATTTTAAATTTAACTTCTGATTTCTTATTTTGCCTTTATTTCTCCTCTAAGTAAAGACTTCTCTTAGGAATACATTTTGTCAACAATTATCATATGATCTCTCTGATATGAAGAATTTGAGGGGGCGCCTGGGTGGCTCAGTGGGTTAAAGCCTCTGCCTTCGGCTCAGGTCATGATCTCAGGGTCCTGGAATCGAGCCCTGCATTGGGCTCTCTGCTGAGCAGGGAGCCTGCATCCCCCTCTCTCTCTGCCTGCCTCTCTGCCTACTTGGGATCTCTCTCTCTGTCAAATAAATGAATAAAATATTAAAAAAAAAAAAAAAAGAATTTGAGAGGCAGGGCGAGGGGGTCGTGGGGGATAGAGGGGGAAAAATGAAACAAGATGGGATAAGGAGGGAGACAAACCATAAGAGAATCTCAATGTCATGAAACAAACAGAGGTGCTGAGGGGTAGGAGGGTAGGGATAAGATGGCTGGGTTATGGACATTGGGGAGGGTATGTGCTATGGTGAGTGCTGTGAAATGTGTAGGTCTGATGATTCACAGACCTATACCCGTGGGGAAAATAATAAATTACATATTAATAAAATTTGAAAAGAAAATAATTAAATTAAAAAAATTTAAAAGTAAAAAAAAAAGGGAATACGCTTTGTCTTTGGCACAACAGGGTTTTCTCAAAATGGCATGTGCTACCAGGCCAGGGGAAAGTAATGGAGCCATTCCTCCCTTCTTCACCTATTACCCTTCCTTTCTTATCCTGTGTTTTCAAAGGATGCATCAACAAGAAATCTGATGGTCATTCATTTGCCTGTGAGTCTAAGTAAATGCAACTTGTAATGACTTCTAAGTAGCATCAGTGAAGATGGGTTATTCATCTACTGCAACCAAGTCTTGCAAAGGCAGAATATTAGTTCTGAAGTTAGGTTTAACTATATGTCTTTGAGAAAATTTCTTGGTTTCTATAAATGAAAGCAAGAGGCTCTATCAGCAGTTTTCAAAAGCTGCCCGTTAGAGCTCGAGGTTTCTATAGGGATCCTTTCGCGTCTACCATGAAAAAACAGACGCACATAATTGAAGTGGGAAAATGAGCCACAACCTTCACTTACCACTTCCAATAAAGGCAACCTCACTTTTATCTACCTTTTAAAACGCTCCTGTGTTTAGGTTTTATTGTCAGGAAACATTTTTTGTTGTTGAAAAAAAGAAGTTGAAAACCACTTAACTAGATGGTCCCCAAGGTTTCTTTCAGCTCTTTCTCCTACCTGTTATTCTAAATGATCAATAAAGGCTATGCATGAACTGGGACTCAGATCCTTGTATAGCTCAGATTGAAAGGTAAATTACAAGAAGGAAAGGAGAGACAAAAACGAAAGTTTACTAATTCAGTTTCCAAAAGTTTTCAAGTAGTTTTTAGAGAATTACCTATATTATATGAAAGCTAAGACAAACATCTCAATATGTTCATTTAGCCCAAGACTAAGATTTGCCTCCTATCTTGGGATATTCCCCCACTTACACAACTCAGTTTGAAATTCATGGTTCTTTCCTCCTCACACTTCTTTTAAGAACTAACTCCCTCACGTGGTTTCAGCTTTACTGAATGACTTCTAAATCCATTTCATATCTCCAAGCTGGGAATTTCTAGCTATCTAAGTGATACCTATACACAAATGCTCCATTAATTTAAAGACAGCATAACGATCAGTGAGCTAATCTGTCCCACACTCGTTTCCCTAGACGATAAAGTCTACTCTCCTTAACACAACAATACGACCATCCATAATTTAGCTCAACAAATAAGCACTTAGGTTTTACTCCTCATCATTCCTCTCCTGCAATTCCTTCTACCTCTAGCACTGTATATAGTGTCTTTCTTTTTTTTTTTTTAAAGATTTTATTTATTTGACAGAGAGAAACACAGCGAGAGAGGGAACACAAGCAGAGGGAATGGTAGCGGGAGAAGCAGGCTTCCTGCAGAGCAGAGAGCCCAATGCGGGGCTCGATCCCAGGCCCCTGGGATCTGACCTGGGATGAAGGCAGACGCTTAACGACTGAGCCACCCAGGCGCCCCTGTAGTGTCTTTCTTATGTGATTAATTCCTGCCTATGTTTCAAAGATGAGCTTAAGAACTCGCTTCTTCTAGAAAGTTTCCCTAACTGTTCCCTCAGCCTTGATCCGTGATCTCTTTTAGTACTGTCATATTACGCTATACTTGCCTCATTTATAGTAATTCTCCTACAATTAAGTGTTGGTTTCCTTGTCTGCCTTCCACCCAGGACTTTGAGCCCTTGAGTTCATAAATGGCATCTATATCAGCATAGCGTTCCTTGGTAAACTGTAGGTTGTCTATATTGCTGGCTTGTCTAGGCAAACCACTACATTTCACCATTATGAATGTGAAATGTAGTGAAATGTACATTCCACTGTGAAATGTGTAGGCCTGATGATTCACAGACCTGTACCCCTGGGGAAAAAAATACATTATATGTTAATAAACTTTAACATATAAAATTTAACATACAACATATAACATATTTAACATATAAAATTTAACATGTTAATTCTTCCATTACGTTCATTCCCTATATTCAAACTCTTACTAAAATACAAAAATCTGTTGTTTATTCTTTGAAAAGATTTTTTCCTCCATCTTCCTGACTCACCCTAGGGCCACAAGTGATACAAGGTCTCACCATCTTCTACCCACAAGAGATACTATAAAATTCTGCTGTCAGATATCTCTGTCTCCAATCTGTCCTCACAAAATCTAATCTGCATTCTTCTGTCAGGTTCATCTTGATAAAGCATTATGACACCCCTTGTTCTTCAGCAAACCAGTTCTCTGCTTCCCATTACATCAATTTCAGGTTGTTCTGACTGATTACACCTGACGCTTATAAATTTATTTTCTATTAATACCCAACACACTTTCTCTAATCCAGTCATAAAGCCCTCCTCCTTATCCACATATGTAATACTACTTTTCTTTCCTCTAAACTTATATCCACATTTTGAATGTCCTCTTTCCTCTCTTACCTTCAGAATCTTTGCTTATGTTTCTAGGCCCAATGTAAAGCCCACTCAGTCCAAATAATGCCATGAGGAGAATCACCAATATTAAAAAGTAAGGAGAACACAGATTTTTTTAAGCTATACTAAAAAGCTGTAGTAACCAAAACACTATGGCATGGACACAAAAACAGAAACATGGATGAGTGAAACAGGATAGACAGCCCAGAAAAAAATGTACACTTACATTATCAATTAATCTACAATAAAGGAGGCAATAATATACAATGAAAACAAGCCTCTTCAAGAAATGGTGCTGGGAAAACTATACAGCTCCATGCAATAGAATGAAAGGGACCACTTTCTATACCACATTTAAAAATAAACTCAAGGGGCGCCTGGGTGTCTCAGTCGGTTAAGCGTCCAACTCTTTGATTTTGGCTCAGGACATGATCTCAGGATCATGAGACTAGGCCCCAGGTAGAGCTCCGTGCTCAGTACAGAGTCTACTTGAGAGTCTCTCTCCCCTACTCCCTCTCCTTCTGCCCCTCTGGTTGCACTAGCTCTCTCTCTAAAAAATAAATAAATAAATCTTTTAAAAATTAATTCAAAATTAGGTTAAAGACTAAATGTGAGACATGAAACCATAAAACTCCTAGAAGAAAACATAGGCAATAGTTTCTTTGAAATCAGCCATAGGAACATTTTTCTAGGTGTGTGTCTCTTGAGGCAAAGGAAACAAAAGCAAAAATAAACTGTATGGACAATAGCAAAATTAAAAGCTTCTGCACAGCAAAGTGAACAGGCAATAAAATAAAAAGCCAACCTACTGAATGAGAGATGATATTTGCAAATGATGTATCTGATAAGGGGCTAATATCCAAAATATATAAAAAACTTATTACAACTCAACACCAAAAAAAAAAAAAAAAAGGCCAAATAATATGATGAAAATAGGGGCAAAGAACCTGAAAAGGCCTTTCCCCAAAGAAGACATACAGATGGCCAACAGACAGGTGAAAAAATGCTCAACATCACTAATCATCAGCAAAAGGCAAATCAAAACCACGATGAGATATTATCTTAACACCTATCAGAATGGCAAGAATCAAAAAGAAAAGAAAAAAAAAAAAAGAAAAGAAATAATAAGTGTTCAAGTGTTGATATGGGTGTGGAGAAAAAAGAACCCTCATGCATTGTTGGTGGTGGAATATAAATTATTGCAGCCACTGTAAAAAAAAAAAAAGTAGAGGTTCCTCAAACATTAAAAACATGAATACCATATGATCCAATAATTCCACTACTGGGATATAAACAAAGAAAATGAAAACACTGGGACACCTGGGTGGCTCAGTAAGTTAAGCATCTGCCTTCGGTTCGGGTCATGATCCCAGGGTTCTGGAATCAAGCCCACATCAGGCTCCTTGCTCAATGGGAAGCCCGTTTCTCCCTCTCCCTCTGCCTGCTGCTCCCACTGCTTGTGCTCTCTCTCTGTGTCAAATAAATAAAATTTTTAAAAAAATGAAAACACTAATTCAAAAAGATAATGCATCTATCTATCTATCTATCTAATCTATATATAGCAGCATTATTTACAATAGCCAATACAGTAACAATATATGCACCCCCATATATATTGGAAGAACGTAACTGTCCATCGATAAACAAAGTTTATCGATAAAGAAGTTGTGGGGTGTGTGTGTGTGTGTGGGTGGGTGGGTGGGTGGGTGGGTGGGTGTGTGTGTGTACACAATGAAACACTACTCAGCCATAAAAAAGAATGAGATATTGCTATTTGCAACAACATGGATGGACCTAGAGGGTATTATGCTAAGAGAAATGAGTAAGAGAAAGACAAACACCATAGGATTTCACTTACATGTGAAACCTAAAAAACAAAACAAACAAAAAGCAGAAACAGGCACATAAATAAAGAAAACTAGTAGTTGCCAGAGGCAGGAGAGGGGAACTGGCAAAATGTGTGAAGGGAAGTAGGAGATACAGGCTTCCTCTTATGGACTTAGACACAGTGATAAAAGGTACAGCGTAGAGAATATAGTCAATGGTATTAGAATAGTGTTGTATGGTGACAAATGATAGCTACACTCGTGATCAGTGTAACATATAGGCTTGTCAAATCACTGTGTTGTACACCCGAAACTAACGTAATATTGTATGTTAACTACAACTAAAAAAGGGGAAAATAAATAAAAAATAGGAGAGAAATTTGCAAGGAAACATGTGGTTTTTCTCTGCAGAAGTATAGAGTGGTATTGGTAAAATGATTTTCAGGGAAGTACCTGCTCACATGTTTATAAAACAAACAGACTTGAAATCTTGCCCTTGACCCTACAGCCCACTTAATCACTCTCCCAAATATGTGTGAGCTTTTTTGTTAGACCAACCCCTGTAGAAGCTGACTAATGATGCTATAAAATCTCCTCAAATAAACCCCATATATGCACCAACATTTCACTGCATGAAATCCTACTGGGTATGTTCCCCTGGAGGAATGATAAAACTTCTAATGGTCCTCAGAAACAAAAGGAAAGGAAATTAGCTTATTTATTATAGTATAAATAGGTGTGGACCATGCCAAAATTCCTACCTAAGGACCTTAACCTCCTTAGGCTGTCCTTTAGACTGATTTCAAAGCACCAGTGAGAGCTTCCTGGAACCCTATATTTCAGCTCCCCCCAAACAGAGAGGTCAGTTCAAATCAGAATGTGTTATAAAGACAGGAAGGGGGAAAAATGGGCAACAGGAAAAGATAAAGCTTTTAATAAGAAAACAAGAAGTTTACATTATTCACTAGTTGACTCTCAGCTGAAACAATGCATTCCTTTGTTCACTAAGTATTTACAGTGTATTTATTTAAAAAACTATGGAAGCAGAAATTACTTACAGGGAGACTTTGGCCCTATTATGAACTTTGCAGTCCATAGTACTTGACTAGGTGTTCTTTGAATTTCATAAAAATAGGAAGTAGACATTCAGCACTTTGTTAAATGCTTCTTCTGACTCAGCTGCAAGATTCAATTTCACATCCTTGAATCTACTTATTTTATCTAATTTTCACACACTGCCAAACAGCAAGTAAATTCCATCATCGCTGGGATCACAGTTGTCTTACTTCTCTTTTTATCTGCAGTGCCTAAATCAGTGCCTGGAATAAAGTAGTTTCCCAATAAATAACTGTTAAGTGATTGAATGAAGCAATCAAGTGTTAAAAAAAAAAATCAACATTTAGGGATCCCTGGGTGGCTCAGTCAGTTAAGCGTCAGTTCTTGCTTTCAGCTCGGGTGTGATCGTGGGCTTGCATTCAGTGTGGAGCTGTCTTTCCCTTTCCCTCTGCTCTTCCCCGCCACCCCTCATCCCACTGCCATGCGCAAACACTCTGTCTCTCTCTCTAATATAAGTAAATGAAATCTTTAATAAATAAATAATATTTATCTCGCGCAAAACTTCAGATTGTATATCTCAACATCTGATGCTAGTTGCTTATTTCATCAGTAACTTTTGAATTGCTTTCAGTTTTCTTATATTTATATTGATAATAGGATTAAATATTTGTTTGCTTAAACAGTGATTGGGGCGCCTGGGTGGCTCAGTGGGTTAAGCCTCTGCCTTCGGCTCAGGTCATGATCTCAGGGTTCTGGGATCGAGCCCCACATAGGGCTCTCTGCTTGGTGGGGAGCCTCCTGCCCCCTCTCTGACTGCCTCTCTGCCTACTTGTGATCTCTCTCTCTCTCTGTCAAATAAATGAATAAAATCTTAAAAAAAAAAAAC
This sequence comes from Procyon lotor, assembly GCA_028646535.1. Classification (NCBI taxonomy): domain Eukaryota; kingdom Metazoa; phylum Chordata; class Mammalia; order Carnivora; family Procyonidae; genus Procyon; species Procyon lotor. The sequence goes on along the minus strand of CM053606.1, from coordinate 74,959,626 downwards.
AAAACAAAACAGTGATTAACCAGGTTAAGAGAAAGTCCAAGTCTTAAGTCTGCAACAACACAAAGCCAAATATCTCAGGTTTTTACCTGTAAAGTAGCAGTGGAACACTATGTTTATTAGACTTTCTATAGCAACTTCCACAATTCCTACTACTAATAGCAATGTTAGACTAAGAATAGGAAGGAAGACTGTGTTTATTCCCACTTTTGTGGCCAGCCTTTTTGTTTAGTTTTAAACAACAATTCTTTTGAATTAAGGGTTAAATGTCTACCTCTTCCTTTAATCATATCTGCAGAGCCATAACAAATTATGAACAACTGAGAGAGAAAGTTGCTTCCTAATAGGAAAAAGGATGTCGTCATTTTTTTTTAACTTGTCAGAATTTTACTGTTCCATTTTTATAGCTAGGCTGTTTAGCCCTTCTGTTCTTATAGCTAGCAGGCATTTGGAAATTCCTTATTTTTCCCTGAGATAGAGATTCACAATATAAAGACAGCATTTCCCTAAAACCCAGCAACATCTGTTGCAGTCATAAGTAACTTGCCTTTAGAGTCTCCCCAGAACATCCTGCAGAGCTTTGCCCACACCCAATGCGTCAATCAAAAAAAGGGGGGGGGGCTGGGTGGGTCAGTGGGTTAAGCCTCTGCCTTGGGCTCAGGTCATGATCGCAGGGTCCTAGGATCAAGCCCTGCATTGAGCTTTTTGCTCAGTGGGGAGCCTGCTTCCCCCTCTCCCTCTGCCTGCCTCTCTGCCTGTTTGTGATCTCTTTCTCTCTGTCAAATAAATAAAATCAGGAAGGAAAGGAAAGGAGAGGAGAGGAGAGGAGAGGAGAGGAGAGGAGAGGAGAGGAGAGGAGAGGAGAGGAGAGGAGAGGAGAGGGAGGGGAGGGGAGGGGAGGGGAGGGGAGGAAAGGAGGGAGGAAGATTCCTTGTGAGAGTGATGTGATGGTCTGAAGGAACAGAACAGTCAGGTAAAGGAGTCATAAAATTTTCAATGGTGTATATGACATAAGCATTTATTCTGATTAAATTGGATGTACTGGGCCATTTGCTGATGCTTCCATTCTGTAGAAGTTCTGTTTTCCCTAAATGCCACAAAAGTACTACAGTATAAAAAGAGGGTAAGAAAAGTTAAGTTCCCAAAAGTTATCCTCTACATTTAAATGCTATGTTCACTTTACTGACTTTCCAAATTCTTAGATATAGTCTTCAGTTGATGTTGATGTAGATTTTTTCTTTCTGTAACTTACTTTTTTGGAGACACAGAAGTTGTAAAGTCTCATATAATCAGCAACTTATGGATATTCAAGTGGCCAAACTGCAGAATTTAATCCTCAGAAGAATCATGCTGAGTTTTAATCCCCTGCAGGGAGATCTGCTTCTACCTTTCTATCGTTAACAAGCAGGCTGTCAAGATGATTTCCCTTCTATTAAATGTCATCCATAAACTGGCTACTACTGAATCTTCATTCATCAAAGCCTAAGGTGCTCACCTGCATGAGACACTTTCTACGCCTCAAAAATGAGCATGAAACAAGAATTCACAATATTTATAAGGCAAATTAATCAATGCTAATCTAGAAAACAGAGCCAGAAAACAAGGCTGATATTTGGGTATCTATCAAAAAAATTAGAAATAAAGCAAAGTAAATAAAAAAGATAGTCTGGGTTGTGTTTATACTCATCTCTAGTCCCATGGGCCATGGTCAAAGGGGCTTTGCTTGCTAAGAATAAAGTTCTTCTCTCCCCTATTCTCCTTGTGCCTAATGGTGAAGACTCAAGGGGAAGCCAGACTACTCGGTACGCAACCAGCAAGGACTCTCTGCCTGCCCACCCAACTGCCCAATGCTCACAGCCTGTGGTCATCGACATGGTCCAGGAATCCCAGGACTTTCAGACTTCTCACTCCCACTGAGTATCCTCTAGATTTCAAAGTCCACCTAAGCAAAATCCCTTACCTTTCTAACCTCTTCTCTCAATATGCCATTCCCCTTCTTGAGCTAACTGAAACCTGCCTCCAGTACTAGTTCTTAAACCCAGCTCAATATCTTAGAGGTATTTGGGGTTTTGTTTGATTTTTCGTTCTGTTCTCTGGGATCCATCCCCACAGATTTTGATTTAATTGATCTGGAAATGGGGCCCAGCAGTCGTACTGATTTTAAAGTTCCAAAGAATATTCTAGTATATGATCAGTGCTCTCAGCTGTGAACCTCCCTGAGTCTAATGGAAACCTAGCTCTTCCTGAAGGACACAAATACTCCTTTCAACAGAGGGCTATTTCCTCTCCCAGAGACCCTCAAATGCCCTAGCACAGAAATGTTTGGATACTCTCTGCTCTTCATTACTACTCATTTGTCAATGATCCTAATGGGGCCATTACTCGGTTTTTAATCTCTTGTCATCAGACCTCACCACTCATTACCCTTCTTTACAGAATCATCTATAGACACTCAGATTCCACTCCTTATTTTCAGAATTTTGCACCCTGGCTCATCATCACTCTCTCCAAAACTACCACTCTAGATAATTTTCCAATACCAGTGCCTCTCAATTCCTTGACCTCTTTTCCATCAGTGAGCCACTTGCTTACATGAACATACCCCAGACAAGACTATATATCAAATTGTTTTTCTGGTGGAAATCTCCACTCTTCAAAGAGTTGACACCCTCCTTTCTTAAACAGCACTGGTTTTTTGTTTATTTAAACCAGAAGGCAAAAACTAGTCAATTCACTAGAAAAATTGCTGGCAAATTCTATCAACCCTATAAATAGTGGTGTGGAAGACACCACATTCCTAGACCAGACTATAAGTCAGATTTTGCTGCTATTACTTCAAAGTAGAAGAATTTTTACATATTAAATGATTTCTGAAATAACTGTTTTTTGACGCAGATTAGATTTTTTTTGTTAAATTAAGAATTAGATTATGATCCAATTTATTATACAGAGATTTGACCTATTGTCACATGTATTACATGCCAAGAGGAAAGGTTTCTTTAGGCAATTAGTCAAGTTTCCAATTAAAATAAAGGTGTTTCAATCATCATGTTCTCTACCAGAAACGGAAAAAAATGACTTCAATAATTACGCTTTGCATTTCTATAGCAACTTTCATTTAAGAAGCTGAAAGCACTAATTTAATTAAACTCCCAAATACTCCCATGAAGTAGGTGTTATTATTTCCATTTGACAAAGGCACAAATGAAGTCACAGAAAGATTAACTCACTTGCCTGTGGTTACACAGTGAGTTAGCAGTGGAGGTCAGAATAAACCCGGAAATCTAAGGCAGACTGTTCTCCATAGTCTGACACAAGGATCTCTCAGCATCTGCACTTTTCCCTAGGTCAGCTTATCAGCTCAACTTCTGCCTGTTGCTGGAGCATTAGTGATTTTTATTCTTCAGGAGTTAGAAGAAGGTGAACCACAGATTATTAAAAAATATTTTTGATTTTCATTCTTGCCTCACGCATTCTGGAATGACATTCATTTGGGGCAAAGTTTGGTTTTATTTTCTTTCATTTTTACTCAAGCACTCTTTATCAACATATTCTCTTTTTTTTTTTTTTAACATAATTAGGTGGTCTAATCCCAGAAAGCAACACTGTTTGCTTTTAATTAAGGAATGAATGTTGCATCAAAGTTTCATGGGAAATTTTCAGAATCTCCCCTAATCTTCTCTTAATGAAATGGATCTGATGGCTGATCTGTTTGCATTAGTCACAGTACATACCATACATGAATTTAAGGAGTGTATTGAGCAAACAAAGTTAAAATATACCAGGAAGTAGTCATTATCCATGGGATGAATATTTAGACATCTTCAAGGGCAAAAAGTCCATCATCATATTAAATTACTATATAGAATCATCCCATCTTTGTCACCAGGCAGTTTTTCTTACCATTGCTTTCTAACCTTTCAAACAATGAGTCTTTAAGCCCTTTCAAAAATAACATTTTTTAGAGAAATCCATTTGGAAAAAAGTAACTTCCAGTCTCATCTAGTCACATAATGTATAGATTTTGAGATCAATCAGGTCAAAGGTATAGAATCAAGATACACTATTTTTTTCTTTCTTTTTTTTAGAGCTAGAGAAGGAAGGAGGGAGAGAGGAAGAAAAGAGAAAGAGAAAGTGCTCACACATGGGGTAGGCAGAGAGGGAGAGAAAGAATCTCAAGCAGGCTCAAAGCCCAGTGCAAAGCCTGATGTGGGGTTCGATCTCACAACCCCAAGAGCATGACCAGAGCCAAAATCAAGAGTCAAACGCTTAACCAACTGAGCCACCAGGCACCCCAAGTTATGCTATTTCTCATTGTTAAGTATGGTATGAGCCCCAGCTGCCATAATAGAATAGCACAGACTGGGTGGCTTAAATAACAGAAATTTATTTTCCCACTGTTCTGGAGGCTAGGAGTCCAAGAACAAGGTGCCACAGGTTTGTGTTTTAGTGATGCCTCTCTCCTTGGCTTGCAAATGGCTGCTCTCTTACTGTGTTCTCACACAGATTTTTCTCTACCGGCCAACAGAGATATCTGATGTCTCTTCCTCTCCTTATAAGGATATCAGTCTTTTCAAATTAGGGCCCAACCCTTAGGACCTCATTTAACCTTCAAGACTCCATCTCCATATACAGTCACACTGGAGGTGAAGGCTTTAACTATGAATTTTGAGAGGTACAATTCAATCAATGACAAGTAATTTCCATTTTTGTTAATAAAATACAAGGAAAGACCTATTGCTATATCCAGGAAGCCACACACACAGGGATGACCCTGATCAGGAAAGACATGACACAAGACATATATACACATGTAAAAAATTTTTTAAATATTTGTTTCCTTAGGGCACCTTAGTGGCTCAGTTGGTTAAGCATCTGCCATCAGCTCAAGTCATGATCCCAGGGTCCAAGGATCGAGCCCCATATATTGGGTTACCTGCTCAGTGGGGAGGCTGCTTTTACCTCTGCTGCTCCCCCTGCTCATGCTTTCTCTCTTTCTCACTCTTGCTCTCAAGTAAATAAAATCTTTTATAAAAAATCTTTACTTCCTTAAAATGAGGTTAATTCTGTGGCTCACTATTGACTTTAATTGAAGTTCCGCTTTTCAGTGTACCCTCACCCAGACCCACCCAACACAACTGCCACTCCAAGCCTAGAAAACTCCTCATCTGAGGCCCATTCCTCCTTTGGTAGGTTCAAAACACACTCATTTTCAACTTCCAAAAGGAAACAATATCCTATAGCAGAAATTGCACTCATATTATCAATCAAGAGATCTGAAACTGAGTCCTAGCTCTCACATTCAGTGACCCTATACAACCTCTTTCCTCTCCAGCTGCAATTTTTACTATTAAATCCAGATTCAAAAATATCTGTGATTAAAAGATTACAAGCACTTCAAAATATGTGTTTGAGGAATAATAGTAAAACATAACAGTAAATTATAGTATCAGAATAGACTTCTTTTACTCATCAGCAAATGGTCATTATTTCAAATACAATGAACCATTTAGAACCATTCTGAAGTATGTAAGGATGTATAGAAAGATACAGTAATAAAGTATGAATATATTATTTGGGACTTAAGAGTATGCAAAACAAGAATCTCGTAGAAATTCCTGGCAGTTTCTTATATCTGCAGCTTAGCCCCAACAACGATAATAGTCTTTATGTTTATAAATAACTGAAGTAGTTTTGGAAGCTTATTTGGTACCTTATGAGGTATTTTTCTCTAATAATGGTTTCCTGTTTACACTGTATTTTTTACTCCCTTTTATCTGTTCTCATACTATTTTGTACAAACTCCCATTGCAGCAGCTTTCACTTGTTATTTATTATACATAATTAGTGATTTGTAAGTTGTCTTCCTCATATATTGTGAGCTTCTTAAAAACTAGGATCAATTATTCATTTAAATATGTTTCCCCAGCAATTGGCATAGTGCCTAGAACATAGCATGACTCAATATGTTTATTTAAACACGTAGAAGATCCCTCCAAATTTGTGAATAATAATTTGACTTCCCAGATGTCTGAAGTGTCTCTTCTTGTTTATGTAACTACATAAAGGACTGAGAAATAGATTGTAAAATACTCAAATCATCATTCCTTTTTAATTAATAACATTTTCGTCTTTTAGAAATCTATATAATTCAGGTGTGCCACTCTCTAAATTAGAGGTCTCCATGGGTCATTTAAAAAGTGGGCTTATAAGTTAGTATGGGAGTATAAAAGATAAGACTACATAGAGGGATAGTACTTACTGGTGATCTGGAATTTCGAGCAGTTTAAAAATGGATTATCAATAATCTGTGAAAGGGTTATTTCCATGATTTGTCTGTTACAAGAGTTTCCCATTTTCTGTCAAAAGCAATCAGAAAGCAAAAGGAAAGCATAGCCAGAGATGGGCCATCTAAAAAGGTCTGAGAGACAATATTCTGCCCCTCGAAAATAAGCAAAATTTATGTCCATTTTTTGATAATAAAAAATATTCAGGAAGACACTGGAATTTGGCAATGATTGTCTTGATGTGCTAGAATAATCTGATTATATTCCCAATAAAATAAGCCAAAATCAGTGGAACAGTCCTAGATGGCAGCTAAAAGGATTTTACTTTTAATTTATACTTTTAAAAGACTTCTCACACATAAATGCTGTGGTGGTACATAATCCACAGTCACATTCTATGCCCAAGGAAAACAAGGCCTAAAGATGATCTAAGACCTTGCTTCACAAAGTATGGACTCTTATTATCTACATCACAGGAGAGTTTGTCATAAAGGCGATTCCTGCACCCTCAGCTCAGACCTACTGAATCAGAAATTCTGGGTGGGGGACTATAAACAGACTAGATTCAAGCCCTCCAAATGACTCAAGTTAAGCTAAAACCCGAGAACCTTTGGTGTAAGTTCATAGAGTTATATTCATGGTAAAGCCTTGGTTTCAATGCTTTGAGTGCCATCTTTGCTTCGAGTACCTTGATTTTGGTGTTGATGTCATGAATGAATGTTTTATTGATGCTGCTGTTAATAACTTCAGAAATAATGATAAACCTCTGTTAAATTATCTTCTGCCGGTTTCTACTGTCTTAGCTAAAATCTGTCTTGAGTGCCTTTCTGTTGGCCTTTCTGTGCCTTTATGTGATGCATATAAAGAGATCAGATTTTAAAAACTGAGAGTTCCCATCTCTCTTTTTTAACCAAATTCTTCACATAAATCATTCTTATGCATTCATTTTCATGGTGTCCTCTAACTTCAGCTTCCTCAGTCCGTGCCTGTTGTTTCTACTTTATCTCTTTCTCTCTGGCCACTTTGTATGAATCGTGATCATTGCTTACACCTGCTCTAGCCCAGCTTATCTGAGTGAATGAATTTTAATGCCAAGTTGTTTAGATAGAATTTGAAACTGCAAAGGAGATTTATCGTTCAGGGAGAATCATCTGGAGAAGCCCTAATTTATTTTCGCAGTTCTGTAAAATTTAGATCTCTTGTGTCCGTAAAGCCTCCTGGAAGCCACAGCAATTGTATTTCACAGGCTGGTATGCACAAGTGATTTAGACCAGACTCCAGGCAGCAGGCACTCTTTTCCTTATCTTCCCCCCACCCAGGAAAGATTTGAATATTTTGTTCTCTAAGAGAAAGGAAAGAAAACTAGACTATCACAAATATAAATAAAACCAGAATGTCCTTCCATACCAACAAGCTGTGTCTATCACCAGGAAAACTTAAGGAAGCTAGTAGACGGAAGTAGAAAAGGAGACAGAATGTTCCCTTTGGGAGTATCCCCAGAAACCATAATGTGGCCATTCATATTCTTTCCAAAGATGACCCTGAGAACGGAAACACAACTGAAGAGTTTCTGTGTGGTCACAAGTCCAGAAAGCCCAGCTGAATCAACCAGGCAGTCTTTGTGTGCTACTGAGTCATGCAAACTCTGCTTGCTTCAACTGAGTTTACCTTTATGCTACGTGTGATCGTGTGAGTCAGAAGGGCCTAAGATTCAGTCAAAAGCCCTGCCAAGTTCAGGTACTAGCTCTACAGGTCGCCAGCCAAAGGACACTGCATAAGTCACTTAAAATACCAAAATTTCATTTTCTCAGCTGTAAACTAGAAACCTGATATGGCCAGCACTCCCACAAGGAAGTCTGAGGATAAACTGAGAATCAGTGGCCCTCTAATGAAGTTAATTTTGACACCCCCCCCCAGAGGATGTTTTATGAGGTCTGGAGATATTTTTGGTTATCACAACTAAAGGGGAGGCTGGATTGAGTGGACAGAGACCAGGGATTCTACTAAACATCCTACATGCCCAGGACCATCCTCCACAACAAAAAATTATCTGGCTCAGAAGAGTGAATAGTGCCAAGTTTGAGAAATTCTGGATGAGATGGTATATGTGAAATTGCTTTGTAAATTTATGGGACAATTATTCAGCAAATGTTTAATATGTGTCAGGCATTGTCTTCAGATGTTCTTATGTTAAGCCTAATGCACAGAGATGAGACCCTAAGATTCAAGTGGCTTCGATCAACCCAAAAGGACTCGACTTATTTCTCTGACCTTCCAATGCTTTTCCTGGTGCCTTTAATAAAGCATCAAGTGCTAAAAATATTTTTTTGTTTGTTTGTTTGTTTGTTTGTTTTAAGTGCTAAAAATATTTTGCTTGCTTAACTGATTCAGTCAAAACAAATTGCGAAGGTCTCTTGAAAACTGCCAATGTTCACTCTGTGTGACACATATCCCTAGGTCAAACATCACCATAGAAATTCAAGAACTAATAATCTGATATACTATCTTCAACAGCACATATCACAATGATAAGGACTTTACATATTTATGCATGTGTAGCCAATAAATATTCCAGAATCAATTTTGCAATATTGTGATTTTTTTTTTCTGGATCAGCCGAAAAAAAAAAAAAGGATTGAGTAAAGTATCAAAGTTTAATCATAATTTAAAATACTAATAATTACATTGATAGAAGGCTTACAACATGCCAGGCATTTACACATGTGTCAATTTATTTAATGCTCATAACCAAATTTTGCCCCCATTTTACATGTCAGGAAACCGAAGCACAGGGAGATTAGGTTAGATTCTCAAAGTCATACAACTAACTAGTGACAGAACTAGGACTTGAACCTCAAGACAGTCTGGTTTCAGAGTCTGTGTGCTTTATCTACCACATTATTTATCACAGAAGTTGAAAAGCAGCTAAATCCATGTTATCTAGCAAAGTCACACAGGCGGAAGACATTCAACACAGGTAGAATTAGGGGATCAGCCCAATTCAGAAAAATATCGAACTAGCGCCCACCAGATCGCCAGTCTAAAAAAAGATGCTGACATATTTGGGCCAAGTAATAATACCTCCAGTAAAGTTGTAACCCTTCCAAAATACTGGGGACTCTTTTGTTTGGATCAAACTGTTTAAATGGCCGAGTACATGACCTTGTTGTTGCCAAACATAGGCTCACTGCAGGTGACATTTCAGTAGCTTTCTGAAGGAAAAATGGCTGCTTTCACTTTGCTCCTATAAACTGCACAAAATGGCCCAATACCTCTGATCCCTGCAAAAGGAAACTTCAAAGGCAAACCGAGAGGAGGAGGAGAAACAGTCATCTGAATGGCAGGTTGCCAATAAGCAGACAATGTAAACTGACACACGGTGCTGACCCAGGGAGGAGGAGGTTCGGGGCCTCAAGAGCAATCTGAGCAATTGCTTTATGTGTTTTCCTATTTTTCCTCTTTGTTCTGCCAAATGTGATGGGATGTGATGCAAATCCTCCACTAGGAAGCAGGTTTTCCTTCACAGAAACACACTGCATCTCTCTTCACTGGCCCCAAATTCACAGAAACTGTTTATTGTCCAGAACCTCGAAAATAACAAAACCAAAGAAAATAGTCACCTGGTAAAGAAACACTGGGCTTCACTAACTCAGACTTTGCGTCTGTTGCAATTATTTAAAGTCTTTTACTTTATTCTGGTTACAAAATGCATTTTAAAAAGGTCGTTTTAAGGGCGCATGGGTGGCTCAGCCGGTTAAGCGTCTGCCTTTGGCTCAGGTCATGATCCCAGGGTCCTGGGATCAAGTCCTGCACTGGGCTCCCTGCTCAGTGGGGAGTCTGCTTCTCCCTCTCCCTCTGCTTACCACTCCCCCTGCTTGTGCTCTCTCTCTCTCTCTCTCTGTCAAATAAATAAATAAAATCTTAAAAAATAAAAATAAGTCTTTTTAAAAGATCTGCTGAGAATATAGAACAGAACTTGATTTATTCATGCACCAAAACCCCATTTTAACAGTGTTTATGATATGGCTTGTTGACCAAATCTTCAAAGCTATGTTCACAGCTATGAAAAACAAAAAGCCTTCTACATCACATAATTAGCCTATAAAACAGATGTTCATTTCTTCACACCATGTGAGCATTCTTGAAAAATATTATTTTATTTCATTTAACTCCAACATTCTCGACGATATCCATTTTATAACATCAAAATAAAATTGCACCTAAAACGTTAGCAAAAAATTTGAAACCGTATATTATAGTGACTGATATGAATGTTTTAATATTTGAAAAATTCTGCATGAATGCAGAGGCACAGCTTGGTTTGCCAAAGTCACTAGAGATCAAATTAAAACTTCTCCAGTTCACAAATCATAATAATAGGTAAGTAATAACTGTGTACAATGGTGATTTGAATCTTTGGAACATTCTTATACAAATTAGCCTTCTTTTCTCCTCATAAATAGCATATGGGGTAGCTCTACAGAAATCATTCATTCCAGTTAAAAGCTGAGGGGGTCAAGATGTAGTTAATTTAAATAACTCCTTGATGAAATATAATACTTACTCACAAAAGTGAAACTTAAACCTTTTCTTTTGAGTCTCAGATCTGTTACTCTCCCGCTGACCAGCCATTCCTAGTGCCCTGTGGTTAGATTTTCACTTGTCCGCTAAGAAATAAAAATATTAAGAGGCAATAATTTTATAAAAGTAAATAATTATTTTAAAGGATCGCATCTTATTTGTCCTTTTTGTGAAAAATGTTTTTAAAAATTAAATGATGGTGATAAAAATGGTTCTAAATGGTCTTTCTTCCTTTTCAAACTCCTTCTGTTGCACATATCTAAAACCCAACTCAAACTAGCTTAAGCTGAATGGAGAATTTATTGGCACATGGAACGAACATACATATGGGGGTGTGTGTGTATATATATGCACACACACACACACACACATAAGTCCATGATCAAAGGTTCAGATGTACCTGGATCCAGGATTCAATTGATGTTATCAGAAATTATTCTCTTTCCATCTCTTCTGTTGTTTTTTAAAGGCTGAATCCTCAGATTTCACAGGGCAGCCTCAGAGGATTCACACTCAGGGGGGCCTGGGTGGCTCAGTCAGTTAAGCACTCAACTCCTGATTTCAGCTCAGGTCATGATCTCAGGGTCCTGGTACAGAGCACCCCAAAGGAGTCTGCACTCAGTGGGGAGTCTGCTTAAGGATTCCCTCTCCCTCCCTCTGCCTCTCCTCCTGCTTATGTGTGCTCATGCTGTCTCTCTTTCTCTCTCTCTAAAATAAATAAATAAATAAATAAATCTGAGGAGGAGGAAGAGGAGGAGAGGATTCATGCTTACATCATCCTTATTGTTAACTCTACCGGTAGAAAGAAAATTTATGTCCTTCCCACTAGTTTCAGAAAAGTCCTACTGTGTGTGCTTAAGTTACATGACTAACCCTGAACCAATCATTTTAACTAGAGGATGCAATGGTCTAATTGTCCATTCATAAGCCCAGAAGTAAAGTAAGACCCTCAGAACAAAATAGAGTAGGGCACCTAGGTGGCTTAGTCAGTTAAGCATCTGCCTTTGGTCATGGTCCCAGGGTTTGGAGATCAAGTCCCACATTGGGCTCCCTGCTCATCAGGGAGTCTCCTCCCTTTGACCCTCTCTCTCTCTCCCTCTCTCTCTCTGGAATAAATAAATCTTAAAAAAAAAAATAACAAAATGGAGGAATCAAAAGAGATGACCCCCTAAGAAAATCAGGGTACAGGTTACCAAAGAGAAGGTAAATAATTCTGAATTAAATAGAAACATCAGCAACCCACTAGTCTTGCCAAAATAATGCCTTGATAATGCTATTTCAGTTCCCTAACTTTGAAAAAAAAGTTATAACTCCCTCAGATCCCCGAAGTTAGAAGTTGTTGTTAGACTACATGCCCTAATAATGCTACAAATTTCATGATTCCTACTAAGTAGTAACACAAAAACCTTTGGAAGTCTAAGCAAAGTGTAATAATTGTCTAAGTATTGTGTGACACTGCCTGCTTTTTTTCTCAGCTGTTTACAAATCTCAAAATCCAACTTTTCTTCACTAATATCCGAACATGCCCATTAAACCCCCCTCCCAAATTTTAAAATACAAAGCCAAACCAGATACTAAAAACGTTGTCTATGAATTAAATTTTAATTTACTCCTATCAAAATTGAAAGAATAAAGGAAAAAGAAATATGTAGCCATCATGCTAGCTCTGCTATAAATCAGACAATGCTTAAATTGAGCAAAGATGTCATTCAGGTGTCTAAAACCTGAATGTTCTCTGTGCTTGGTAAGTAAAAAGTTAGTGTTATGATATTCTTTAAGCCTGGGTGGTCCAGTCGGTTAAGTGTCTGACTCTTGGTTTCAGCTCAGGTCATGGTCTCAGAGTCATGAGATGGAGTCACGCATAGGAGTCCACACTCAGCATGGAGTGCGCTTGGGCTTTTCTCTCCCTCCTCTCCCCCACTGTCCCTCCCCCATTCTCTCTCATTCTCTCTCAAATAAATAAAATCTTTAAAAAAAAAAAAAAAAGAATTGAGTAGAAACACTTTCTTATTAAAAATGGTATTTGTAACTGAAAATTGGCGCAAAGAACTTACTGGTATATTAACCCATGAAAAAGGAGCCAAGATTGTCCTTCAAAATAATCCCACCATTTCATCTATGTTTTCTATAGACTGCTTCAAGCTCTTACATAACCCCAAAGGCTTTGGATTATCAGAATGATCTGAGATGTCCAGTAGGGTTCATTTCCTAAAAAATGTACTCTATCCTTTGACCAGTGTCTTCACAATATTAAAATTTCTTAATTTTAAAAATGCAAATGTTTCATGTAGAAACACTAATATAAACAGAGCCTTTTGATCCTCCTATAGACAACACAGGTAACTAACGGAGATTCTGAAGTCTGGACATCACAACCCTCTACTGCTCCTAAAGCTGCAAATGGCTAATTCCATTCAGTGAAACTACTTAAATGACTATATCCTAGAACCTGCTTATTCATTTCCTTGGTAGTTATTAGACATTTGTCTTCTATTACTACTAATCTACTAAAAATGCTTTTTTGATGATCCCTTTATCAATCAAAGGGTCTTTTCTCAGTTTTCATTCATTGAGACCCTTTTTAATATCCTTTTTTTTTTAAAAAAACTGTATTTTGGGGGCACCTGGGTGGCTCAGTGGGTTAAGCCTCTGCCTCCAGCTCAGGTCATGATCTCAGGATCCTGGGATCCAGCCCCACATCAGGCTCTCTGCTCAGTGGGGAGCCTGCTTCCCCCTCTCTCTCTGCCTGCCTCTCTGCCTAATTGTGATCTCTTTCTCTGTGTCCAATAAATGAAATAAAATCTTTAAAAAAAAACTGTATTTTTATTCTGGTAGCTCTTCTTTCGCTTATGCAAATATTCAATCCTGGTTTCCATCTACTTTTAGAAGAGCTTCTCCATACGCGTTTATTCCTGTTTCCCTACATGCGAACAAGCATTAAAAAACTAATATTTTTAATGTGTATTCTTCTATTTAATAGCCCCTTGGATAGCACTCAAGTATTAAGTAGCCTCTACTTATTCTACAAATCCTAGCTTGCATGATTTGAATGGAAAGATCAAAATATACAATATAGTTGCTCTGATTCACTAGTTAACTAAACCTGAACATACAACACAGGCCTTATCAACCTCCATTCCTTTCAGTTGAGTTTATAGGGTCTAGAAATAGCAGGAAGCTATAAAAAAGTTTATTTCCCCAACCAGACAATAATCTCCTCAAAAGTAAAAAGTAGTTTCTGGTTTTTGTATTTGCAATACCTAAGCAGTGTCTCCCCCAATGGAGATAATAAAAAGCTTTTTAAAAATAGCAACTTGCCCGAATGTCTGGGCATATGGTACATGCAAGAGAATAATAAAAGACTAAAAATGTATGCAGAGGAATATTGATCTACATGCTAAGGATTTTGGACTTATTCTGTACATAATGAAGAGCACTGCATGTTTTTATACAAAATACAAATTATTTAGTATGTATGAAAGCGTTCAGAACTATATCTGCCATATAGTAAGAGGTATTTATTATAGTAAGTAGAGGCATCGTAAGTAGTATTTATTGTCATCATCTTTATCAGACCTATATTTATTGTTCCTTTTATAAGAATTTCTCTTTTAGTTTGTTCTGATTTACTCGTGTCCATATCCAAAAGTCTAAACTACTGAGTTTGCCTTTAGTATTTTCAAGACATTTTCTTTGCAGAAAAAGATTGCAAGGAAATTGCTGCCACTTTTGGTCTCCTACTCTAAGTCTAGTTTCCAAAGTCAACCACCTCCTTTAATCCACAGAACTCACTTCAAGTTAAAAAAATTACTCAACTCCAAACATGAAAAGTTTCAGCTTGAAAGGAGCTACAGCATCTGCCTCCACACCAGGGATCACAAAGCCTGAGTGAGCCATTGTGGCTGTGAGCTTGAATGAAAGGGATGAGTCTGAGCATGTTTGCTGTGTGATCTTTGCAAAAATGAAGAAAGGACCACAGAGGAGACCCAGCTTGGGGAATTGGATAAATGAGCAGGCAGCTCTATGCAGACCACAAAAAATTAATCAGACTTTGGAACAATTTTATCCTAGTTTGTATTCTGGGGGAATAACTTCTTTAGTAGCAGCTAAATGGGGTTCCCTAAGGCCTGCCAAATATCCCATTTAAATTAGCATATATTTGCATATATTGACACGCAGGAAGAATGCACTACCAGACCAAAAGGTGTCCTTCCACACATTCAGGTAGGTCTTCTTCCTCTGTGGCTGTCTGGGCAACCAAGGCAGGAATCATGCAGGAGCATTCTCCTCCTTTCTTTTTGGGACTGAATACCTGTGCTATGGTAGGCAACTCCATCCTTCTCTGCAGGCCTAAATTTTCACATTTGAAAATGAATAAGGAATGCCAGATAACCTCTAAAATTTCTTGTTTCTGACATTCTGATTCCTATTAGCCTCGTCTACCCAGTAGATTAGCTGTTGATCTAATTTAAGGATGGCAAATTACAGTCAGAGGCCAAATGCTCTTGCCACTTGTTTTTATAAATAAAGTTTTATTGAAATATGACCATACCCATTTGTTTATGTCCTATCCATGGCTGCCTCTCCCCAATGAGAGTCCAGTGACTATGATAAATGGAAACCAGAAGAAAGTGGAAAGCATTTACTCTGTGGCCTCTAACAAGAAAAGTTTATTACTTTCTAAGCTAAGTGAAAGTAAATGGATTTGTTTGTTTTCTCATCTATTTCTCATGCTAGTAGGGCCCCCAATATATGAGTAAATTCAGAGGCCATGCATGAAAGTTATGGCTGAGGCAGTGTTCACAATTATTTGTTCTACTCTTAAAAAATAAGTATCAGAGCAAACAAAATGACAGATTTATGGTAAATCATTCTGATGTTGAAACCATCAGAAAAGCACCATGTGAATTGCTATTATCACACCCAGAATAATTTTCAGCACATACATGGGCACAGACTGGCTTGAAATACAAAACTGTCTCTGTATTCGAAATAAATTTATCGCACAACTTGAAATAATTAACTATTTGCTTTCTGGGTGATTCGAATGATCTTCACAAAATGAGAAATGACTCAGCATCAAAATTTCACCACTCTGATTTGCATGGTTTAATTAATAGCTGACAGTGGTAGCTGTATGAGCTCCACAGTGAATCCTATTTTAATTATGTAAAAAAGAACAATGCTAAATCATATGAGAATGTTAAGTAGGCAATATATGTATAACAATTATAAGCTGATTCCTATCCGATTTGACACCTGATTTTAAGTGTGTTTCTTCTCAGAACAAAGTAGAAAATGAAAGAAGCTATTCAAATTTTCTGCATTTTTTAAATGGAGCATAGCAGAAACTATAAAATGTGTGCCTTTCTTTCTTTACAAAATAGCCAGCACTCTGAGCCTCAAAGTATCTCAGATGGTAAAACAAGTCTTCCTGCTTCACCTTACCCTCGTGATAGTTGTTCCTTTTTGTCTTCCCTTTAATCCCGAAGCTTTCTGTTCATCAAGTGACAATCTACACTTGTTTTCACTGATTAAAATCTATTGCCTTCTCTTCTGACCAGTGCTGAACTGCGTGTCAGTTTGGAGCCACATGGACCTGTATTAGATTTCTAGCACTATGACTTCAGGGAAGTTATTTAACCTCACCCAGAAAGTCAATGATTTTACATCTGTCGGTCAACAAATAAATAAATAAATAAACAAACAAACAAACAAAAAAGTGCTGTTTCATAATGTGAAAATTCTATTTGCTAAAGATATATCCCTGGTATACATCACATCCTTACAAACATTGTTAGTTAATTTGCTTTCCATAGAAGAGCAAGGAGATACTTTTTTTTTTATTTAAATTCAAGTTAGTTAACATATAGCGTAGTATTAGTTTTGAAAGTAGGATTTAGTGATTCATCACTTACACATAATACCCAGTGCTCATCCCAACCAGTATCCTCCTTAATACCTATCACCCATTTAGCTTATCTCCCCTCCAAACCACCCCCGTTCAGGCAACCCTCAGTTTCTTCTCCATAGTTTGAAGTTTCTTATGATTTACCTCTCTGCCTGTTATAATCTTATTTCATTTTTCCTTCCCTTCCCCTATGTTTTGTTTCTTAGGTTCCACACATGACTGATATCACGTATCTGTCTCTAACTTATTTTGCTTAACGTAATACATTCTAGTTCCAGCCACATTGTTGCAAATGGCAAGATTTCGTTCTTTTTGATGGTGGAGTAATATTCCATTTCGGGTGTGTGTGTGTGTGTGTGTGTGTGTGTGTGTGTGTGTGAGAGAGAGAGAGAGAGAGAGAGAGAGCACGAGCACATGTGTCCCTTTGAATCAGCATTTTTGTATCCTTTGGATAAATAGCTAGTACTATAATTGCTGAGTCACAGAGTAATTCTATTTTTAACTTTTTGAGGAACCTCCATACTATTTTCCAGGGTGGCTGCACCACTTTGCATTCCTACAAACAGAGCAAAAGGGTCCCCCTTTCTCTGCATCCTCACCAATGTCTGTTGTTTCCTGTGTTGCTAACTTTAGCCATTCTGACAGATGTCCAGTGGTATCCCATTGTGGTTTTGACTTGTATTTCCATGATAAGTGATGTTGAGCATCTTTTCATGTGTCTCTTAGCCATCTGGATGCCTTCCTTAGAAAAGTGTTTATTCATGTATTATTTGTTTTTTGGGTGTTGAGTTTGATAAGTTCTCTATAGATTTTTTTTTTTTTGGATACTAACTCTTTATCAAATATGTTATTTGCAAATACCTTCTCCCATTCCATAGGTTGCCTTTCAGTTTTGTGGATTGTTTTTCTTTCCTGTGCAGAAGCTTTTTATCTTGAGAGGATCCAATAGTTCATATTTGCTTTTGTTTCCCTTGCCTCTGGAGATGTGTCTAGTAAAAAGTTGCTTTGGGGGGTGCCTGGGTGGCTCAGTGGGTTAAAGCCTCTTTCTTTGGCTCAGGTTGTGATCTCAGGGTCCTGGGATGGAGCCCCACATCGGGCTCTCTGCTCAGCAGGGAACCTGCTTCCCCCTCTCTCTCTGCCTGCCTCTCTGCCTGTGTGTGATCTCTCTGTGTGTCAAATAAACAAACAAACAAACAAAAGTTGCTTTCGCTGAGGTCAAAGAGGTTGCTGCCTGTTTTCTTTAGGATTTTTATGGTTCCCTGTTATTACAGTTAGGTCTTTCATCCATTTTGTATTTATTCTTGTGTATGGTATAAGAAAGTGGTTATGTTTCATTCTGCATATTGCAGTCTAGTTTTCCCAATACTATTTGTTGAAGAGACTGTCTTTTCTCCATTGGATATTCTTTCCTGCTTTGTCAGAGATTAGTTGGCCATACCGTTGTGAGTCCCTTTCTGGTTTCTCTCTCTATTCTGTTCCACTGATCTATATGTCTGTTTTCATGCCAGTACCCTACTGTCTTGATGTCTATGGCTTTGTAATATGGCAAGATCTTTTATTTCTTTGGTTAGGTTGATTGCTAGGTATCTTACAGTTTTTGGTGCAATTGTAAATGAGACTGATTCTTTGATTTCTTTTTGTGCTGCTTCATTATTTGTGTCTAGAAACGCAATAGATTTCTGTACATTTGATTTTATATCCTGCGACTTTACTAAATTCATGTGTCAGTTCCAGCAATTTTTGGTGAAGTCTTAGGTTTTCTACATAGAGTATCATGCCATCTGCAAATAATTAAAGTTTGATTTCTTCCTTGATGATTTGGATGCATTTTATTTCTTTCTGTTGTCTGATTCCCAAGGCTAGGATTTACAGTACTATATTGAAAAACAGTCGTGAGTGTGACATCCCTGTCATGTTCCTGATTAGGGGAAAAGCTCTCCATTTTTCCCCACTGAGGATGATATCAACTATGGGTCTTTTGTATATGGCCTTTATGACATTGCAGTATGTTCCTTCTATCCCTACTTTCTTGAGGGTTTTTATCAAAAAAGGATGCTGTAGGGGCGCTTGGTGGCTCAGTTGGTTAAGTGTCTGCCTTCAGCTCAGGTCCTGATCCCATAGGATTGCACCCCACATCAGCGCTCTCTCCCTCTGCTCTCCCCTTGCTTGTGTTCTCTTACTCTCTCTCTCTGTCAAATAAATAAATAAAATCTTTTTTTAAAAAGGATGCTGTATTTTGTCAAATGCTTTTTCTGTATCTATTGAGAGGATCCTATGGTTCTTACTCTTTCTTTTCTTAATGTGGTGTACCACATTGATTGATTTGAGAATATTGAACCATGCCTGCAACCCAGGAATAAATCCCATTTGATCATGGTGAATACTTTTTAATGTACTATTGAATTCAATTAGCTAATACCTTGTTGAGAATTTCAGCATCTATATTCATCAGGGATATTGGTCTGTAATTCTCCTTTTTAGTGGGGGTCTTTGTCTGGTTTTTGAATCAAGGCAATGCTGGCCTCACAGAATGAGTTTGGAAGTCTTCCTTCCATTTTCATTTTGTGGAATAGCTTCAGAAGAATAGGTATTAATTCTTCCTTAAAGGTTTGGTAGAATTCCCCTGGGAAGCCATCTGGCCAACTCTTGTTTATGGGAGATTTTTGATTACTGATTCAATTTATTTGCTGGTGACTGGTCTGTTCAAATTTTCTAGTTCTTTCTGTTTCAGTTTTGGTAGTTTATGTTTCTGGGAATTTATCCATTTCTTCCAGATTGTCCAATTATTGGCATATAATTGTTCATAATATTCCCTTAGAATTGATTATATTTCTACGATGTTGGTTGTGATTTCTATTTCATTCATGATTTTATTTATTTGAGTCCTTTCTCTTTTATTTTTGTTAAGTCTGGCTGGAGGTTTATCAATTTTGTTAATTAAGGGCTATAAAGAACCAGTTCCTAGTTTCATTGATCTGTTGTTGGTGGGTTGTTGTTTTGGTTTTTTTTTCTATTTCTAAATCACTGATTTCTGCTCTAATCTTTATTATTTTCCTGCTTCTGCTGATTTTAGGCTTTATTTGCTGTTCTTTTTCCACTCCTTTAGGTATAAGGTTAGGTTCCATATTTGAGACTTTTCTTGCTTCTTGAGAAAGGCCTGTATTGCTCTGTACTTCTCTCTTAGAACCACTTTTGCTGTGTCACAAAGGTTTTGGACTGTTGTGTTTTCATTGTCATTTGCTTCCACGTATTTTTTAATTTTTTCTTTAATTTTCTGGTTAACCCATTCATTCTTTAGAATTTTCTTAACCTCCATGTATTTTGGTCTTTCCAAAGTTTTCTTGTGGTTGACTTTAAGTTTCATAATATTGTGTTCTGAAAATAAACATGGTATTATCTCAATCTTTTTGTACTGGTTGAGGCCTAATTTGTGAGCCAGTATGGGATCTACTCTGGAGAATATTCTATGTGTATTTGAAAAGAATGTACATTCTGCTGCTTTAGGATGAAATATTCTGAACTTGTCGATTAAATTCATCTAGTCCAACGTATAATTCAAAGCCCTTGTTTCCTTGTGATCTTCTGCTTAAATAATCTGTCCATTGGGGCGTTAAAGCTCTCTACTATTTTGGTATAATTTTCAATGAGTTTCTTTATGTTTGTTATTGTTTTATATATTGGCTACTCCCAAATTGGGGGCATAAATATTTGCACTTGTTAGATCTTATTAAAGAGGCCCCTTTGTTATATAATTTGCTTCCTCATCTCTTTGTACAATCTTCAGTTTAAAATCTAGTTTATCTGATATAAGGATAGCTACTCCAGTTTTCTTTTGATGTCCATTTGCATGAGAGATGGTTCTCCACCCCCTCACTTCCAATCTGGAGGTATCTTTGGGTCTAAAATAAGTCTCTTGTAAGCAGCATATTGATGGGTCTTGTTTTTTTATCCATTCTGATACCCTATGTCTTTTGATTGGAGCACTGAGTCCATATACATTCAAAGTAATTGTTAATAGATATGAATGTAATGCCATTGTATTACCTGTAAGGTCGCTCTTTCTGTAGATTGCCTCTGTTCCTTTCTAGTCTTTGTTGCTTTTGGTCTCTCTTTCCTGCTCAAAGTGTCCCCTTCAATATTTCTTACAGAGCCGGTTTAGTGTTCACAAACTCCTTTAGTTTTTGCTTGTCTTGGAAACTCTTTATCTCTCCTACTATTCTGAATGACAGCCTTGTTGGATAAAGTATTCTTGGCTGCATATTTATCCCATTTAGCAAGTTAAATATATCATGCCACTCTTTTCTGGACTGCCAAGTTTCTGTGGACAGATCTGTTGCTAACCTTGTGTGTCTACCCTTGTAGATTACGGATCCTTCTGTCCATATCTGCTCTCAGAATTCTCTATCTTTGTATTTTGCAAGTTTCACTATGATATGTGTTGGTGCTGACCTGTTTTTGTGGATTTTGAGGGGAGTTCTCTGTACCTCTTGGACTTGAATGCCTGTTTCCTTCCCCAGCTTAGAGAAGTTCTTAGCTATAATTATTCAAATAAACCTTCTACCACTTTTCCCACTCTTCTTCTTCTTGGACTCCTGTGATACAGATATTATTGTGCATTGTGGAATCCTTCACTTCCCTAAGTCTTTATTCATGATCTAATAGTTTTCTTTCCTTCTTTTCAGATTCATTATTTTCCATAATTTATCTTCTATATCACTTATTCAATCCTCTGCTTCTTCCATCCTCATTGTGTTTACATCCAGTCAGTTTTGCATCATAGTTATAGAATCCTTTTATTTCGGTCTGACTAGCCCTTAGGTGTCTCCCCTTTTCAGTCAGGTTTCTCTGGTGTCTTCTTTGCTTCTTTCAAGTCCAGCTAATATTTTCATGACTGTTGTTCTAAATTCCTATTCAGATATATTGCTTATATCTGTTTTGAGCAAATCCCTACCTGTGATTTCTTTTTTTAAATTAAGATTTTATTCATTTATTTGAGAGAGAAAGAGAGCATGAGTGGAATATGGAGCAAAAGGAGCAGCAGGCTCCCCACCGAGCAGGAAGCCTGACATGGGGCTCAATCTCGAGACCCCAAGATCATGACCTGAGCCAAAGGCAGATGCCTAACCAACTGAACCACCCAGGGGCCGCCCTACTCGTGATTTCTTCTTGATCTTTCTTTTGGGGAGAATTCTTATCTTGTCATTACATCTAGGTTCCTGTCTTCCACATATTATGAAAGATTGTTAATGTTTCCTGCTCCTGAGATTAATACTATATTAAGAATGGGTCATACATTGTCCAAGGCCTGGCACTTCAGGAAATGTTTCTGGTGTATGCTGTGTGCACTCTGCTCTGTGTTTTGGCTGTTCTTTACCACAAGTCAGTCCTCTACAGAGTTCCTCCTTGTTTGCAGTAGGGAGCGTCTGGACCTTTAACTAGAGATACTTTGATTTGTTTGTTAAGATAAGCCTGATTTAAAAAAAAATAATAATAATAAACCCGATCCAAGAAAAAAGGAAAAGGAACAAAAAAGCAAGCAAACAAAAAACTATAAGCCTAACTCCAAAGAATAAGAAAGAAGGAAAAAAGAAAAAGGAAAAAAAAAAAAAAAGAAGAAGAAGCCTGTTCCAAAACATAAGAAAAGGAGATAAATGAACCAACAAATGAACAAAAACTGTGCGATACTAAAGGGAAAAGAAAAAAAAAAAAACATAAATTAAATATATTAAAAAATACAAATAAATAAAGTAAAAATTTAAAAAGAAAAAAGAAAAAAAGAAAGATCTGGTCCTACTGCTACCAGAACTGAAGCTGAAGCTTTGGAGCACTCTATGATCAGTAGACTTGGGGGGCCTATGCTAATCATCTGAGGGTGAGGCCTGCTACACTGACTCAATGTACACTGACTCAGTGTACACTGAATCAGACATGCCCTTGTCAGATGCCCCTACCAGGCACAGGGCAGGGCAGGGTTTCATGTGACTCCAGCCTCCACTCCACTGAAGGCACTGTGTTTCTCTCTGAAGTCCAACTGTGCTGGTGGGCAGGCACAATGGCAGTGGCACCATCCTGCCCTCTCATCACCAGGGAAGGGAACTTGCAGCCACCACTGTTCATGAGGCCCTCACAGAAAGGCAAACAATCTCCTCTACTGTGTCCTAGGCTTTCATCAGATCTCCACCCTCAACCTGTCTGTGCCTGGCCAGCAGCACACCCAGCACCACAGTTCTCCTGTGGTTTTTTTCTGGCAGGTGGCTGGGATTCAAAACTCTAAATTTTAAAGGGCACAACAAAGTATGGACCTGCTCCTCTCCCCCTGGAGGACAGATTTACAGTACACCTGGCACATTCTGTCCCAGAAAAGCAGGTGCATGGCGTGCACAGGGTGGCTGGAATCTGTTGTGGCACACTGGGAAAAGCTGCGACCAGGTTATCTGCCTTCTCCATGGGTCTCTGTACCCTGTCATTGAGCTTAATGGCTCCTGGTGGGGCTTTTTGTTCTTAGATAGGCAAAAACGCTCTTCCAAACGCACTCCAGGAAGGGGAGCAATCTCTCCCACTGCCACCCAGGGGATCCCCTCAAGGCAGCATATTATGCGAATCCCACACACGGCTCTCTCTTTTGCTCTCTATTTTGTCCTGTGAAAGGGGTTCCGTCCTGTGAAAGGGGTTCCCTCCTGTGAAAGGGGTTCCCTCCTGTTCTCAGCACCAGTTTTTCTCTCCCCCATTTCATGGCTCTGAATCTACCATATGCCATGCTCTCTCCCTCCAATTGGGCACACTGTTTTCTTAATCCTCAGACCAATTTCCTAGTTGTTCAAAATGATTTGATGTTGATCTAGCTGTGTTCAAGGGACAAGGCAAGCTCAGGATCCCCCTACCACTCTGCTATCTTAACTCCTCCCTCTGAGATTCTTTCTCCCCTCCTACACTTATTGGTTTCCCAAAATGGTAGTATTCTAGCAGTCATTCACTTCTTAGAGTTCAATCACTTATATCTCTCAAGTGCTAGCTGGTACCTGTCAATCGAATCCTACTTTTGTTGAAATTTGTTCTTATTAGGTTAAATTTACAAGACATAATGTGTCCCTTTCATAAAGCAGAAGTAAAAGTCATCTCAAAGATGCTGTACTGGAGGTAATACTGATGAGATCCCAAAGATTTAAAATGTTGTGAAACCAGTGGTCCATGAAAGCCTTGTGATCTCTGTTACTTCATCATTCTTGACAGTAATCTAAGTAGTGGTTAATTATTTTCTACTATCCTGAATACATCAAGTATAAATCCACAGAATATATTAACCAAAGTCAATAAGCAAAGAATGAAACACTTAAAAGCCTTACATCTTGACAGGAAAGCCACTCCAATGATACACACTTAATCATGTGTGTTACTTTAAAGGTCAGCATTATAGTTCAGTTAGTAATTTTGCTTATTAGATGCATTTTTCCTAGGAGAATTATTCATCTCTGCTTTTAAAACATGTTCAAATCCCAATTAAATACATCTCTTGGAAGAAATTCCCATCAGATCTTGGTCTGTCCTCAGGCTCCTCATTGAAATTGTCACTTAATACCATTAAATTCTGTTTTCTTTCAATCATCTCTAACTCCCTGCCTAAACATATATGACAGACAGAATCTTTACATGAACAGATAGGTAAGACCAAAGAGACTGCATTTAATACTAAGTAATCCATATTCTTTGGTTTGTTTTGTCCCAAAAAAACAACTTACTGATTCTCAAGAACTTAGTCACAAATGAGTCAAAGATAGTACAGAAGACCT
Organism: Procyon lotor; assembly: GCA_028646535.1. NCBI lineage: Eukaryota > Metazoa > Chordata > Mammalia > Carnivora > Procyonidae > Procyon > Procyon lotor. Next base: position 74,935,063 of record CM053606.1, on the reverse strand, counting down.
CACTCTAAAACTGCTTCAGGCACCTGGGTGGTTCAGTCAGTTAAGCATCTGCCTTCAACTCAAGTCATGAACCCAGGATCCTAGGATCAAGTCTCACATCAGGTTCGCTGCTCAGTGGGAAGTCTGCTTCTCCCTCTACCCTTCCCCCTTGCTCATGATCTCTCTCTCTCTCTCTCTCTCTCTAATAAATATATAAAATTTTTAAAAATAAAATAAAATATCTCTTTCCACGGGCACCTGGCTGGCTCAGTCACAGTAAAGCATGTGAATCCTGATCTCAGGGTTGTGAGTCCAAGCTCCACAATGGCATAGAGATTACCTAAAACTGAAATCTTTTAAAAAAATAAATACTTAGGGGTGCCTGGGTGGCTCAGTGGGTTAAAGCCTCTGCCTTCGACTCAGGTCATGATCTCAGGGTGCTGGAATTAAGCCCCAGGTTGGGCTCTCTGCTCAGCGGGGAGCCTGCTTCCCCCTCTCTCTCCGACTGCCTCTCAGCCTACTTGTGATCTCTCTCTTATTTATTTGTGTCAAATAAATAAATAAAATATTTAAATATAATAAATAAATAAATAAATACCTTTCTAGAGAAAATAATTTTAATACTATATAGGCATATGAGATTTAGCTTACAACTATTATAGCCTATAATTGCAGTAGAAGAACATGTGAAGAATGAGGATCACATAATAAATATCTTAAATAGTAGTAGTAGAGGGGCAGCTGGCTGGCTCAGTCAGGAGAGCATGTGATTCTTGATATCAGAGTCATGAGTCCACACCCCATACTGGGCCTTGAACTTACTTTAAAAAAAAAAAAGTAGTAGTGGATCATCAAGATTTAAGGAATTAAGTAAACAAAATTAAGGTTGAAAAGCGAAGATATGGGGTGGATGATAAGGTTTGTCATCATTTTCACCTTATGTATACAAACAAAGCAGAGTGTTTCATGTAGGAAAACTTGTTTCTCTCCAATTCCATGTGTAAAACAATGAACATCTAAAATTCTTTTTTTATATTTATAAAACATCCAGTAAACTAAAAACTAATGCCAAAGTAAATTATTTTTACTATTCAATGGTCTCTTGCTGTACATATAAATGCAGAAGCAATGAAAGGTATTCATTTTCATAACAAGAGAAATTGGTTGACTAACATAGTCTGTTATGAGAACTGTACTTCTGTTGGAATGATTAATCATTGGTCTTACTGAGGTTAAGACCATAAAATAAGAGTTATTCCTTGAGTCATTATCTTTAGAAGGTCCTACAAGCTGATTTCAACTTGATGTCTCAAAGGTCATGTCTGTATTTTTGTCTAAAGTTTACTTTAAGTGAGACTTTTAAAGATATTTATTGCTTCACAGTTGATATGCTTTTCTATAAAAGATAATGAGGAAATTGGCAATTACACCAGAGATAATTGATATCAAAATTTAGCTTTTATTTTTTAATGGAATAAATTTTCATTTTCATTTTAAATATTATGTCAATTAAAGAAAACTTAATATGTTTAAAATTTGGCTTGCCTGGACTAATTCTCTCTTGATGATAGAGACAACACTATAAAATGAAAGTATATTGTGAATATGTGACCTGAATGTGTGCAAGGAGGTAACAATCCATGGTTAAAAATACCTATGTAATCAGATAAAAGATGCAAGAGTTCAAAGAGTAAGATAATTCATCATACCTCTGAAAATATTTTATTTTGTGAGTTTTCCAAAATAAATGAATACAACATTCAGACCTATTTTTAAAACTACTGATGTCTAGACATGCCCCTTGAATTGTTATTTCTTCTTAGGTCTTTTGAACAAACCATTATGGTTTAAACCAAACATTTCTGAGTAACCATTCTCATTAGTCCAGTTATATGATTGGTTGGCAGTGATTTTCCTTGGTTAATGGGAAAGATTAGCTCTGCCATATTGAAAGAATTGGTGATAATGAAACCAAACTACCTGCCTAATGACACAATTTAGATCTCATTAATAGCCTGTACAGCTCAATGTATAAGGGTTGTTACAAGGAGATGAAGGGCTAGAATCTCATCAGAGGCCCCCTCTTTTAAGCTTAAATCTGCTCTAGTCCTAATAGAGATGTCAGAAGTGTTCTGACCTTACTGAGGTGTAAGGCAGAAAATAAATTAAGCAGGATATTGGCTAATTAATCATCAGCTAATATTATTAGAAACATGACAGGTACTTCCTTCTTGTAGCATTTAAACTTGTATTCACATTTCTACTATATGCACTATTTTTTCAAATTGTGTTCTCATTTATTTAACAATCTTTACCTCTCCCCCTGGCCACCAACAGGGTATGAGTTCCTGAGAGTAGGGACTCTATTTAACTGGTCTTTATTTCTATTCCAGAAGGGCATTCATTAAAAGTAAATTGAAGAAACTGAATGAATAACTGAAACACGCTAACACCTAAAAAGTACACTTGGGGGGAAAAAAGTCACACAAAAGGTAGGATAGATGACCAGGGTTAAAAAGGTGCACAAACTAGACACATTTCCAAATCACATCCACAGCGGAGAGGTCCTTGGAACAGAGGGATGGTCTTTGAGCCAAGCAGTCTTGAAGTTGGTTGCCACCTGGTGGTCTCAGGAAGTAACAAGCGTCTGAGTCTATTTGAGTTCCATGCTGCTGCAAAACTGAACCCCAAATTGCAACAGCCCAAGTGTACTGGAAGTTTGTTTCCTGTTTACAGGGATGCAGGAAGCACATCCATTCTCTGAAGAGCTCTAGCCTGTGGTGGCACACGGTGCTTCTCTTACAAGACATCGGAGAGAACTGGCCATATGGCCAAACCTCAGTGCAAGAGAGTCAAAGAAATGTAGTCTAGCCATGTGTGCACGAGAATTCTATTTTTATGGAAGGAGAGAAAGGCTATGGAGAGTGGATAGAAGTCTCTGCCATGCTTAGTTTTTTTCATTTGTAATAATAACATCCAACTCAGACTGTGTCTCCAGAATTAAATGATAAAAACCCACAAATACATTAATTATCAAAGATAAGAGAAAATAACAAGTACATTAGCTTTTGTTATATCGTAATAACAATTAACAATTAGCTATCATATCTAGAAAAGCCATTGATTCTTGGAAGAAATTAATAAGGGATAGTTTCCATTCATGTAAGTAGGAATACCTGTGTGACATTTTATTCCATCCTCAGGAGAATTTAAGGGTTCTAGACGATTCGCAGAGAAAAGTTCCTGTATTCACATTTACTAAATGGTCACTGTGTGCTCACTCTGTGTCAGGCACTTTGCTACAGTCATACAACACAGTAATAAACAAAACCCTGCCTAACACATATTAAACAGGAATGACAGAGGAAACTTTAGAGCATAGTTATTTATAATCTTCATCTTCTGAGGGGAATCAAGTCTATTTTCACACTGCTCTGCTGTAAGAATAAGGATATAAAGGGGACGCCTGGGTGGCTCAGTTGGTTAAGCAGCTGCCTTCAGCTCAGGTCATGATCCCAGGGTCCTGAGATCAAGCCCCACATCGGGCTCCTTGCTCAGCGGGGAGCCTGCTTCTCCCTCTGCCTCTGCCTGCCACTCTCTGCCTGCTTGTGCGCTCTCTCTCCCTCTGACAAATAAATAAATAAAATCTTAAAAAAAAAGAGAGAGAGAGAATAAGGATATAAGGAAAACAAATGTTTGTGTTTTCAGTTACACAGATCATTTCTCCAATAATTAAAAGTTATTGTGATATAGGCTATTAAAAAAGAAAAACACAACATGCTGTGAAAGCAACTAATGGAGGGATCTGAGCTAATCTAGGGTGATCAAAGAATGCCTCCCTTATGAATTGACATGTTAAGTGCAGCCTAAAGAACAAGTGACTATTTTCCAGATGATAGGACAGGGGTGACAAAGAAGAGGAATTCCTCTTCCAAGAAGAGGAATGTTCATGCATATGTTTCCAATGCTGGAAGAAGCATGGGCATTAGCTAACCTGAAATAAGGCAAATATGACTAAAAGACACACAATGAGAGAAGAATAGTATGAAATGAGATTCAGTAAACTGAATCATACAGAGGCTCAAAGCTTATGTCAAGGCATTTAAACTTTATTCAAAAAATAACTGCAATCCACAAACTTTGAAGCAAAGGTATAGCATGATCCAATCTGCAATGTAAAAACATCAGTCTAGCTACTAGAGAATGATTTAAAAGGAATAAAAAGTAGATTCAATGGAACCAACTCAAAGATGTTTGCTATGTTGTAAGCAAGGTACTGTTTCAGCTTGGATTAATGTAGCGAAAAGGAGATGAAGAAAAGAAAGCTGAATCAAGTAGTATGTTCAAGGTAGAAGATTAGGACATGGTAACTGACTGAATGGAATGAGGACCAAAAGCAGGAATGAGGGAGAGAAAAATTAAATAATAATCACAATGGATCTCAGTTGAGTTAGAGGGAAGATAATGGATGGAAGATCCTGATTTAAGAAACATAGTAAGAAATGCCTCAGGGGAAGATTTTAAGGGAAAAGTATATCATCCCTTACAGATTCCTTCTAAAAGTTTTTTTTTTCTCCCCTCCCCTAGTGTAATACTATATCCTATTCTTAGATAACTGGAATCCCTTTCTTTCTTTTAATCAGACATATGCAACTTTGCTCAGAGTAATCTTATGTACTATTCACCTTAGAATAATGCTTGCTAAAGCATGCAAAAAGTAAATAACTCACAGACTAGCAAGAACATACTCCTGCATTTTAGAGCTTTTTTCCCCCCTTTACAATGACCACTCTAAAAATCAGAGTAAAATTAGTCTGAATGTGTTAAAAAACAAAATCCAAATGAGCAAATTTGAAGATCTAATTGGCTTTATTAAACAATTCATTAACTGAGCAGCATTCCATATAGCAGGTAGAGGGAAACTCTGAGGAGCTGTATGAAATGGAAGGTTTTTATAGAACAAGAATGGGGCAAGAAAGTTACTAACAAAAGAAAACAACTATTCCAGGCAAGGTCACTTTCTCTTAGGGGGAAAAATAGGAGGTCTTATCCACAAATTACCTCATCTTCCTTTGGAAGATGGAGAGGGCCCATGTGGTAGATACTATTGGTGCTGACTGAAAAATTCCTGAACTCATTGGTTAAAATTACATTTCTGAGAGAGGTTAAAACTGCAATTAAATTAGGTATTATGTTAAATGATGCCATCTTGGGCCTGTGGTCTCCTTTTTACCAGATGCTATAGTTTGGCAATAGTGTGGAGTACCTTACCGTTTAGTAAACTATAATACTCAGCTTCCTTATGGGATAGTTATTGTAGAGGCTGCTTTAGACAAATAGACTTGAGCAATGGAATGCAGAAAGGGCCACAGGGACCACCTGGCTGAATACAGATGGGCCCATCACGTGACCCACCTCGAAATATCCATAGGCCCTAACATACCAATGGGCTACTTACAACCAGGCACAGTTACCAAAAAAGGGAGAATCCTATACATTGTCATACCCCCTTCAACTGCCTTCTTTAAAGATGGCCCCTACCCAGAGCCTCCTGGCAAACAGCCTCCCCTGTGCTGTCCTGCCCACCACTCCCTTCCGGTATATTCAGTAAACTTCTATCTCCTTTGTTCTGTCTCAGGTGAATTCTAGTCACAGCCCACACCACCAGTTTCCACCCATCAGTCACTCCACATTTGGGGCCCTCATCTCCTCAGGATAGACACCACCTTTAGGTACCACAGTTATCATTCCTTCATCTGTGATTAGAACTAAAGGAGGTAATTCACATGAGTTCTAGCACATTGTCAACAGGCAGTAAATCAACTAGTATTATGGTAATATTAGTACTGATTAGTACTGATAAGAATTTTTATAAAATAAATTCATAAAAATTATCTATTTTTATGCTAAGATATTTACTTTCTTCTCTTTGATCATTGTCACAAAACTAATACATTCTGCCTAATCAAAATACTTTGTACTTTCCCAGCAACTTACATATTTCAAAATACTTTTATGTGCACTAGTTCATTTGAGTCTCACCTTATCTATGTAAGATAACCATGCCAAATACTATTATTCACATTTGTGATTAAGAAAGCTGAGCCTCAAAAGCAAATTTCATTTACCATACAGCTAACATATAGAAAAGCCAGAATTATAAACTAGGTCTTCTGATCCTTTGACCAACAGCAAAATAGAACTCCATATAAAGTCTGTAAGGAAAGAAAGCTGCCTTGTGTGGAGAGGAAATGATCCACACAAAAACTCACTTTTAAGGACTCATCGGTAGTTTAATGCTATAACTTTGCATTTAAAAAATAGTCTGTGGTAGAATCTGTGAAATATATTATGCTAATTTTGGAAAGCACCTGGGATTCTGTTACAGAATTTACAATCTTATGTAAATCTGAATCTTTTGTCAGTGAGCTGCTGACTAGAGCTTGTCTGAGAATGAAAGAAATATTACTAATATTTGTAAAAGTAATATTTTTATAATTATAGGCCATGGAAATTAGTCATTCAGTAAATACTTACTGAATATCTATTCAGCAAAAAACATATAATGATAGTTATTATTAGGTGAAACTCTAAACATACAAAAATAAATTAGACACAGCCCATGAGCTCAAAAAGTTCAATATTCAAAGAGGAAAGGATTATATAAGCAAATGACTATAATAGTTTCTACATTTTCCTACATTAAAATATTCTTTTATCTGCCTGTCTCTCTCTCTAGACTAAAAGCATCTTAAATTATCATTTCCTAAAAAAGTTAGGAATCCAAAAGGATGAGTAGGAGACACAAAGGGGCCCAGAAGGAGACTGGTATTCCAGGCGAAGGGAATAGTGTGAAAAGGTAGTGAGGTGTGAAGCCACAGGCCCAGCAGCAGGAACTGCAGGTAGATCAGCATGGAGAGAAGATCAAGATCTATGTTGGAGGTAGAAAGCAGAAAAGATTTAGTAGGTGTGCCAGGCAGAAGTGCATCTAGCTTTGAAATACTCATTCAATATGAGAGGAGGAGCAGAGTTTGGCAAAAGACAAGGAATCCAAATTTAGACACATCCGTGTGACATTCAAATGAAAACCTCTGTATACACAGGTCTGTGGTTCCAAAATTAAAAGATTTTTAAGTCATTCATGAATAAATGGTAATCAATGGGATTTCTCAAAAAGAAAAAAAAAAAAAGGTTCCTACTATAGATGTACTCCTTGTAGGAAAGAGGAAAAAAAGTTTTTTTAACACCACCAAAAGTGTTGCTAATCCTTGAAAAATCATATAATATTGTTTCAGAAAATGGAACTTTTGAAGTGCTGATGTGAAAACTTAAGATTCTCTCCGTGTGCTGGAATTGTCAGAAAAGTGGCAGGCTTCATCTCTGCTGTGACGGGTAAGGAGAGAGCTTACATTTTCAAAGAGCCAGGCTTCATCTGAGAATGCCTGTTTCATACACAATAAGTGAAAATGAGACATATACTTTCCATTCAAAATTTTGGAGGAGGAAAAGGAAGTTGTTGTATGAGTGCTCTTCTATTTCTTTAGGGCTTCTAGAGTTCCAGTATGTCCTCTTGTCTTCCTTTATAATAATTCTCATCAGAAATGTATCTTACAACAAATTAACAACATTCTTAAAGCTTCACTTAGAGGCATTCAGCTTGAATAGCTTTTTTCATAATTGCTCATGGAGACAATTTCCCTGATTATTTTATGAGAGTTTTAAAACTATGCCTGAAGCAGAGACATAAAATAGAATCTATTCTCCTCATTGTCATATTTTCAAGCAAAGCAGTGAAAATGCCATGGTAAGGGTAACCCAACAAGAAACAAAAATATTAGATGTTCTAACTGGCCTAAACTTAATCAGGCTTACAACTACACTTGTTTTACTGTGTTAGCCTGGGAAGCGTTAAGTCAATAAAACATGGCATATCTATGAGCATAATCCCAAAGGATATTTAATCCTGGTCTCTATAGCATTAAATCAAAAAAGAATCTTAAATGAATCAACAGAAACACTCTTGAGCATACTTTTTTTTCTTATTTGACCTTTTATAAGCACATGAGCAGCAAGCATACAGTCTCACGGGGTCTAGAAACCATTCTGAGCTACCGCCTGAAAAAGTCTAAAGATAAATGAGAGAAACAACATGCTCACTATTTATTTCTTCACTGAGGTCCCTTCTCTCTTTTTCCTAGGGACTGATGTGTCAGGGTCCAGTGGCTATTATTAGAAATCACATCCTTTTTCTTTACATACGGCTCATTATATTGTTGTATGTATCACTTCCATAAGCCAGACACAGAAGGATAGGCGATAGTAGATTATAAGAGATAACTACAAACAAAATACATTCCTTTAGTTCCACATCCAGGCATGTGTTAAGACAGACAGGATGGTAATCTGACATTACTATAAAGGGTTGGAATTTGGAATAGATGACATTTTCAAACTGAAAACAAGGATAAGTTAGCAGCGTGAATTGAAGCACTCATGAAAAGTGTGGCATAGAAAGCTATCAATAATTATTATCAATATTTATCAATATATTATCAATTATTGTCAACATAATAAATATCTGGAAATCAGTCTCTTCAAAGGGTCAAGAACAATAATGGTACAGATAGTAATCATAGCTAACAATTACTGACAACTATTACGTGTCTGGAACTATTAGGAGAACATTACACATATGTATTACACCATTAGACCCTTAAAATATAAGAAATAGAAAAGTTGATCATCTTTGTTTTACTAATAAAAAACAACAACATACAAAAAAGTTAAGTAACTTCCCCACAATCACACAGTTAATTGCTGGAGGAACTACCTGGTAAAACAGGATATTCAATAAAATCTATAAGAAAATCTCTACTTCTACATGGTAAAAGAGATACCTAACCAAATTCCCAAATAAAAAATTTATAAATGACTGTAAGTGTAACAAATGTTATTCTATCTGCAAGGTCTAAGGGAAAATTGAAGTGGTAGCATTCTGAAGAATCAAAGGCAAATTTTTCCAAGAAAGAAGCACAGAAATATCAAGAACTCCTTAGATTCATGGAGGAAAAATATCCATGCTACATATGAAGTGAACACATAAGACTACATACACTTTAGGAAAATAAGATACCATCAATGAGAGTTAGCAGAAACAACCAATAGCAAAATTAAATACCCTATAGTATCAAATAATGTAATTATAAGATTCAGAATGTAAAAGAAGTATTTTAAAATATTTAAATAGACTGCAGTAGAATAATAATTGAGAGCAATAAGATAATTGGCTTCTTTTTTCATTTTCTTGGGTTTTTTGGGAGGCTCCATGACCACTATGGAGCACAATGCAGGACTTGAACTCACGAACCTGACATCAAGAGCTGAACTGAGACGAACAGTTGGATACTTAACTGACTGAGCCACCCACACACTGCAAGATAATTGCTTTTTAAAAGGCGTATTTTAAAATAAGTGAACATTAATTCTAGAAATAAAAATGTTATGGTTAAAATTAAAGATATAGACTAAAATAAATGTTCACATTAAACAGATTATAAATAGCTCAAAGGAAAATTAATGAATTGAAAAATATGTAAGAAGAAATGACTGATAACACAGGCTAGAAAAACAATGAGTTGGAAGACAGAATATATGGAAGCCAAAATAAGAAAGTCTAACATATGTGTAATTTGATATGTAATTTTTTATAAGAAAAAGAGATTTGAAAAGATAATGGCAGGATTTGCATAATGGATGATGACTGAAAGACACTTGAAAGGTGCATGTAAAGTTCTAAAAATGATATATTTCTTGATTTGTAGGTTGATTAGAGATCAATATGCATGACTTACAAGAAGTCATCAAACTATACACCTAAAAGCATTTTTCTGCCTCCATATTATACTTCAATAAAATGCTTAAAAAGGTTTAGGCTTTCTTAGAATTAATGAATATACAAATCACCAAGTATAGGAAATAAAATTCTCATCTAGAAACCTCATATCAAAATTTCAGAATGAAAAGATAAAGAGAAGTTCTTAAAAATATCCAGAGAGAAATAAGCAAAAACAAAGTACATGTAAAGGAATGCCATTGGGATTAAAACAATACTCAGCAACAAGGTAAGATAGGACAATGAAATAATATTTTCAAAATCTTGAGAGAAGATAATTGCCAATATTTCATTTTATACCAAATACAATCATTTAAGAATGAATATAAATTTTAAAATAGTTTTCAATAAACAAAAACTGTAAAATATACCATCAAAAAAATTACTAAACATATTTTAAAACTTTGTTTCATGAAGAAAATGTTCTTGAAAGGACAAGCTGATGAAAAAAGAAATGGTAAGAGTTTAAACAGAGAGAACTTAATAGCAGATAGTCAAAATATATAAATAAAAATATATATCTTTTAAAAATGAAAACACTAAGAAACATAGGAGATGTGGAATGTGGTCAAATAGCTAGAGTAAATGTAGTCAGAGTTCCAAAAAGAAACCAGGGGAAAAAAAAAAGAAAAATGAGAAATTTGAAGAGAAAATGAGTGAGAATTTTCCAGAACCTCAGAAAGATAGCAATCCACATATTCAAGAAGCACTGAAAAATTTAAGCACAATAAAAACAAAGAAAATAAAAAAAAAAAAGAAAAAGAAAAGAAAATCATATCTAGTCTCATCATAGAAAACCTGAGGAAGCCAAATGGGAAAATCTGAAAATAAAACAGAAGACTTTTACAGATGATTTCTGAATAGAAATGATAGAATTCAATTGACAATTGAACAAGTTTTTTAAAATATTTAAAAACTTGCCAATTTACATTTCTGCACACATATAATATAGTCTTCAAATATGCAGATGATATAAAGATATTTTTAAATGTGACAAAACAATCAAAGAAAACTGAGAGAATGCCACCAAACAGACCTGCACAAAAAGGAATATTAAAGGTTACTAGGAAAGTTTCAAAATAATTCAAGATGGAAACCTGGAGGCATCAGAAAGAACAGAGTAACAAAATGAGTAAATGTGTTAAATATGAAGTAATATTGACAATACAAATCAACCTAAGAAAGATACCCAACTCCCTAGATTAAAGCCCAGGATGTCTGTCTAATTGTTGATGGTTCACATTGCAGAGATAATGAACCATTATTACCATATCCTAAATACCTACAAAAGTCCTATGCCAAACAAATATAAAAAAAACTCAGAGTTGGATCTCCTACTGCCACACCCTTCAACTAAATAAATCCTTAAGTTGTCTCTCAAGGTTTGAATCAAGCCTAATTTCACCATAAAAGGATTTTACCATTTGGTATTTGAATTTGTTATATGACTACATCCCTTAGATAAAACCTCATCCCACTAGCACCAGCAAAACAAATCTTTCATCATGATTTGTGCATAATGTCATTCAAATTGGACACTTTGTTGTTTTCTTTTCCACTTTTATTATGTTCACTTAGCCACTATATAGTACACATCATTAGTTTTTGATGTAGTGTTCAGTGATTCATTAGTTGCATATAACACCCAGTGCTCATCACAAAAGTGCCCTCCTTAGTGCCCATCACCCAGCAACCCCATCCCCCCAACCCCCTGCCCTCTGAAACCTTCAGTTTGTTTCCCAGAGTCCACAGTCTCTCATGGTTCATCTCCATCTCCAATTTTTACCCCTTCAGGTTTCCATCCCTTCCATCCCTGTTTCTCTGTTTGACTTAGCGTAATCCCCTCCAGTTCCATCCATGTTGATGCAAATGGTAGGTATTCATTCTTTCCGATGGCTGAGTAATATTCTGTTGTATACACACCTTTTTTATCCATTCATCTATTGAAGGGCCTCTCAGCTCCTTCCACAGTTTGGCTATTGTGGCCATTGTTGCTATTAACATTGGAGGACATGTGTCCCTTCTTCTCACTACATCTGTATCTTTGGGGTACATACCCGGTAGTGCAATTGCTGGGTCATAGGGTAGCTCTCTTTTTAACCTCTTGAGAAACTTCCATCCTATTTTCTAGAGTGGCTGTACCAGCTTGTATTCCCACCAACAGTATAGGAGGCTTCCCTTTCTCCACATCCTTGCCAACACTTGTTGTTCCCAGTCTTGTTAATTTCTGCCATTTTTCACTGGTGTAAGGTGATACCTCATTGTGGTTTTTAATTGTATCTTGCCACATTGCTGAAAGGACAGCCTTTGCAGTATCCCATAGGTTCTGAACTGACTTGTTTTCATTCTCATTAGTTTCCATGAATTGTTTAAGTTCTTCCTTAATTTCCTGGTTGACCCAGTCATTCTTTAGTAGGAGGTTCTTTAACTTCCACGTGTTTGAATTCCTTCCAAATTTTTTCTTGTGATTGAGTTCCAGTTTCAAGACATTGTGGTCTGGTAACATGCAGGGAATAATCTCAATCTTTGGTATAGGTTGAGGCCTGATTTATGATCAAGTATGTGATGTATTCTAGAGAAAGTTCCATGTGCATTCAAGAAGTAGTATTCTGTTGTTTTAGGGTGGAATGTTCTGTATATAT
>CM053606.1:74900471-74922050 GCA_028646535.1 Procyon lotor | reverse complement strand
ACTCGGCTTTAATTACGTTTTGTGGCTGAGATTTTTTGAGACATTTTTCTCAGACAGATAATTTTGTATTTCTGCTGTCATGGCAGGCTATCCATTTTGTTACATGCAGACCCACATACTCCTGAGCATCTTCCAAGTTTTTTTTTTTCTAACTTTTGGAGAAAACCTTTTTAAGTGATGTTTTTCTTCTACGCCTTCAAAGCAATGGCTCCTTTTCCTTGATCGTAGACATCTTTTCAGAAATCTCATGACCTTATTCCACTCCATCTACTCACTGTTGAAGAGAAATCTTTCATTTTCCATTAGATGGATAGACTCCCCTGCCAGTGTCCTAACCTTTTTCAGTGTCCACTTACGTGCTGGCATCTAGCCCTGAGAGGCCCTTTTGTATTCTTGGCCCTTAGGCTGTGTTTGTTGAGCAGTATAGACACTCATCCACTGAGGCTCTGTGGGGGGGCTCATTTCAGCTTGGCTGTTGGTATCTTCCTATTGGCAAGTGAATCACATTCCTTTCTCAGTCTTTGTAAGTGAGGGCTGTGAAAGTTACCCTGCTGCTCCAAGCATCCTAGCCCATCCTCTCCTTGACCTGCCACTGGGATCTGGCATTACTCCCAGTCCAGCCCCCCGGCACACCCCCCTCCCCCAACACCAGACCCACTAAGCATACCCTGTGGTCCCCAGCTACACCCTGTTTGCTTCCTGGGAAATGCCATACTCTGCCCACTTGGATCAGGCGCCGGCGCTGGCTAGCAGGCATCTTCATTGAATGTTCGAAAAAGGAGAACGTTATCAGATGGAGGGGCTTGGGTAGAGAGGCCTGCTCCCCCCCTTCATGGACTTTTGGAAGTCAGGAGAGGTCAGAAAGAGAGACTAATGCCCTGAGGCGACTCCTAAAGGGAAGGCCTCCAGGAACAGGCAGCCGCAGTTTCCTGGGAGAATTCTAGAACAGCTCCCTGCTGCTGGGAGGAACACCAGGCCCAAGGAGGATAACAGAACTGCGTGTTCTGGTTGCTGTGACTCTGGAACTTGGCAGATGTAGGATGGCCCCGTGGCCCGCACGAGAATTTTGTATCACTGACATGGACAGGATGCCTCCTGGAAGGCTGATAGACTTGTGGCCTGTGCATGCGCAGTTTACTCCCCTGTTCTGGTCTTGAGTGTTCCCGCCCCTGCATGGAATTTTGGTCGGACCCAAGGCCCCCCACACCTGGCTGGAGCCAGAGGTGCAAATCAGGACTGGGACTCTGGGGCATTGTGGGAGGCATCAACAAGGCCTGGGATTTGCTTGCTAGGAGGCCTGAGCCAGACTCCTTTCAGATGAGTCTGGGGCAAGGGATCTCCTTCACCTGGGGCACCCAGATGGTTCTCATCCCAGGACTCTCCTGCCAGCACCTGCAGGATTCTTGAAATCCCGCCAGATCAGCCTTTCTCTGAGAAGAGTGGTCAGAGCGGTCGGAGCAGCCCGAGCAGCCCCATCTCTGGTCTGATTTTAGTTGTTCTCTGAGCTGTCCCGAAGCTCAGAGCATCCAGCCTATCCTTTCTTTACACCTCCATCTGGACCTGTGCTTATTTCCCCCCGGCACACCCCAAAGCACAAAGCTCACCCCATGGGCTCCCAATTGTGCCGTTTGCCTTCCTGGGAAACAACCCCCCACCCAAACCGGGCCCTGGCCCACAGGTATCCTCTCCTAAAGAAAAGGTAAGTTACCCGCGCTTCTATTTTTTGTTTCTAGGACTTTTCCCTACGCTGTTTTGCGGTTCTGTTAACCTCAAATGGCAAAGAACAATTTCATTTAAGTAAAGAAAACGAGTTTATTCGGGAATAGAGGAATTGCAGTTCGAGACTAGCCGGGTCTGTGTAACCATAGGCAAGTTCAAAGAGACGAAGGGAAGGTCAACGTTTATTAGGTTGTAGGAGGAAATTGGGAGAGGGTTGTTGGGAGCAGCAGCTAACTGGCGAAGAACCAGAGTTGAGGTGGCGGCGGGTTCTCATTGGCTCCAGGTGGTGGCTGGTGCATTGTTGCTGGGCCGGGAGGGTCCTTCCTTCCTTGTTGTCTTAAAGGGAGGAGATAAATTCTTATGTGAAAAGTGCCTTTCCTGGTGGAAATAATTATCTTCCTTTTTCCTGCTGGTTATGTGGCTGCAATGAGTGGTGCTTACAAGAGAGTTCCTGCTTCAGGGCTTCCCGACTCCCATTTTAAATGCGGTTTCTTTCTTTATTTTCACAGTTCTTTCTGCAGCACAGAGAAATGTATAGTTCTGCTTCCCAGTGCATTGTGTGCTGAGAGCTTTGGTTCTGTGCAGCTTTGAAAAGAAAGGATCTGATGGGAAGCAGCTGAGAGGAGGACCAGGTTCTGGGGTGAATGAGTTATAATTCTAATGCACTTGAGCCAGGTCGTCTTTTAAAGTAAATATATCCCCCACATCCCCAAATTAATGGCATGTATGGCTGGAGTCAGACACAATTTTTTTCTGTTTCCGGGCCTTCTGTGTTCTGGTGGGATTTATGGAAGATATTCGAAGGCCTTTGGTTTCTAATTTATATCCATTGAACGTTACCATTAGTAAAAATGTGGTTTGGTCATTAGTAAAAATGACATTTCTAAAGCTTTGATGTATATTGCCATTACAGGGTTTTGTCTGTTCATGTATCTTTGTGGATTGTTAGTGCAGTGCCTTACTTCTGGGCTGATACCCTACCCATCTGGGAGACTTTATTCCCCCTCTGAGCCTATATATACATTTAGACTACCTCCTTCTCAAAGGAGATAAGATCCTAAGTGTGAGAGATTGTGTTGGGAAAGCAACTGGATATATGGAGTTAATAAATCTATTGTTCATCAGGTTATCTGTTTACCTAACAATCTGTCATCTAGTATCAGAAATGTCACTGGCCTTTTAAGTTGAGAAAAGAACACGTGCAAAGGACAGGGAAACCAACCAGTACATCATGGTGGAAAATGACAGAAATTGGATGTTGCTTTGAGCGTGGAAAATGGCGTACGGAAGCCACATTTACTCCTGTTGGAACCTCACCCTACTGCAGTCTAGAAGCCGCGAAGGGCATTGGGCATTTGAGGGACTTGGTTCTGATTTGTATTTTAGGAAATCTGTAACTGAGGCAGCCACTAACAGCTGGAAAGTAGAGGGACCACAGGAAGAGATACCAACTTGGGAGCTCTTATAACTTGGCTGAAAGTTAATGAGAGCCCACATGAAGAGAGTGGCCGCATGGAGGTTGGAGGACCGAGGAGCAGAAAGATTTGGGAAATACTTAGGTTGTAGAACAGATGAGAGATTTGATGTGGTAGGAAAAAGAAAGCATAGTGGAGGTTTATACTGATGTTTCTAGGCATGTGTTACTTTTGTGCTGCACACGGAAGGAGCAGCAAGGATCTGGAGATTGGCCTTGTGACATTTTAAGTTTGAGGTTTCCAAGGGAAAGGGATTAAATTTATTAATCATTTATTATGCATTGTGCTGGGAACTTTATTGTTTCTTTTTATCCGCCCAACATCATGAAATTTAATAATTTCATTTTACAGATAAGGAATCTGCCTGTGGTCCAGCTTCATTAAATTGCCCAATTCTTGTCAACAACACATTTCCATGATTAAGGTAGTGGGGTGTGAATTTGAACCCAGATCTGCCAGTGACTATAATTCACACACTTCCAGGAATGACAAGGGAAGAGTGTGGGGGTGGGGGTCAGTAGATGCTGGAACTAGGGTGCCTGGGTTCATATCCCACATCTGCCAGTGTTCAGCTGTGTCCCCAGAAACAAGATCCTTAAACATCATGTCTCCTTTTCTCCTTGCTTTTAAGAAAAAAAAAAGAAAAAATGGTACTTACCTCATAAAGTTGGTTTTTGAAGTTTAAATGATTATGTATATGTCACATGTGTATCATGCATATATGTATAAGTACATGTGTATATAATATAGACATAGTTTTGGGTGTGTGCCAAGTGCTACTAAGTGTCTGCTAGTATTATTACTATTATTAGTGCTGGGACTTGTGCATTTAAGGTGAAATTATTTCTTAGAGACTTAGAGAAAAAGATACTGAAACCAGGAAGAAAGGTTAGCCTAAACACTATAATGTAGGTCATGGTTAGAGTCACTGCTCTAGAAGACACTATGTTCTTTTTGCTTTTAAACATTACTTTGGATATATAAAAATATGAATTTCTAGAAGAGTCCTTTCTTTTCTAACATGCCTTATATTTCTAATATAATTCCTTCAAAAATTTATCCTTAAGAAATCTTCACTTGTGCTTTTAATATGTTAAAACTTCCTTTGGTGTCTTTGATAAATTGAGTTTATCGAGGCTTTTCTAGAAATGCTTTTGGGACTTTAGTGAGGACAGGTGGAGGAAGCAGTTTTTGTACGTAAGCACAAAGCAATCTTTTTCAGAGTAATATAATAAGAGAGATCCACTGAAGTCCTGATGGATTCAAGCTCCAATTCCTGCACAGTATTTCAGAAGAAAATTATAGTAAAGGGAAAACATGAGCGCTGTAGATATATGAAGCTTGGATTTGCTTTCAAAATCATCTTAAAGGGATAGGAACTGGTAACCTTAATTGCCCCAGAAATTCTATCTCTGTCGAAGCTCTTGTAATGGTAATCCTAAACTCTTTTTAGGATTTTATTTAAGGATTTATTTAGGATGTTATTTAAAATAACAAAAATAGATCTTGTTAATTTACTTGTTGATTTGCAAATATCTCTTAATCTCCTTTTAGGCTCCAGATATTGGGGATATCTGGAGATATACTCAGATACAGGACCTCCTTTTAGGCTGCAGATATTGGAGATATTGGAGATATACTCAGATACAGGATTGACCAAGGAACAATTACAATTGATAAGCGATTAACAGTCACGTGGGAGAGATAGCTATGACTCAGATTACTAAACACTTGGTATTATGTAATACAAAATACAGCCTAACACTGTTGATGTAAGAAGGTCTTGCTGGAGGAAATGACACTTCAGTGGAATCTTTAAGGCTAGGCAGGGTTAACCAGATAGAATGGAGGACAGGAGGGAATGATGTTCTAATTAAAGTTAAAGAATAAACTTAGGGTAAAAGGAAAGTCAGCCTTTCAGTGTTGTTGGAACATAAAGGGCAAGGCTTGGTGAATTCCTGGTGAGAGGGGGAGAGTATTAGACCAGTAGTGGAAAAGATGGCGGTAACAAACATGGACCTGTGTTAGAACTACTTACTACTTTAGCAAAGAAGACTTTCTCAGCTAGATACAAAATTCAGAAGTTAAAAAAAAAATTGCAACACTTTAACCACATAAATGTTTTTTGACAAAATTTTGTTCAGCAAAAAAAACATAAAGCCACATTCAAGTAACAGATAAAGATGTAAATTTCTTGGTATACATAGTGCTGTTAAAAATCAATAAGGAACACCCATGGTAAAGAATGGATTCCTCCTTCCCCTGCAAGGGAGAGGAGTTGTCCTTCTGAAGACCTAAATCCTGAAGCAGGCTTCTGGGCTTGGCTTGAATCTGCTTTCTCTTACCTGCCAGTAGCTACACTATGTCATCTGGTTAAGATCATAACTTTGCCAGTGAGCCCCCAAGTCCATAATAGAAAACAGCAAAGAAATAAATGGAAAGCTACTTATCTTTCAGTTTATCTTGTCCTCAACTAAGTGATATGTGTAGGATCATGTATACAGTGACTATACATTTCATATCAACTGTGGGGTATATTAACTAAGAAATATATATAGGGTGATGAAGAAAATAATTATACATTAATTATAGGAACCATTAACTATATTTCTAACCTACAAAGATAGGAAATAACCTTCTTGTCATTGCACCAGAGTTCTTTTTTTAACACATATTTCTATATTAAAACAAGAGGGTAATATCTTTTACAGATTTAATTCCTTTTAGAACCAGTATCAGCTGACTTATGAAATTTCCAAAATAAAATTTTAGTTTAAGAATTGTAGGGGTGTTTCTATTCTACCTCATCGGATGCCTAGGCGAACTTACTCTTCGTGTGTATAACCCAGAAGGGAGTGAGATGTGCACCCGATCGTAAAACCTCACGCATGGTCCGGTTTATTCATTTCTCCTCTAGAAGAAATATGTAGCTGCTTCTTCCTTCCAGCCTCTCCAAGATACTGAGATTAATTTGTTCATTTGTATAAGAGCAGCTCCATTGACAAGGATTTTCATGGCAAGGATAATTGGTCAGAACTTTGTATGTATTTACTTCGGTTTCCCTTTGTAAGATATTAGATACTCTTTAATAAAGGAGATAAATTGGAAAGGGATATGAAAGGAAACAAAATACCATTTCCTGTTGCACATATTGTATAAATTTTCAATATCTCTTGTTCTCAATAGAGGATTGAGTCCCCAGATCCTATTAGAGAATATAGATTGGATTTGTAAACTGAAAGTTTGGTTGTAGTTGATGAGTTTAACTTAGTTATGAATTCTCTAAACTAGAAACAATTCTATTCTTATTCCTAACCACAACAGAAGCAAATATGTATTTGAAGTCTTACTTGCTTGCCATACTTTAGACAGTCTTGAATGAAGTGGTCACATTCCTATATAAAAATTGTAATCGAAAAGGGAAAAAAAAAAAAGCAATAAAAACCAGAACAGTCATCCTTAGCAATAGTTTTTCAGCCAGACACTGCTTGGAAATTCAGGAGACAGTCTTCAGAATAGTTTTATATGTTGCTAAAAGAAAGTACTGAAGAGGGGCACCTGGGTGGCTCAGTCGTTAAGCGTCTGCCTTCGGCTCAGGTCATGATCCCAGGGTCCTGGGATCCAGCCCCGCATCGGCCTCCCTGCTCAGCAGGAAGCCTGCTTCTTCCGCTACCATTCCCTCTGCTTGTGTTCCCTCTCCCTCTGTGTTTCTCTCTGTCAAATAAATAAAATCTTAAAAAAAAAAAAAAAAAGTACTGAAGCTAATATAGCTACAAAGGAGAAACATTTATTCTTAAATGTCATCTATTTGCTGGACCTGAACTGGGTAAGGATTCACACTTGATTCATTCAATCACTGTTTCCAGCAGTGTTCTCACCAACATATTACTTTTTTGGCTGCTCAAGTTAGCTCAAATAAGATTGGGCTGTATGTAAGAAGGACTGCAAGGAAAGAAAGAGAAGGTGATTGGCTTTAAAAACTACTAACAGTCCATTTTACAACTCATGTTATTTGAATTCAAATATAAAGATTTTTTTTTCAGTTTCAGAAAACAAAGCTTATAGAAAGTCATAAGATTGATATTAAATCCAAAACAGGAGTCTAAAGTGTTGTCTTTTTTGGATTTTGAAATGACACTCTAGTTTTGTGATATATATTTTTAATCATGCAGTGTAGAAAAAAACGCGTAAGTTAAAAACTAGTAGAATTAGGTGAACCTGTTTTTCATCACTATTATACATTTTCTCTTAATAAATCAAATATTTGTAAAGATGTATCATGCATCAAAACTACTTTACTGTATTTAAAATAGTTTGTTCCTACAAAATAATTTCCTAAAAGCATCTTGTTTATTAATTTTTGTAGTAAGCCTTGTCTAGTCTAGTTCTAACTACAAAATAAGTTTTCGGTAAATTTGCACCAAACTGGACAGATTTGAAAGCTTTCTGACTTTAGACATCTAGTCATAGGTTAAGTATAAAATTAGCACCATAGTAAAATTTACTTGAGCATTATTTGCAAATTTAAGACATTACCTATTAGGAAATTATTGACTGTGGATTCATTAAAGTTACCCAGACAAATAATTATTTGGCATCTTTTCTCCCTAACGTGCCAAGATGTATATTTTAAGAGTTATTTACTTCTAACCTTAGAGCTGTACTTAGAATATTTGTCACCAAGTGGATCTCACTGATAGTTCAGTGTTATAGCTGATTACAAAGTTATTGTACTGGTTCAAGACTGTGCCAAAAATACACAAAGCGTATTTTGAAGGGTTCTGAGCCATTTTGTGATGAGACAAATCCCTCCTGTGAGTTATTTCCTATTATATTCTCCTGTAGTGAGTTTTAGAATTTTATGATTTTAATGAAGTTTATAGAAGAGTACTTCCTTAGAGGGTCATTAGTCACATATAAGAATTCTGTCAAGTTTGACAAATGAGCTTAAAAAATAAATAAGTGTGAGTAAAATGTGCTCTTATTTATAGCTGTTTTTCTGCTCCGTGATTTTTATTGTGTTGCCTCTTTTCTACCTCAGTAATAGAGTTCCTTAGCACCTAGAGAGTGTAGATTTGAACCTTGTTCTTGTCTTATTGTACATCTTCTGGCGGATTTACAGATAGAATTACATCCATTAAAACGTAACATTAATACAAAACTAGGTTTAGTGAAAGCCCTTACAAATCACAGGTGGGTTATGAAGTGAATATTAATCTTCCTCCACAGCCATTTTTTTCAAGGTGTTTCTCTGGTCTGGGAGTTAGATAGAAAAGACTGACAACATGATTGGTGGTATTTTCCCCATCACGTTCATGGGAAAGAGGCCTGATGACCTTCAGAGAGTACTGGTTACCAGCCTTCATGGAGCCTAGTGCTCTTTGAGGCACTGCTTCTCTGCCTGGTAGCCCCCAATTAACCAACCATCACTGATTATTTTGATTGGTAATTTTCCAACATTCACAAGTGTCTTACACTAATTCAGTTTAATAGAAGAAGACAGGTTCTACTTATCTGAAAGAATTAATGAGGCTCCATAGTAAGTCATTATGATGTCCAAAATGAACCAGCTTTAGGAACCTGAGAAGTTGCTTCAACACTTTAAAATTAGTGTCCTGAAATTTGATATAAAAACAATTTAAAGTCTTGATTAGTTATACATCTTTCCAGAGACACCTGACACACTCATGGAATGGACACAAGTCCATATTAATAACCACAGTGACTTCACATCTGATTTTATAAGACTAGGATAATTGCAAATATTTGATTCTTATAAATATATTCCAAATGTGTTCTGAAGTAATAATGTTAAATAGGATTCCGAGGTCAAATAATTATGTTGTTGTTGGTTGTGAGAATATTTAATCAGGAATCTGAGAGCTTTATTATGCTCATATACATTGTGATTATCCAAGCCTTATTTGACTATAGATCTTTATTTTTTATTTTTTTATTTTTTAATTAAGATCATCCACTTACTTGGGAAGTTCATCAGTAAATATTCTTTTCTACTTCTGATGTGGGCAATAGGATGGCTGTATACATAGCACATTTTCTCAGCTACAGATTTCCAAGGCATTGAAAATAAAGAATTCATGATCTCACATATTGACAGAAGCAAAGTTTGTACATCTGTGGTTTAAGCACTACAAACCACAGTGTTAGCAATAGATTTTTTCCTATTAAAGTGTTCTTGTAATGAACTATGTGGTACAAAATGTTGCTACAAAGCTGTCTTTAATTCTCTTACTGCTTTGGCTTCATTCTTTCCTTAAGGCCAAACATTCGACTTGAGATTTGGAAAATGTCTTCATTATGCTAGAATGTGGGTGTTCTTTCAGTTATATAAGGAGGCAATAAACATTGCCAAAGATCAAGATAACTATTTTATAGTATTATGCCAGCCCAACAGAGGTCATCTAAAGTTGATAAGATAGCTCCTGTGGGAACGGAGACCTTTGACTTAAACGATGAAGACAGCTATAATGTCTCCAGTGAACTGACCCACTCTATGAAGTTGTTTTAAAAGAAAAAGCATATTTTTTCTGGTTCGGACGATCTTTTCTACCAAGAACTGTCTTAAAATTTTAAGTGAGCTTAGACCCCAAACCTTACAAAACAAATGAATTTGTAGTATTTTTGACTCATTGGCTAGTAGTTCACCTTTCAGAAACTGCTAGAAAAGCACATTTGCGGCATCTGCAACAAGGTTGGGGCTGGCACTCTGCCAGACTGGGTGAAGCTTCTCTTCCACCACTCAGTGTGCCTACTTCCTTCTGCCCTGTACCATCCTCTTAAAACTTCAACTATTCGTAGCATTTCAGGCATATCGGAAGGCAGGGATGGAAATTCTTGGGAGCTGGGGCCCTGACCAGTGTTCTGAATATCAACACCTTTTGGGTCTCTTGTGAGGTAGGACTGAATAAGGAGGCTCTTAAGCCCACTTTAAGTGGATGGACATATTGCTGTTTATAAGCACTATTTTAGCAGCAGCCTTACTATTCAAGTAACTCTTACATTAGTGGTAGCTAATTTACTTTTATGAGATGAAAGCACTAATGAAACTTCTTAAGGTGTCCCAAATGGTAGTCTGTTAATCTGGTCTGCCAGGTGAAGTGAAGGTGGATGGTGAAAGGAGGTGAGGGGAACCCAGGAACGTAGAGATAACCTCATGCCAGAAAAAGGTCCTCCAGAAAAAGCAGCTGTACTTACCCAATGATGTCCCCCTTGTACCTCTGGCTACCATTTATGTCACTTGTGTTTACAGGGGATCTAGAGCTCTGTGCTGCTTCTTTCCATGGAATCCGACATGAGTGTCAGAAGAGGGTGGGTTAAGGTGACTCACAGTCCTTGTTTGCCCAGGATTGAGGAATTTCCTGGGATGTAGGAAACCTGGGTGTTAAATCAGGGTAGTCTGAGGCAAGCTGGCCGTCCTGATCAGTAAGCAGCTAAGTTTTCTTTGGCCTCACCTCTACGGTAGTTTGGTGGAATGAGGTGATCATGGAATCACAAGTTCAGTGGCATGCAGTGATCATGGGTCAGGATTTTTAAAAAATCAACACATCATTGCTTACTTTGTGACTAACTGAGATAGTTAATGTTTGTGACCCTCACTTTTTATGTTTATAAAATGAGGATGATAAAGTTTATTTCGCAGGATTAAAGGAGTCAAATCTTGGGAAAAGATTCATACCAGAGAGCACTAAATACATGTGAACTTCTCATTTTCACAAGTGTTGTGATCCTTGAAGCTGTAAGACGCCCCCCCCCTTTTTTTTTAACATGACATGTAAGTCATGTAAGTCCAAATTTCCAGTGTAATACTACAGGCCATAACTTAAGATTGGGCAGAAATGGAGTCTTGTGTTTAAAAGTTATTTTGTAGTCCTCGAATATATCTGAGCAGTGGTCTGTGAGATTTTGTTTTACATTAGGGGAACAATTTTTCCAGTGAAGCTGTCTGCATAGCATCAGCCAATTCTGGTTTGGTTAGCCCAGTAGTCAACTACTGCTTGAATTCCTGCTGGGAAAAAGTCACTTACTGCTTTCTTGATTGTAATGTGTAGGTTTTGTTGAAGTGGTAGATCTGGTAACTCTAGGATGAATCCCTATGAATTTATAGAGCAGCTCTGGGTTATATATGGCTTGTTTCGATGAAGACATGCCATTTTATCTTATTTCCATCAGCTCTCACTTTTCAGGAGTGGACTAGACTCACTAAGTCTAAAAATATAGATATTTCTGGTATAGACAACACATCTGTTCTGTGACTCTTAATGATCTATAGTCACATATTTACATTTCTGAAATGTGTGGATTTTTTTCCCCTCATACTTATGTTGATCATGGACTTTAAGGCATGTAAGTTTTGGACATAAGTAGACATCTTTAAGAAGAAAAAATAGAGTTCGAGTTTATATCCGTAAAAATCAATGGACTTTGTCATTCTTTAAACATCTTTTTGGTTCCCTTTTGGTTCTATGCATGTATTTACTTTTAAAAAGTCAGCAGGAGTCTTATTATCCTCTGAAAGCCATCAATATTAAAAATGTTGTATACATATGTGTGATACAGGAAGCCGTTGTGGGGACCCCTCATATGCTCCACTGACTCCATCATCCTGTGCTCTAAAAACACTGTAACTGCCTCATGCTTGTCACTGCCTCTGTGCTCTTGCACATGTGGTGCTCCCTTCCTGGAATGCCCACACTACACTCTTAATTACTTAGCACGTTTTTGTCATGAGTCAGTACCTAGCTCCAGTGATCTCCCAATATAAAGCTTTCTCCAGGAAAATTAATGTAGTAACTTTCTGGAATTTCTACACAAGGCTACGAATACCAGGAGATAGGGATTATTGGAGATCTGTTTTTGGGCCTGCCCACCATAACAGGTGTGTGCCAAGAGTTGTGCTAGAACATCTATGAGGAGTTTCTATTGTCTAAATGTCTTTAAAATACCTGAGCAGTGGGGTGCCTTGGTGAACTAAGACCTGTGTGAGGCAACTTCAATTCATAGGATATGTCTTCTAATCAGTTTGCCATTGAACTTTTAGGCTAGCTTGAGCCACTCATACATATGCACTTGACAACTTGACAATAATAGAAACTCATCATCGATGTTCTAGCACAACTCTTGGCACACACCTGTTATGGTATCCATAGCCTTGTGTAATTCCATTTCCTAGATAATTTGCTTCTAACCAGCTCTGTACCTCAACCTTGAAGGGATGCCACTTCTGCTCTTAGATTTTGGAAGGTTCTCACTTTTGTTTTGGTAGCAGCCTCTCTCCTTTGCTGTCTCTGATGAATCAGCAGGCTCTATGGAGAACTACTGTACGGCAAGTAACTGAGTCCAGCAACCTGCAAGAAATTGAATCTTGCCAACAGCCATGTCATCTTAGAAGCAGATACTTCCCAGTCAGGCTTTCAGATGAGATGGCAGTCCTGGCTGTCACCTTGACTGCAGTTGTGGGAGAGAGAGATCCTGAAGAAGCAAGCCCAATGAAGGCTATGCCTGGGCTCCTGACCCACAGAAGCTGTGAAATAATAAGTGTATGTTGTTTTAATCCTCTAAGTTTGTAATTTTTTACATAGAAATAGTTAACCTAAAATACCTCTCCCTGATTTATTCATTCAACCATCTGTTCATTCACTCCACAAATGTTGATGCACGTTTATTATATGCTAGGAACCATGTTGGCACTGAGGATATAATAGTGAACAAAGCAGGCATGGTTATTGTCTTTTTGGAGCTTATTATTTAGTGAAGACATGCTGTCAGGTAGTATGATAAAAAGGTAGAGAATGGGGATCATGGGACACTTTGTGTGTGTGTGTGGCAGAAAAACCTGACTAGTAATGTTGGTATTGGGAGGCTTTATCTAAGAAACTGACCTTTCATTTGAGGTCTGAAGTGTAAGAAATACATCAAATGAAACATGAGGGAAATGCTTCAGGGAAGAGGAAGGCATGTTTGATGACTTAGAGATGAGAGTTTGAGGAAAGGGTAGAAATTCTCTACCTTTGGATTTGAGAGAGATCAGCCCATTAAAATAGGTTGAGGTCACATCTTGAAGGCCTGATAAGCCCATTTTTCAAAAAGAGGACTTTATCTTGAAGGAAATGGGGGATCATAGACTGCTTTTGACAAGTAAAGAACAGGGTCACACTATGTCCTTGGAAAGAACATTTTGATTGCACTGTGAAGGATAGTTTGTTTATTGGTCAGAGTTCAGTTGAGGAAGCAATGCTATGATGATTTTATAGGGTTAGAGATTTACTATAGGAAGTGAGCCTTATACAAATGTGGGAGAACCAGGGACCAAAAGATCTGGAAAGGGAGCTCTGTGAGGAAATCTGAGCAACCAAGCACACCCAACCACTGGAGGGAAACTGAAGGGGTCGTTCACGGAAAACTATGGAAAGTGATTGTCTCTGTGTGGCTCTTTCCTCTGGGGTACATAGAAAAGGATCTGATGGTGGACCTCTGTTCTTTTCCACTTTTTCTTTTGTCTGTAGCACTCATCACCTGCTAACCTACTACATAATTTCTTTCTTTATGGTATTTGTCTCCCAGTTAGAAATGTAACCTCCATGAACATAGGGATATTTGACCATTTTGTTTATCCTTTTGTCCTAAGTAGCCTAGATCTTGGCTAAAATAGTACCTGGCTCATAAGAGACAAGTAAATAGTAAATTTATGTAATTTGTTATAAAGGTATATGTGGAATTATTTTTGGGGAGGGGGGGTGATAATTCTCCAGATTCATCAATTGGTTTTATTTTGCTTATGTAAAAATGATAAAAAGTTATCTCAAACATAGAATTTTTAAAATGTTTGTATACTGAATTATAAGCATTTTAATTTTTCACACGTCTTACTCTAGACTTGAAAATCAATCTAATTTGTCAAAAAAGAATTTTTTTAATTTCACAAATTCAGGTGATGATGACTATATGTATTAAAATGAAAGGAAATTATGCTCCTTAGTTAATAGTCATATGGGAACAAAGATCGTTTTTCTTTTTCTGTAATATTTATTTTCAGTTTATATCTGACCAATCTATTTTGGATGATTCACTTTCCAAAAATGAAGCACTCTTTGTGGTTCTGCATTTCCATATTATTAAACTCTTGCAGCAATGGTAATTTTCCTAATCTTGAATCCTTGTAAATTTCTTATGCTTGTTCTGAATATTGGGACTTAGATCAGGAAGTAGACATTTTCTGTTTCCATTAGAGATGACGTCTTGTTAAAATAGAATTGATTTCAATAACTTGTTCTCCTGAGATAAAGCCACCTTGAAGCTTCTTGAATAACTTGCCATCACATTTCTCATTATTAGTGCTCAACAATTTCTTCTGCCTTGGAAGTCTTAATACATAATAATGTTGTGAAGATGTGCCTAGTTCTGAATCATAGATTCAGGTGTGGTGGTTCATTCCTTGACCCCTGGGAAGCCCAAAGAAGAGATCTTTTTGAACATGAGCTTGTTTTCATACATATACAGTGCCTTCCTGGGGCTGTGTTTGTGAAAATTTTGCTGGAAATGAATGCAGGGATTACGGAGTGGGGTGGGGTATCATCAGGAATGAGAATATATTTTATACCTCCTTTGCTTTGCTCTTTCTCCTTTACCTCTGCCTTCATCCTAATTTATCTAATCCTGTGCCACAACCCAGAGCTCTAGACTGCCACTGGAGGATGAGGCATTGTGATGAGATAGAGTTTGGGTTAAATTACAGCTTTGTCAACTTTGCCATTTTCAAACCACATGGCTTTGGCCATTGTACTTAGTTTTGTTGACTTAAAGTTTTCTCATCTGTAATAGAAATGATGTCTATTTCAGTGTTGTATGAGGGTATGTGTACATACCTATAGTAGGTACTTAAAAAATGGTGGTTATTAATATTAAAATGGGATTAAAAACTAAAATTGGATAAAAACTTACATGTACACTGAAACCAGCTTATTTATTAACTGTAGAAAATCCAAAAAGGATGGAATTTAAAGATGTGGGTTCCCCCCCCTCTTTTTTGGTAATTTATAAAGAAAGCACTTCTCATTGGATTATGTGGTACACTTAGGCCAAACTTGTTTTATTTTTTAAAAGCTTTTATGGAGCACTGTTCTCTCAATTTTATTTTATTTTATTTTTTTAAAAGATTTTATTTATTTATTTGACAGAGAGAGAGATCACAAGCAGGCAGAGAAGCAGGCAGAGAGAGAGGAGGAAGCAGGCTTCCCGCTGAGCAGAGAGCCCAATGTGGGGCTTGATCCCAGGACCCTGAGATCATGACCTGAGCCGAAGGCAGAGGCTTTAACCCACGGAGCCACCCAGGCGCCCCTCAATTTTATTTGATTTAATTTTTTTCCCAAAGATTTGGACCTTCTCCCCCTACACAGCAATCACCTAATTACTAAGCATTGAAGTATCCTTTCAATGTGCCTAGAACTATTTTTACCAAAGAAGTTGATTTTTTTTTTTTATCAGAAAGAAAGTTTTCTATGCTGATAAACTTTGAAATAAGGGAGAACTAGGGAGGCAAACAAACTCAAACATCTAGGTTATAGAGTGATGTTGAGCCTATAATATGTGTTTGATGTTGACTACATTCACTTTTAGAAAATATGCTGCCCTCTCCATCCCCTTCATTGCCTGATTTTCCAAAAGTGCTGCCTATACAGTTGTTTGGATTTTATGTAAATTCAAAACAGGCAAATTTTAATGGTGTGGTATGACTCACTACTAACATACCTATGTGCACAAAACTTGAAATAATACAAATCACTACAAATGAAATATTAGGAATCACTTTAATCCAAAGGTGGTGTGTGCAGTTAGTTGTAAAATCTTGTGTTGCCAAGAGAGTAGATCTTAACAGTTCTTATCACAAGAAAAAAAATTTGAACCATGTGAGGTGACGGATGTTGACTAAACTTATTTTGGAATCATTTTGCAATATATGCATATATCAAATCATTATAATGTACACTTTAAACTAATGCAATGTTTTATGTTCATTACATCTCAGAGAAGTTGGAAAAAAGTCTTCTGTTATTTGTGTGTTAGTACCACTTTTGCTATATACATAAGTATCCACCATGCTTTGTCAGAATCTGTCTTGAGTTATAGCAGTCATGAGTTACGCAAGTCTTTCAAGAAAGTTTTCTTCCCATGATGATCAACTGTACTGTCTTCTTTGTCTCCATGTCTTTATCATCTCTCATCACTTTCTCTCCACATCACATCCCTGAAACCATCTCTTTCTGTGAATTTTGTACCAATAAATCTGCTGGATATTTAGCATTGTTAAATATCCTCTCCTTCCTGAAACACTATCTTTCCCAGGCTTGGAGTTCTTCATTCCTCTCTGGTTAATTTCTGTTTTCTTTTTCAAGTTCATCCCATGAAATATTACAACCATAATATAGCCAACTGTGAAGTAGTATAGTCTTCTAGGCTCCATCTTTGGCGCTCCTCTTTCACACCAAACCTTGCCATGGGCAGTCTTATTCATCTGTGTGACTTTTATTATAACAGGCAGGCAGAAGAGTTGGAAATACCAACCTGTTCCTCATCTGACACGATATCTTCTCATCTTTATTGATGAATTTGTTCACTTCTTTCTAATTCCAGTGCCACCATTCTTGTCCAAGTTAACATGAACTCTCACATGGATCACGCAGTAGTTTTTGGATTAATCTTCTACACTTAGTCTTGCTCTTTTCCCAATTCAAAACATGGAAGCCAGCGTGATGTTTTTGAAATGTGAATCTGATTTCTTCTCACCCCTTTCCCATAAAATCAATTTTTAATTCCATAGCTGTTAGGATGAAGAACAGAATTCTTAACATTTTTCATATAGCCTTGTATGGTATATGTCAATTAAAATATATCTCCAGACCATTTTGGTACCACACTTCCTCCTATTATATACAGCTACACTAGCCTTAAAATCTTTTTTTTTTTTCCCCCCTTCATGGTGTAGATTTTCTTCTACCTGCTGTTCCTTGTGACTGGTATACTTGCATCGCCCTACTCAACCTTAGCCTAGCTAACTTCCTTTCTTCAGTTTTTCTTTAGAAAAGTAATTCCTGATCTCCTTGGCCAGGTCAATTGTCCCTATTGAAAGCTTTTATAGTACAGTGTACCTCTCTGTCATAGTGTTGGTGGCTATTGTCAACCAACAGGTATGCAACTTGAATCCTTGACAAGTTTCTCTTTAATTGGTAAAGTCCAGAAGAATAGGGACACTGTTCAATTTCTCATTACTGTCTAGCTTCACCACCTAGCACAGCATCTAGCACAAAGTAGACAGAAAAAAAAAATAGCATTTGAATGAGTGAGTGGATGCATTAAGTGTGAGGACATTTCAGATTCCATTCCTTAATTTCTAGAATAGTAAGTGTAAACTCCAACTATCATTTTATGGCCAAAGCACACGAAAGAATAGAAATGTAGGAAGAAAGTGCTTTAGGAAATAATGAATGTGGTAGATGTCAGGTGATGCAAGTTTTGGCATTGAATCTTCAATCTGATACTTATGCCACTTTTAGCAAGACTGCCTCAATGTCATCTTTAAAGTGCAAATAATAATAATGACAATAACAAGAGACTCAAGTTTATGAAAAATTTACTGTATGTGGTACACATCAGACTAAATGATGTAAAGACATCATCTCAATTCATCCTCAGAGTCCCTATGAGCTACATATTAATATAAAAATAAAAGCAGTAGCATCTAACATCTAGCACTGTGTGCTCAGTGCCATTTTCAGCATGTTGTGTATATTACTTAATCTTACTTAACAGTGTTGTTAGAATCAGATGAAATATTTATGAAAAACCCTCATAAAATGTATACCAGAATATAGGTGTCAGTTAATTATGTCTGTTTAATCTGATTAAAAATTATATTTTATATAATTTGAGGATTAGTGATGCTATATTATAGCTAGTATACTATTTGCTTCTTTTGATTTAGAAATTCAGAACAAATTCTGTATGTTTAAAAGTTTCTGGATTGAAACTATTTTTCTCTTATGCCCTCCCTTACAATGATCCATTGCTACTCAATTTTCACTTGTGAGAATTTTGGCATATTTGACATTGCATATTTAGTATTCACTCCCCTTTAATGCTGTATGGCCAGAGGGAAATACTATTTTACATTCTTACCATGTGTGGTAACTGCAGAGAGTCGATAAATTATTTTTATACCCTTGAGGCCTATAAAATTAAATTTTAAATATGTTCACAGGCTTAAAAATCAGAGCTATTGGCATATCATAAACAGGTTTCTCTTACATGTATTCTTGAAATATTTCATTAAATTAAAAATAATTACTCATTCATTTCACCAAACTGTTTGAGATAAAAGAGACAAATGACCTATGGTCATTTTCAACTATTGCAGAAAATACTTTCAGTAGTAGCGTCTTTTCTTAGACTACATAGAATCCTATATTTAGGTTGAATATGTTTTCCAGTTATGCACTAAATTGCCTTCTGTATGAAACCTTATGGGAAATAAGAATAATGGAGGAAAAATATTAAAATGTTAACTTATTTATTGCATGAAGACTGCTTTTCTGTTTTTCTTTAAAAGTGTATAGCTTAGAGTTTTCTTCAAAGCGCAAATTCTTTATTAACCATATTTGCGCCAGCCAATCAGTGCTTTAGTAGTTACCTCAAAGTATTGCTTCATCTTCGTTAACATTATTTTCCTAGCAAATTTTTTATACTCCCAAATAGCCAGGAACAGTAATAATAGTGTGTAAAATTACATTGAGTTTACTTCCCCAATAAGGACAGTCTGGAAACAGACTTGGTTTTAGTTTTACTGTATGCATAATTGAGTTTTTTAATATTTCATCATGTGTAAAACAAGGAAATTGTACTAGAATTTCATTTACTCATCAGTTAAACAAACACAGGATTAGTGAATATTACTGTGTACCAGATGCTGTTCTCGATCCTGGGAAAGACAAAATTCTTCATGAAGCTTACAGTCTAGTACAAAGATAATAATGATAATCATAATCATAATCTATGCTGGAATAGCATTCTGTTATTTCCTGTCTTTTGTGGAAATATCATTCACCTTCTTAATTTGAATAGGACTTTGTATTTACATTTATAATTTCACTTAAGTTTTGTCATATAACTTGTTTATAAGGAGAGATTCTTTTTGTGACTTCCTCAAAAGTTGGGATCATGTTCTAATAATTTTTTTAAATAAATTGCAATACTCAGAGTTATTGTACTATAATACTTAATAAAAGTTTGTTGAGTAGATGAATGCCTGGATGAATAAGTTGATTCATGGAAGAGGAGAAATTAGTAAGATTTTTTTGGCATAACCTCTGGGCCATAAACTCTGTGTGTAGAGTCTTCATGAGTTTCTGAAGTTAGAGATACATTTCTTTACCTTAGTCCCTTAAGAAGGTAGAATAGTGCATCCCACAGATGCTCTCTCTTTAATATTTCACTAAATTCTCAGAGAGGTTAAAGAATTTTGTTAAACAGTGAGGATATACATACATACACACATATATAAAATATAAAATTATATACATATACATATGTAAAAAATATATATAAAATTTAAATTAGACAATTTCCAAAAGATAAATATGGAAGAAAGGCTCAAAGTCTTTATTAAATTTTTAATTTCATATGCTTTTTAAACTTTTTAAATAATTCCTATCAATATGATATAATCTTCCTCAAAATCTCATAAACCACCATTTTGAACATGACTAAGTTAATTATTCTATTTTCTTATGTTCATTGATCATAATCACTTATTTGGCAGTATGATGAATTTAAAAAACTAAGATATTATAACCATTATAACCATGATAAATACAATTAAGGGCCATTTAAAAATATGTGAATTAGAAGTGGGCTTGAAGAACTTGCTTGTGGATAAAGATAATCAACATCATTAATAGTCATTCTCTTGATCTGGTGCAACAAGAATTGAAACCTGGCAGTTTGTTATCACCCAGGCAAGAGGGCATGGTCATGCTTGTGTTCCCACTGGCAAGAAAAAAACTGTAATAAGGAAGCATCAAATGAAATGCCAGAAGACCCGGCAATCGTCTCCAATGGAAAGTGAGTCCTAAAACATTTCAGAAAGACAATTTGACATTTCCCTCTCCCTTATGTAGAGGAAGACTCTACTCTTTCATCTTTATAGTAGTCAGCGTTGCCTAGGAGCAAGGCTACTCTTTCAGTACTGTTAAACATAAGAGGGGAAAAATTATAAGGAGTAATGACCACTAATTATATTGATTTTATGATTATACCTTTTATTTTTAAAAATGGTGTTACTTATTTCTCATCTCTTTTTGAAAAATTTGTTTTAAAGATTTTATTCATTTATTTGAGAGAGAGAGAGAGAAAGAGCACGAATGCAGGGGGCAGAGGGTGAAGTGGACTCACTGCTGAGTAGGGAGCCTCATGTGATGCTGGGTTTGATCCCAGGACACTGGGATCATGACCTGAGTCGAAGGCAGACGCTTAACCAACTGAGCCACCCAGGGTGCCCCTATTTTTCATCTCTTAAATGCATTTGGATTAATAATTTTATAAGATACCTATTTTGGTATGGAACCTTTTATTCCAAGTACGTTTTATATGTGTATAGATGTGTGTGTGTGTGTGTGTGTGTGTGTGTGTGTGTATAAAAAAGTGAAATCAGTAAATCATGTGGGCATTGGTAGAATCATTCTCCCAGAACTAAGTTCCGAGTGTCCAATTTGAGAGGAAGGAGGCAAGATGGCAAACGAATAAGGGTCGTCGTTGCCACCAGTCCCCTGAATTGAGCTGGAAATCTGCCAAACCATCCCGAACACCTAGGAAATCAGTGCGAGGTGTAAGACTGTCTGGATCTCTTCACAAGAAAAACTCCACCGTGGCTGAGTGGTGGCTTCCAACCGCTCCGGATTTTCCTCAAGTTAGTCTTGCCTGAGTCGTGGTTGATATTTTGGACCCTGTACATTCCCTCAGCCATCCCTCAAGAGAACGACTAGGAGGAGGAACTCCCAACAAAGAAGAGAACGAGAGACAATGGCCTCTGCCACAGACTTAATGGATATGGATATAAGGAAGATGTCAGAAAGAGACTTCAGAATAACATTTATAAAGTTGCTAGCTAGGATTGAGAAAAGTATTAGCGACACTATAAAAGCTCTAAGGGCAGAATGTAGAGCTGGTTTTGCTGAAATTAAAAATGTTATGAAGGAGATGCCATCTAAACTGGATACTCTGAATGCCAGGCCAGGGTAAACGAGAAAGTAGAACGAATTAGTGATCTAGAAGATAAGCTGATAGAAAGGAAGGAAGTCAAGAAGGATAGGGATAAACA
>CM053606.1:74850822-74899971 GCA_028646535.1 Procyon lotor | reverse complement strand
ATTGTTGATGTGTTTCTTTGACTTTGTTATTAATTGGTTTATATAATTGGCTGCTCCCATGTTAAGGGCATAGATATTTACAATTGTTAGATCTTCTTGTTGGACAGTCCTGATTTAAGAAATTTTTAATGAAGTCTAGGAAATAAAAAGCAAGGGGAGGGTCAGAAAAAGCACTGTGTTTTTATGAAGCTTTGGTTTCCACATGTAAAGATACCGAGTTCCTCCAAGAGCAAATTAGGCAGATACGAAGAAAGGTAGACTCTCTTCACCTTGGCAATATGATTTACTGCCCTGCTTTTCCATTCCTTTGAGAAACTTTAATGGTTTGAACTACTATTTGTGGCCTTTCCCTCAGGTCTTCCTCATGTTCCCTGCCACTGTGACAAAAGTTGAGTCACAGAAGGCCAGAACTTTGAAAACTAAAAAGTTCAGTCAAACCAACCAACTACTTGGCCCCACATAGATTGTCTCTCCTGCTCAGGCCATAAAATGCTCACAAAGTAACTATTGCCTGACTTGTAATTACATACTTGACAATTCTAACAAACAGGTTAATCTGGCTTGATGAATCCAAAAGACATAAAAGAGTTAAAAGCGAAAAAAACAAAAGAGAAAAGAAGAGGAAAAGAATGAAATGATGAGGAAGAGAAAAGTTAGAATAACTCTTTGACTGGGGAGGGAAGCAAGGAGCAGCACCTCCACACAGAACTGTCGTGCCCTGAACAGGCCAGGTTAGTAGAGAATGGAGATGGTAAATCCACTCCACACTCAAGGAATTACTGAGTGTATATTGTGCACCTTGCTCCATGTGAACGTCATGAGACACATTATGTAATTCTCACAATAATCCTGCTCTTGCTATCAATGTTTTCCAGACAAGAAATCTGAATTATTTGGAAAATTGACTTGCCCTATTATACTAACAGCAACTAATTCAAACATGATGCCAAGTCATTAATAAATAAATAATATCATGATAGTCCTGCTGAACAACTGTTGAAATGAATACACTAATTCTATGTAAACCTTAACATCTTCTGTTGAGTGGCAAAAAGTAAGTTTTTAAAGAATATATACAGAGTGAAAACATATATGTAACATTCTTTAATTGAAAAAGAAAAATAGGGGTACTGGGGGCTCAGTCAGTTAAGCGACTGCCTTCCACTTAGGCCATGATCTCTGAGTACTGGGATCCAGCCCACCTTTGGCTCCCTGCTCAGCAGGGAGTCTGCCTTTCCCTCTCTCTCTGCCCCTCCCCTCTGCTTGTGTGTACTCACACTTTCTCTCTCAAATAAATAAATAAAATCCCTAAAAAAAAAGGAAGAAACACTCTTAAAATAAGCAAATACATACATAAATGAAAAAAGAAAAATAGAGGCACCTGACTGGCTCAGTCAGTCGAGTGTCCAAGTCTTGATTTCAGCTCAGGTCATGATCCTGGGGTTGTGGGATTGAGCCCTGCATCAGGCTCTGCCTTCAGTGTGGAGTCTGCTTAGTATTCTCCCCCTGACCCCCTGCCCCCACACACTCTTTAAATAAATAAATAAATTATTTAATTAATAAATAAATAAATAAATAAATAAATAAATAAAATCTTAAAAAAAAAAGAAAAAGAACATTCATTTCATTCACTTCCGGCCAAAATGGAATAACAGTGATCAGATTTATCCTTTACCCTACCTCCCAAAACAATTAGGAAAAAACAAAATCAAAAAAGGAAGCAAATGAAGTGAGCCACAGTTTATTGCCTTAAAAGAGGTTTCATTCTATGACAGAGAAGAAATGAAGGGAACTGTATGAGTTGAGGAGACAGAGCTGAGATTCCTCAGAGATAAAGGTGACAGATTTCATCCTACAAAATATCAGCAAGGACAGGGTTGCACAGAGAAAAGAACCAGATAATCTGCAAAAGACCATTTTCTACTTTCCCTACTCCAGCCCCATGAACACTCAGCAGAGCGCTGATCAGCACAGATATATGAGAAAATTATCCAAGCCTAGGAAAAACTATTGAAAATGATTAGTGGGAATAATGCCCAGCACTCATGTAAGGTGAGGACCAGTGTCCATTCTGACCAGGCACATTGCAAAACCTAATTCGCAGGGCACTGGGGAGAATGCCCAGGAAAGTGTTGCCTCACTGGTAGGGAATAATTCATTCTAGACTGAGCAGTGATCCAAACTTAACTGGCAAATCATTTTTTATGAGTTGCCAGATGCAAAGGAAAACAAACCATTTTCAAGCAACTAAAAACAAAGCTGAAAAATATTTATAGAAATACAAAATTATCTAGTACCAAACAAGGTAAAATTCACAGTATCTAGTATCTAATCAAGCAGCACCAGGCAGAGACTCAGGAAAGCACAATCCATAATAAGGAGAACAACAAATCAATTGAAATTGAAATTAACATAGATGCTAGAATTAACAGACAAGGACACTGAAACATTTATTATAAATATACTCCAGATATTCAAGAAGTGAAATAAAAACATAGAAGATAAAAGAAAGATTCAAGTTGAACTTCTGGTGATTAAAAACTACTGTATCTGAAGTGAAAAATACACTAGCCAGAGTTAATGGCAGATTAGATATTGCAGAAGACAATAAGCTTAAAGGCATAACAACAGAAACTATCCAAAATCAAGCACACAGACGAAAAAGGAATTTTGTTTAAATGAAAAGAGCATCATCAGAGTGCTGTGTGACAATTTCAATTAAAGTCTTCAGAGGAGGGGACCAAAATAATATTTGAATAAATAATGGTCAAAATTTTTCTAAGCTTTAGAACAATATTCACCTAACATATACAAAAGCTCGATGAAGCCCAAGCCCAAGAAACACGAAGAAAACTAGACCAATGCATATCATAATCAAGTTGCTGAAGACCAATGATAAAGATAAAATCTTTAAAGCAGCCAGAGAAAAGGGACAAGTGACATAGGGAGGAACAGAACTAAGGATTACATCAGAGTTCTCATCTGAAACAATGCCAGCGAGAAGACAGTGAAGCAACATTTTAAAGTACTAGAGAAAACAAACAAATAAAAAGGTGGCATTCTAGAATTCTATACCCAGTGAATATACCTGGAAAAAAATGAAGGCAAAATAAAAATATGTTCAGACATGCAAACATTGAAAGAATCATCACCAATATATCTGAACTACAATAAATATTAAAGAAGGGGGCCTGGGTGGCTCATTCAGTTAAGTGTCTAACTCTTGATTTCAGCTCAGGTCATGATCTCAGGGTGAGATCCAGGACCTCATCAAGCTCTCAGCTCAGCAGGGAGTCTGCTTCTCGGCCTCTCTCTCCCTCTCCCTTTTACCTCTCCCCCAAAGCACATGCTTGCTCTCTCTCTCAAATAAATAAATAAATCTTTAAAAAAGAAAAAAGAAAAATGTTAAAGAAAATATTTTAGGGAAAAATCCATGGCTTTTTTTTTAAAGATTTTATTTATTTATTTGACAGAGAGAGAGATCACAAGTAGGCATAGAGGCAGGCAGAGAGGGGGAAGCAGGCTCCCTGCTGAGCAGAGAGCCTGATACAAGGCTCGATCCCAGGACCCTGGGATCATGACCTGAGCCGAAGGCAGAGGCTTAACCCACTGAGCCACCCAGGTGCTCCAAAAAATCCATGTTTTTATGAATGAGCAGTATTGATATATTGATTAAGATCATAGAATCTATGGACATACTCCATCACTTCCTAACTGTGTGACTTTGGGCAAGTAACATCTTTGCGTTTCAGTTTTCCCATAAGTTGGAGACAATGATAGAATCTACCTTAAAGGGCTGTTGTGAAGATTAGATTGTTTTGTGTGTGTGTGTGTGTGTGTGTGTGTAACATATATATCTGTAGTAAAAGTAGAAAAACATGGATGAGAAGGATATATATAGAACAACTCTACTAATAAAGAGAGTCAGAGGAAAAGAGCAAAAGACAGTCAGAGAATATATACCTCAATAACTAAGTATGTGATGAGTAAAGGAATGGTGCGATCCTTATCTTCACCAGCTTTATGGGAAATTTCTACATGTGAGAGAGTAAAGGAAAAAATCCACTCAACTATGCTTAACCTTTCAATCCAACTCCCAGGAACTATGGACCCAGGAGGATGAACATTCCTCCTCTTTTGGGATGGCTGGGCATGAAATAAATCTAAGCATTGATGAGAGGTTTAGGCACAAATTACTGCCAGAAAGTTCTTAATGAACTTTGATTGTGAATGAGCTTCAGGGTCCCAGGATCCTTTTGAAAATTTACAAACCAGAGTATATAGGAAAATAGTGTGTGAGTGTGTGTGTGCATATGTGTGTTTAAGGAGAGATCTTGTAATCTTCATCAGATTGTCAAAGTAAATAAGTCCTGCACCCAAAAAAAATGATATATGAACTACTGAACCAAGAGAAGGTCGACTGAAGCCAGGAGGCACATTAAGCAGGTTGTCTCATAAAAACTAGTTCTCTGCTTTAAAAGTCCCTGGGACTTTTGTCAGTCTTGATTTTATCAAGCCGACTGAAATGCACTAAAAACCGAGGCAGATACCGGAATGTAATTTATTAACTGACCATGAGAAACACAATAGTTATAAAATCTAAACTTCAGGGAATGCATCCACAGCATTCTTTCTTTTATAATCCAATTTAAAGGGGAAGCTATCATAGTCCCAAAGTTACAAAAGTAGAATCAGGACTGAAAGCATGTAGATGATTTTGTTTAAAATCCTCCGCATAGGATAGTTTAGATGGTAATAGAAGACATTAAATATTCTGACCCTAGAAACATGCTCTTTCCCATGAGCACAAATGGATGCTCCTTGATCAAGCTATGTAGGAGCTCCATTTTTGCTTGTTTTTTAATGTTGTATAGACTGCCTTTCATTAATGCTTTCTTTCTTTGTATCTTTTAATAATATTGTTTATGCTATTGCTCTAAATTGCTAATATAGTCTGGGAAGGAAAAAATAAACCTCCTAGTTTCGTAAGGCAACTCTAAAAATGTAATGCTATTGTTTTCAAGATTTAAAGAATTCTCACATAAATTCAAGTGCCAAAACAAAATATGCCACGCAAAAATATGCTCCAATGGTCACCACTGAGTATTTTAATAGTGCATTATACTTACTGATTAAATCTCAATGATGTGATCCATCTAATGTCCCTCCTTCCCTGTCCATCTCACTCCCAACTTCACCATGTGTCCTTGGGGAAACAGAAACTAGTTGTGCACAAATAAATGAGATCAAGTATAAGGTCTTTGAGGTCAAGATTATTATTGTACTCCTGGGACTATGTACACCCATAAGAGATAATCAGTGACTCTTACCAGTAACTTATGGTTGATCTAAAGCAGAAGGGAAAAACTCTGTTCTTCATGAACTGGGAATAGTATTTACTGTGAAATGCTGATTTGCCTTGCAAGGATGATTTGAATAACATACTAATGATGATAAATCTTTAAGAAACAAAAATTAGGGGGCACCTGAATAGCTAAGTGGTTAAGTTGGTTAAGTGTCTGACTCTTGACTTTGGCTCAGGTCATCATCTCAGGATTGTGAGATCATATCCTGCAGCAGGGTCTGCAGTCAGCTTGAGGAGTCTCTTGACATTCTCTCTCCCTCTCTGTCTGTCTCCCCCAGCTCTCTCTCGAGTGCATACTGCACTATGTCTCTCTCTCTTTCCCAAATAAATAAATAAAATCTTTACAAAAAGGAAAAGAAACAAAAATTTTAACCATGCTGAAACCTTTTTAAGGCACCATTTCTATGTATGTGCTCATTAAAAGAAATTTCTAGATTTTCTACCAAAAATTAAAGACTCTTTCAGTATTAAATATTTCTTACAGGCACTCATTAAGTGCAGAGTTGTGGAACCATCCTAGTTATTCTTTTATTTATCTTTCTATTCTATTTATCTTTTCCTACTGGGATGGGAAAGGTCTATGAATGGGACCTGAGCCATTTCTTAATTATCTGGGGAAGAAAGGGAGTGAAATATTAACCAGAAAGTAAGACCGCTATCCTTCAAGGCTCTGTACTAGTGCAATCAGGACTTACAAAGCCCTCATTTCAAAAGAGTCAGAAACTCTGCCTAGATAACAAATGAAAATGACTCCAAGATAGGCACAATCCCCATAATATTTATACTGGATAAAAATGCAAAATACTGACTCTGAAGAAAATGAGAGCTAGAAAAAAGGGATACAAACAAGTGATTATTATAACCACTGTTAGAGACAGAAAGGGAGAGAGAGAAGCTTTTCAATATATGTGTCAAGATGTTCAAATGTAGAAATTATAATAAATTGAAATGGGAAATTGGTTTGGAAGATAAAAAAGGGATAACCAGCTCAGGTAATCCCCTCTTTGGATCTTCACCCACATCCATCACCTCTTAACCCCATCATCCCTTTATCAAAATAAATATGCTTCTGCCTTTTGAAGGTTGATGGCATAAAGTAGAATCAAATTTTAGTGCAGCTCTGTCACTAGTCAATAATTAACCAAGCATGGAATTATTGAGCACTTTCTATGGGACTCTGTCAGGAACCAAAGTCAGGGTTCCTGTTCTAAGAAAGCTCACTGTGCGTTCACTTAAACGCTCACAGTTGCTGTATATCAAATGCTTAAAGGTATCTTTGCTAATAAAGTAGACATTGTCCCGGTCCCCTGGAGATTGCATTCTAACCCAGAAAAGATACTTTAAACAATTTATTCATTATTCATTACAACTGTAATGAGACTTAACAGCACCCATACTGATTGCTTTGACCTAATTTTGAGAAACAGAATATTTTTTTCCTAATAATGGTCTAAGCTTTGAACTATTTCCCCCCAAGTTCAAGCTCCACTATTTCCAGCTCTATAATCTTGAACAAGTCACTTCACTTCTATATATCAGTTCCTTAACTGATGAAATGGAGATAACAATAGAACATTCTGTGTAGGCTTGTGGTAAGACTGAAGTAAGTTAATATATGCAAAGTGCTTAGATACTATCATATCTGGCACATAACAAACCTCAAAAAATGTTAGCTAAAATTACATTTATCAAAAAGATGTGGAGTAGGGAAGAAGGATGGGAATAGGAAGGAGAGAGAAAGGTAATTCCATATGAGAACAGCATGTGCAAAAGTTCTAAAAAAAGAAACAATCCACTTAAGGAATGAAGGAAATTGAAATGGAAAATAATGCAAGATTGACCTAGAGAGTTAGGCAGGGCCCAGATCTGACAAAGTCTTTCAGGCTCTCAAGGACTTTAGGCATTAATCCAATTAGAAGTTATTAAGAGATGTTTTGTTTTTTAGATATTTTATTTATTGACTTGAGAGAGAGAGCAAGCAAGAGAGAGAAAGAGGGAGAGTTGATGGGGAGCAGGGGAAGAGGGAGAGGGAGAAGCCAACTCCCCCACTGAGCCAGGAGACTGATATGGGGCTCGATCCCAGGACCCTGGGATCGTAACCTGGGCTGAAGGCAGATGCTTAACCGACTGAACAACCCAAGGACCGCTGTTATTAAGAGTTTTAAGTGGCAGAGGTTTTTATTAATTTTTTTGTTTTTAAAGATTTTTTCTTTATTTTAGAGAGAAAGAAAGAGAGCAGGGATGGGGGAAGGGCAAAGAGAGAGGGAGAAAGAGAATCTCAAGCAGACTTCCCACTAAGTGGGAAACCCAACATGGGGCTCAACCCCAGGACCCTGAGATCATAACCTGAGCCAAAACCAGGAGTCGGATGCTTAACGGACTGAACCGCTCAGGTGCCCCTTAATAAGTGGCAGGGTTTTAAGTGAGAACTTTACTTTTAATTTTTAATGGTTAAATTTTTTATATTTTATTTTTATGGTTAAATTTTCATTTAAATAAAATAATCTTCAGTGCAAAGAATGTTTCATAAGGGCAAAATGGAGAAAGGGAGCTAAAGAAGCTATAGTTACAATATCAATGAGAGATAACGGTGGCTTTGAAATGAGAGGCGTGGCACAGATAAGGAGTTATTTAGGGTGAAGATGCAACCAAAGGTTGAATGAGTGGATCTATATTAATTACTATGTTAAATTAGATTTCTACAACTGGATGCTGATGGTACCATCCACTGAAATACAGACAATAAGAACTGGTTTGGAGGAAAATAAATGATTCACTATCTGGGCATGTGTACCAGTTGCCTAGGGCTCCCAAACAAAATACCGCAGATGGGGTATCTTAAACAAGAGAAGTTAATTCTGATGGTTCTGGAGACCAGAAGTCCAAGATCAAGGTATCAGCGGGTTTGGATTCCTTCAAGAGCTCTCTCCTTGGCTTGCAAATGGCTGCCTTCTTGCTATGTCCTCATATAGTTGTCCCTCAGTCTTTGTGTCTATGTCTTCATCTCCTCTTCTTATAAAGACACCAGTCCTGGGGCACCTGGGTGGCTCAGTGGACAAAAGCCTCTGCCTTCAGCTCAGGTCATGATCTCAGGGTCCTGGGATCGAGCCCCGCATCAGGCTCTCTGCTCAGTGGCGCCTCCTTCCCCCTCTCTCTCTGCCTACTTGTGATCTCTCTCGAATAAATAAATAAAATCTTTAAAAAAAGACACCAGTCCTAAGGGATTAGGGCCCAACCCAGTGACTACATGTTAACATAATCACCTCTTTAAAGGTCCTATCTCCAAAACCATCACATTCTGAAACACTGGAGGTTAGGGATTAAAGAGATGGAGGTCCATAATTAAACCTATAACAACAGTACGTTAGGTTTGAGGGCACCGGTGAGAAAATGCATGGAAATGTTTTATGAGCAGGATATGTAGATCTGGACTTCAAAGGAGAGGTCTTGGCCAGAATTATAAATTATTCTATCTATATATTACTGATCCTGAAGCAAAGTCAGGATTGTAGATGATTTCACCAAAAATATAGAGAGATGGAGAATGGAAGCGAGGGAAAATTATTCAAAGTTTAGAAGGAGGAAGTGAAGGAAGAGGTGAAGGAGGAGATGGGGAAATTTTAAAGATGGGAAAGTATGAAGAAAACGGAAAAGTATGAGATCATGGAATCTATAGAAAGGGAGTGTTTCAAAAAGGATGAGTGGCCAACTGTGTTAGATGCTTTAGAAATGGCAAAAATTATAAATCTAATAGGAGATATTGATAGGTAAGGAGATAAATAATAATACAAGGCAGTGTTAAAAGAGAAATAGGACCATGGAGGGCCTTTGTTTATTCATTCTTTTTTTTTTTTTAAGATTTTTTTTTTAAGTAATCTCTATACCCAACATAGGGCTCAAACCCACAATCCCAAGATCAAAAGTTGTACATTCCATAGAGAAAGCCAGGTTCTCCTATTCATTTCACACATATTTATGCGGCAGGCACAGCAATCAATACTTGGAGCATAACAGTAAAAAGACTAAAAAAAAAAAAAAAAGTACCTGCCCGGATGAACTCAACAGTCTAACCAGATTTAGAATAAAATAATCAGGTATTTAAAACAGAGCTAATTGCAATAATAGGTCAATTTAACCTCTGAAGAATTAGAAAGAGTTTTTTAGAAGAATAAGGGGACAGAGGGCAGAGGCAGAGACTAAGGCATTCCTAATAAAAGGGACAACTATTCCGCCAAGTACTGAGTCATGAAAGAGCCTCGTGTTCTGGTGAACAGAGATATATTCAATACTGAGAGAGCTGTAACATGAAGAACAAAGAAATATATGTGTAAATATGCATGCTGAAGTTACATTATGAAGGAATTTCCATGCCAAACTAAGAAATTTGCATTTTTTCATTATCAATTGTGCCCAACAGAAGTTTTTAAACAGGAATGAAAGAGTCAATTTTGCGTTCTAGAAACATCATTGACAGTAAACTGGAGGATGGATTGGATTGAATGGAAATTACTAACAGGCACACCTATTAAGATTCTGTTGCAGTAATTCAAAAGAGAGGTAATGAAAGCTTTACTGAACTGGTGGCAAAAGGATGTAGAAGAAAGGGCCACCCAGAGCAACGTTCATTATAGAGAATTGTCACATTTTATTCCCGAAAAGAGTGGAAGGGGAAAAAAAGGAGTCGAGAAAGAGGAGTCAATAAAACAATAAAGCAAAGCAAATGAGATGCTTTTATTGAAGAACACCGGAGACTGAAATAGTCTGGATGTTCAAGAATGTAATTGAGGTGAGATAATATTTTGAAACAATAATCATGCTTCTCCCCTGCATTCAGGCTCCAGGGAGGGCAATGTACACTATCCCACTCACAGCTGGATTGCTACAGCAAAAATGCAAAG
Source organism: Procyon lotor (assembly GCA_028646535.1). Lineage (NCBI taxonomy): Eukaryota > Metazoa > Chordata > Mammalia > Carnivora > Procyonidae > Procyon > Procyon lotor. Next base: position 74,889,708 of record CM053606.1, on the reverse strand, counting down.
AAATAAAAAAAGAGAGCACATGTTAGCTTCTTATTCCAAAACAGAATTTGAGATACACAGTACAAATAAGGTTTTTGGTGGAAAAGCTTTTAAACTGTGGGACCTTGATTTTATAGATGAAAAACTCTATGAAGGACGTAAATTTTAAGCTTTAAATAATAAACCGAAAAATCTAAGCTTTGTCAGAGCTGACTTTTTCTACCTGCCAGAAAGGAAGTAAACTTTTCTTGGGCTGGGGAAGAAGAAAAAAGTCAGAGAAGAAACTAATATTTATCTACTGATATAAGAAGAAATAAAGATTTATATTTATATGAGACTCTGAGAAGTGGAGCCCCTGTGATTAAAACCTTTGAGTGGGTGGGGTGACAATAAATTACCCAGATTGGGGATTCAAGAGCCTTGAAGACTTAAAGACCTATGCCAGTTTGGTTTAGCTTTAACAGAGTACAAATGAAACCATCAATCTCCCAAGTCTCTGCATTGGCATGAAAGAGCATCAGAAAACTTCTGCGTCTACATGGAAGATCTCAACAGTAAATGACAAAGGGCCAAAAGATGTGTTTTGTTATAAATGACTGGGGAGGACCTATCTGGGTACATAGCAGAGACCAGATAGAAACAGAGCCTCTTGGCAGATGCCCACCAAGACAAATTCTGAGGACCAGGAACCAACACTAGTGAGGCTGCGAAGCGGACATCAGCAAGCATGGGCATAAGTCCAACAAAGCCTTACACTTCCCTCCCACCTACCACACCGATTTCTGCCCCCAGAGCTTAAATGCAATCTCAGAGAGAAAGTGGCAGAGGGAGAGATTCTGAATCGACGGAAATTAATCTGAAATCTTCTGCCGTAAGTTTGGTTATGAAAAATAAGGCTCTATTTTTGTTTGTAGTATTTCAGTAAGTGATGGAAAGTTTCTTCTAAAACTCCGAAGAAGAGGCTGGACCCAAGATCCCAGTTGGGAGTCCATGATCAGACAGATGAGACACTGGAGCTATAAGTAAGGAGGACACAGCCCTCAGTGCTGTAGCGCTCAGGGGACAAGCAGAGAAGGACCTAAAAATAGAGGCCAAAATCTCTTCTCCAACTCATTCATTCAGAGATGAACAGAAAAGAGTACTGGTATTGAGGACAAAAAGTCCAAGGTCACCAGAATCAAAAATCATGTGGAGGGATGGGTGATACAGGCAGGCGACAGTTGACCTGCTGACCAACAGAGAGGTTCGTGGGAACGGTAAAGACAGAAGCCAGATTCAACAGGTTCAGAAAAGAATGGGGGAATGACAAAGTGCAGACAGCAGGGACAGGCTGTGTTTTTTGGGAAACACTGTAGGAAGGAAGGAGAGAGATAAGGAAGAGCTTTGAAGGCGATATTCAGTTTACAGAATGCTTTGAATTTTCATCTGATCTTTATTTTCACTCTGAAGATTCGTTTTCATTTTATTTTGTGGTAGCCATGAAGAAAGGAAATATTATTGAAGATGGAAAAGGATTCTGAAAAGGAGAGAAAAACAGATAAAGGGGACGAGTGATTTATGAGAGTGCTTGTGAGACTGTCAGTGCCAGGTAAGAGATACAGTCTTGGAATGGAGTGATATGAAGGCACAGAAATCAGTGAAATCAGAATGAATACTGTAACAAGGAGTGAAGAAGTGAATTCCATTATATTTTCCCCAAGAAGATGGCAAGGAGTAGTCACCTGCAGGTGAAGAGGATAGAAAGGAAAGGAAGGGTGCCCAGGAACTTGATAATTCCAGCATAAATAGGAATGAATAAAGGGCTGCTGAGTTGTTCTGAGGGTCTCACTGAAAGTGAAACCCTCAAACCTTAGCGTTACCTGTCAACGCAGTATTTTCCACAAAAAATTGATTGATCATTACACATACAAAGGAACCAAAGACACAAGTTGCTCAGTTGGAGTAAACAAGTAAATAAATAATTGCAGTTCAACGTGATAAGTCCTTGACAAGAGGGATACACGAGATGCTACGTAGGTAACAACTAGCTATTGTTCAAGAAAGCTTCACGGAAGACATGACATTATATTTAGGATTTGGGGAGGATATTTTAAAAGGGAACAAGGAAAGGCAGGTTTCTAATTACAAATATGATACGGAGACATCATAGAATTATAAAAGGATTGGGAATTTCAGAATATGGTGTAAATTTGGTGTGATTCTAGAAGGGGTTAAGGAGAAGGGATAGTTGGAGACTATCCTTCTAGAGAGGTAAAACTAGAGACTGCAATAAACTATTTCCAAAGTTCCTTATAGTTTTACTTCAATGATTTTTTTCTTTTTACTATGTTGGAAAGTCACAGGAAAGGAGGAATCACTGCTATGGTGAAAATAGTACGTTATATGATCTCTATAGTAGAACATGTTCAAAGCGAGAAGTGGAAAAGGCACTACCATCAGGCTGCCCACAGCCAATTAACTCTTCAGGATCAATAGCTACGTAGATACAGATAGCTACATAGCTGAAGATTGAGAGGGAAAGTGAGAGTGACACATAGTGATAGATGTATCTGTCTTGAAACTCCTGGCATTTCTTAGTTTCCTCTTTGGAAATCACAGTTAAGACCATATTGCAGAGTTGTCGGTTGAAAAGAAAATGTTTCCTTTGGCTACAAATGGAGAGATATTTATGTTGATCCAGAAAAGACTAATTTGCAGATAACGGCACACCAGATGGTAGCAAGTGGCTTGTGCAACAGTCTATTATAGTTTGATAATCACAATGTACTAAGTGATGCTCTTTCCATAGTGCAACATTGGAATGATAGAACGAAGAAACTTTAAGAATACCATGCCTAAGAAGAATGTATTGGGTTTCAGCCCTAAAGATCTAGAGATATAAACCATTCGAGAAAAGAGATCTCTGAACCACTTTTGTTAACCTGCCAGAGTCTAACTCAAGAGTCTTCACACTCTGGGAATTGCACTGTAATCCTAACCTGACCAATCTCTTTTACAACATTAGATCATCTTTTTCTATTCTATTCAGAAAAAGTAAATTGCCACCCACATTTGTTTTCATTTCTTTTTACTTCAGAAATGTGAACAACTTTCTTAAATCACCAGTCAGATTTATAAAAATGAAACTACCGAATCTCAGATTCCCCTCATGTATTCTTAGAATTCTTATTTTTCTTTAATTTTCACAGTAGATATTTCCCTTACCAAAAGCAGAATTCATTTTAATAGTCTACTAGTTACTATTGCTGTATTTAAAAACCCTCCAAAACTAAGCAGCTGAAAACAATCATCTTATTTTTTTAAATTATTTGACAGAGAGAGAGAAAGAGATCACAAGTAGGCAGAGAGAGGGGGTGAAGCAAGCTCCTTGCTGAGCAGAAAGCCCGATGCGGGGCTCGATCCCAGGACCTTGAGATCATGACCTGGGCCGAAGGCAGAGGCTTTAACCCACTGAGCCACCCAGGCACCCCTGAAAATAACCCTTTTATTTAGCTCAACAAGGACTCAAGAGTCAGAAATGCAGGAAGGATGGCTGGCTATCTTGTGCACCACAGTATCTGAGGCATCAGCTGAGAAATGACTGAATGACTAGGCATACCTAGAGAATTTGGTGCTGAGGTCAGCTAGTGGTGTCTTCATTCGCACATCTGGGGCTTGAGTTGCAGCTATTGACTGGAGCTTCTACACTGGGCCTCCCCTTGTGGCCCCGGACTTCCTCACATGGGCATCTCAGTGCCCTCACACTTCTTCATGGAAGCCGAGCAAAAGCTCCAGGTCCTTTAATGACCTGGCCTCCTAAATCACCCAGCATCACTTCCACTGAATTTTTTAGTTGTGAATGAGTTCCTAAGGCTCCCCCACTTTTCCATGAGAGAAATGTCAAGGAATTTGCAGCTATGTTTTAAAACCATCATAAAGAGGTAAAGAATTGAGCCCATCCTCTCATTGTTGTTCAGTGGGAATAAAGTTTCAGTTATACTACATGAGTAAGTTCTGGAGATCTATTGGTCCACATAGTGCCCGTACTTATGACATTATACATTTCAAAATTTGTTAAGAGAGTAGATCTCGTGTTAAGGGTTCTTACCCCCCCCAACACACACACACAGAAATAAACAAAGGGACACATGAAACTTTGGGAGGTGTTGGATAGGTCTATTAGCTTGATTGCGAGGGTTCCACAAGTGGAACTTGTCCAAAATCATCAAATTATATAGATTAAATACATGCAACTCTTTGGTATCAATTATACCTTGATAAAGCTAGTTTAAAAAAGAATGAAAATTAAGTCCGTAATTAAAACCAGATTCTTCAAAGTAAGAAATCATATCTACCATACAAAGAAACTTTCAAACCTTTTCAAGGTGATGTGGGCATTACATATCAAATTCTTTTTTATTCTGAATACATAGGTATTGGACCTCTGAATTTACCTGTGTCTCCGCAGAACATTTTCAGAGAATTCAAACTTAAAAAAATGTACTCAGTCCTACAATATAAAATCTCCTACCATATTTACTGATTTTTTTTTCCTGAGGCCAATGTTCATAATGTCATTTAGACTCACTTATATAAAAGTTCATGGTAAAAATTCCTTTAAGAATTCAGTATCAAGAGGAAATATGAGCATCTTTTAAAATCAGTGGGCTTCCTCCTTTTTGAGAAGGGTGGTAAAACTGCTTTTAACTGACAGTTTGGAAGTTGAGGGTCAAATTTTACTCTCTCCCATGTAAAATTTATGTTAATGCATTACAATTACAATATCAACTTCCTTCATTTATTCTTTTTCTGATTTTTCTGATTTCTATCTACACCTATTTTATCAACCTTACAGTTTATGTCCTAATTTATAAAATATATAAAATCCTTTTTAGAAAGGGTATACTAAAATGGAAATAAAAGAATACTTACATTATGGTTTCTCTGAATATGTGATCTTCTTTAAACACACCAAAGATTTTAACAGCTTATAATATCATGGGATCAATATGATGACCATCTATATTTTTAAGTGAATTAAAAAGCTAGAAGGAATTAGATTAAATCTATGCTAACCTTGTAACATATCTTAGAAGTTGTCTCATTTTGATATATCTTTATAGTTACTCTGTTTTCCATCTGTTTTTCTCATAAAAACAACTAGAAGACTGGATATCTGATTTCTAGGAGCTCCTCTCCTCACTCCACAGAGGACTGATCTGTATATTTCTCATGTGCAAAGGTAGGGACTGGAGAAGAAAACTGGAGATTTTTGACCTTTTAAATTTTTTGGATTTCAGAGAAGTGAGGTTTGGATGTGATGGGGTAGAAGGGAGGCATTTATTTATCATATATGGGAAAGTTTTTATCCATACGTTTAGTCCTCACAGATTCATACTTTGAGGAACTCAAATAGGGTTAGTCTTCCAAATGACAATGAAATAATCATGGTTAAACATATATTCTGTGCATTATAATTTTTAGAATCCAAATTCATTGTTACTAGTGCTTAGTAGAAAATGTAAGAACTCTATTTCCTTATCACTTTTTTTAAGATTTTATTTTTATATAATCTCTCCATCTGACATGGGACTCAAACTCACAACCCCAAGACCAAGAAAGAGTCACAGGCTCCACCAATGAGCCAGCCAGGCTCTCCTGTGTTTCCTATCAATTAAGGTTATATTATATGTAGACATATCAAATATCTTCATAAACTCACTTTGTTTATAATTTGTTTACAGTGATGGGATTAAAACCTCATAGTGAATTAAAAACTTTTAGTATTTGAACATAAATGTTGGAATTCCCTTAATATCAAACCAAGTTTGCTGATAAACTTTTTATCATTTTATGTCATTCAGCAAAATGAAATATACCTTTTTTTCTTTATGTGTATCTTATAGGTATATGTACATATTTCCATCTTTATTCTTTTGGGTGTGTAATAGAATAAGAATAGTTAAATTCTTATTTTAGGCAAAGCCCTTTTCAAAGCATTGTACATATATTAACTCGTGTAATATTTTGGGAGAATGATTTTGTATTATATACATTAGTTCCTTAATGAGGAGGAAGGTTTTGCTAACATCCATCACTGCTCAGACATCTACAAGACTACATTTTTATTTTCATTTACTATTTCCCGGGTTTTGTTACTCTAATATTTATAAATATGGGATCAGGGACTATATATGCTTAAATCTCAATTATTCATGCATTTCCCATCCTTCCAGTAGATTTAGAATTAAATGGGTATTCTGATTTATAACTGTACGTAAGACACTGAGCCAAATAAAGTAAGCAATGAGTGAATAGTCTGCTTTCTTTACTAAAATCTTTCCTACGCTGGTTTCAACAGACATACAGATTCCTAAAACCATTTGAGTTGAAAAGTTTTCCAAAAGATCTTGACTCATCTTCTAGATCTCTTGCTCCTTGTCCTCTTGATCTTTAAGTGTTACAGTGAGAAAGAGACTAAACATAATGAGCAATTATTAATCTAAGATCCATTTCATTGTTGCAGCATTGAGCAAACAGAAATCCAGCAATTCTAATTTAACCAATCATGAAATGAGTGTCAGAACTTTAGAAACAAGGATGGTAGCTTGTGTATTCGCTGTCAGAACAGAAGTCTTCCATTACTACCAAATACATTTGTAGTCTAAGCTGGAGTGCAGTGGCGAAGAGCACAAGATCTGATTAGACACAGACGGGCCCGGTATGAATCCTGACTCTGCATCTAGACAGAGTGGTGGCCATGGTCCCGATAGTTAACCTCTGCCATCTCAGTTTTTTTATAGTGAAATTAAAGGATAAATTCTTCTTAACAGAGTGGTTTTGAGGAACAAATGAGAAAATTCATGAAACTGCCAGGAACCATGCGTGGCCTATAGGATCGTGTCCCACAACAAAGTTCCATACATACTGATAAATAGAGCATAGAGCTGTCATATCGTTTTCTGTTCTTTACCCATATCACAGGTAGAAAAAAATATGTGCATGGTATTATGCAATAAAATATCTAATACCTCCATGAATGAGATTGAGGCTATATGTCACTTCATTTACATAGACCTTAAAAGCTTTAAAAAGAAATACCACAGCAACTTTCACTCACAGCCCACTTTTTTTCCTTAAATCATCTTAACAGATGATACCTTTTAAATCTAGTGACACTTTGGTAGCATTCTCCTCCCAAATAAGGAATATGAAGCTGCTAAATCATTGCCCACTCATAAATTTCAGCCACCATAACGTAAAATACTGGGGCCTGGATAGTTCTGGCTGCAGTAGCCAACTAATCCCTGAAATTCTGAAGCAAACTCAGCTGACCTTCAGGGTAAGAACTGGCTAAATCCTACAGTTTCAGGACTAACATTGAAGGATCCCAGCTCCAAAGATTGTCCATTCAACTCCTACTGGGCATGGATGTCTAAAATATTCCTTTCGTAATTACTCATAAAACTTAACTACCTTGAGAGAACTACTGTTTATTGAGCACCTACTAGGTGGTAGAGACTTCCCTGCTTTTCATTTCTTTAACTCATTTAACCAAAACCACAAATCCTTGATATAGAAAATGCTATTATTTCATTTTACACACAGGGAAAACTGAAGCACAGGGAAGATAAGTTACAAGCACATCTAACACCGGAAGTGGTGGAACCAGGATTTGAATCCAGTCTGGCTCTTGAATCTCTTTTAATTACTGTGCAAAATAAGAGGCAAAAGATTAATCGAGAGGTTTTTTCCTGAGGTTTTACTAATGGACAAGAGGAAAAATACTGAGGGAGAGGGAGGAGAAACAAATTGCTCAACAAGTAACAAAGAAGGGAAAAAACTGAAAAAATTGGCAAGAGGTACCAAGCAAACACCTCAGTGAGTTCACAGTTTTGTCAAGGGGCTATCCTGGGGTGCTCTTGGAGTCATTCTGATAAGCTTCTTCCATTCCCCAAGGACTTACTCATGAAGACAGAATGTCTGAAAGACACTACCTTGAATCTTTCCTCAAGATTTCTTCCCCATCAGCACTGAGCCAGTGCTATACTCAAAACTGTAATTTTAAGTATAGGCTAACTAATAACATCCTTTACTGATAATTCATTAGTGTGTATCACAATCCATTTTAGAAAGTACCAAACAAATAAAGTATAATCAGTTTTTATAAAGTTTCTGTTATCTCTGCCAAAGACTGTAGTTAGAGCTAATTAACATTAATTATACTCTGACATCTTCACACATGTAAATTTTAAGTGCTACCCAAAAGTCCTATTTCTTTTTTCCAAAGCAAATGCCAGGTTGTTGACAAATGCTTTATTAGAATTAAGCTATGCATGGAATTAAAGGATACTCTATTTTCATTTCGGCAAACAAGAGCTATTTAAAGCTGAATTCTAATAGGCAGCATAGCTTTTCTAAGTGGCTTACAAATCTTGGAGTTATGTAAATCAACATGAGAAACTTGCTAGGCTACATTTCCCATAGCCCAGGACGCTTCCTAGAAAACAGAGCAGAAGATCATCAGAAAGGAGACAGGAGTCAACTGTATCTTCGGCCTAGTAAAGACCAACACTGGTCATGTGGTCTTAAACCCTGATAAGAGTCAATGTTGAGGTAAATCTTATTGTTACTCTTCATTGATAATATTTTCTACCACTAGATGAGGTGACCAGAAATATATAGTATCAAGTGTCCCATCAAATTTACCAATTTGGGTTGCACTTATCAGTGACCAGTCCCTTGAGTAGAGAATGATAAATGCAATGCCAAGTTGATGGGCTACATTCCCATATGGGTAAACTTTCTTACATCCCGTATTTACATCGGGCTGAAATACTAATCAAACCACTTTGAAATATTTCCCTTTTAATGACAACAAAAGTTATTGTCATTAGAATTACTTCTTGATGATTCCATCTTACACATGTCCTACTAATTCTCAATCAGTAATATTATGGTTATATGTCAAAAGCATCATTTCTTACTCACGTGTTCATTCAACAATTATCTAACTGAGGCAAGCTACAGCTCTAACATATTTACAGAAGTGAGCAGGAAAAGTCCCTGCATTCATGAGTTTTATATTCTAGGAGGAGGCAGACAGCAATCATATATACACATATAAAACTTCAGAGGGAAACAAGATGGGGTCATAAGAAAATGTTCGAAGCTGCTGATGCTTTCAGTGGGGTTGTCAAAGAGGCCTGTCGTCAAGAGCTGGCAGTTCAACTGAGACCTAGATGGTGAAATAGAGTCTGACACATCAGAGAGAAGGTTCCAGGCATGGAAAATGGCAATTGCAAAGGCTCTGAGAAAGGTACATGTCTTGCCTGCCAGGAGCAGTGAGAAGGACAGTCCAGCTGACAGAGAGAAGAAAACACCCATTGGAAAAGCTTCCTCCATTGTGCAGAACTCTGAGGGATATGGTAAGAACAAAGATTGTGTTCCAATAACAGGAAGTCTTAGGAGGGTTCTGCAAAAAGGAATAATAAGATTTGATAAACATTTAAGAAAACACCTTTGACTGCTGATTGGATAATGGCCTTGAGGTTTGGGGATGGGGATAAGTGTGGCAGCTGAAAGGTCCATTAGGAAACTTTTGATGTAGTGAAAGTGAGGGATGATGTTGACTTCACCAGTGCAGTAAGGATGTTGTGAAGTCATTAGATTTGGGAAGTTGTTGGAGACAGCGCCAATATGACTTCTTGATGCATTATGTATGGGATGTTAGAGAAACTTCATCATACAGCATTAGCAGCTGTTCTAGGCTATCAAGTACTCACAGCAACAATAAGAAAGAAGAAAGAAAGAAAAAGAAAGAAAGAGAGAGAGAGAGAGAGAGAAAGAAAGAAAGAAAGAAAGAAAGAAAGAAAGAAAGAAAGAAAGAAAGAAAGAACGAACTTGACTTCTAGCAAAAGAAGAACAAAGTACATAACCATGAACATAATAGAGAAATGTAGTGCTCTGAGTTTTCTTTGTTTTGTATTGCTAAAAAAATTATACTTAGAGCTCTCTGTATGAGCTGAGTGTAGGTTAATCTGTTTAAGGGATAGCTTTCAAACTGTTCTGAAATTAAATTTACTGGAAGTTTTCATCTGCTTCACTACTATAGCATTAAATGAAAATGCAAAATTCTCAGAGCATATGTGGGAATATATTGGATTCTCAGTGTCTAACTCTTCACTGGTTTCATCATAAAATCTAATCTCTAGATTCTTGGCCAATTAAAATGTTCTATCTTCTTTTTCTCTTGAGGTTTTTGCTCTAGCAGTTGAATTCCTATTCTTTGTATACAATGCACAAAACTGTTAAAATGGATTTTTAAATTGGCCATTTTCAGGGAAGCATGTGATTTACATCAAGATGTAGGAAGGTCAAAGCTTGTCAAACATTTCAACTACTGCTAATACTGTATTGATCCTAAGGAAAATCACTTCAACTGTTCTAAGCATATCTTATTGTGTTTCCTAAATCCAGATAGACCAGTTCAGAGCAGGGTACCTTCATCCTGGTCCCCAATAGAATTACTTTCACATTTGTATATGGCACTTTGTATATGGCTATCAATCCACAGTGAAGATTTTTATAAGAAATAGTTCTCTGAAATTCACAGTTACATTCATTTTCAGGATATGTAAAAGAATTTCTTTATTACGTCACAACTAGTCCTTTTACAAAGATCTTCCCAGGAGATTGTCCTGTCTGACCAGAATATTAAAATCAGCTGCGGATTGTACTTTTGCAAACTAAATTATTTTTTTCTTACAATTGCTATGAAGGCTGTGACTCAATTTTCCTTTACGTAGAAGTTGTTTAAAAAATTCCAAGATATTTTGGGTTCCACAGAAAATAACTAAATAGGTCATTACAGGATACATGTTAATATTTTTTCTGTTTTCCTTTTTTTATCCCCCCAGGTTTTAGAGATTCCCTGTTAATGTTTATTTTATGTAACTTTATGTAAACTTCTGGAAAGAAGTCAAGATTGGACAAAGTACTTGCCCCCTCCGGATCTCAGTTTCCTCATTCTAAAGCTTGAAAACTAGATTACGAAGCCTCCAAGATTCTTTCTTTCTGTAATTGTGAGTATTCAGAAGATGAAATATGTACTTCAGCTTCAGAGAAGACGGAAAGGATTTTAGTACCAATACAGAAGCAGCTGCTTACTCTGCCTACATAGAAAACCAGCTCTGCCTTCAGGAAATGGAAAATCCAATTCCTATCCCATCCTGTTAAGTTGCAAAGTCACACTCATTAGAACTGTACGCTTCAAGCAACACCTCTGAGTCCTTAGGAACTTATGAGGTTATTGTAGGTGGCTATAGCTCTCTGGCAGTTTAAAGCTACACTACGTGGTTCTGTTTATAATTGAGCCTCCAAAATGGATAAAGAAACAAAGGTTTTTGTATCAGTCATAAATTTCAGGGGACTATTTTATTTTGGGTTGAACTATTGCCAGTTACCTATGTTCTCTACTTTGTGAACCCAGAAAATCATAAAGTAAAATTGTTCCCCAGACCAAATAATGGCTCTCATCATCATGACAAGCTTATACAAACGCAAAAACAAACAAACAGGAGATGTAAATGAGCAAAAATTTGAAGGAACTACTACTCTGTAAATCAACAAGGAGCTATAAAGCAATGCAGTATTTTTTAAAGCTACTTTATGCTGTGCCTATGCCAAGAGCACAAATCGCGGCTGGCTCCGAGCACTAACTATATTTCACTATCATCTATTTTCCACTTGGGGTTTTTAAAGTGATTTGCGGACTGAAAAATGTTGGGGATGATGGCTTTTGAGTCTCCCATAGTACTGCAGTCAGCGTGGGAACTGAGAAACTGCAGGCCAACTGCCTCAAGAAGTTTGTCTTCCACTCAATGGTCTTGTCTGGAGATTAATTATTGTTTAAGACATCTCTAGGCTTTCCCGGGCACCTTGTATGAGGAGAACCTATTAAATTTTATGCCTTAGGATTCCTGCCCAACTCGTGAACTCTGCCATTCAACCAAATCTTTTTTCTACCTGCTTTGTCCCAGCCCCTGCCTCCTTCCAAGAAGGGAGTTCACCTAAAACGCCACAGTGATTGGTAGTAAAAAAAATAAAAAATTGTTCCTGTCCTGAGAATGTCAATAAAATAGATATGCAAAATTTCAATTCCTGTTCCATATTCTTTATTTGCCATCTCCCTTGCTGATTTTCCCATATTCGAGTCTGACGTTTTCAGTTCTTTCATTGTAAAAGCACCGCCAAGTAACAAACTGAAAAACTACAACACAGATGCCTAATCATTGACTCTACTCTAATTTCTTTTAATTGCACTCTTTTGGTTAGATTCCCATGTAGAAACCAATAAAAAAAGATCGTCCACATTTTATAAGGCCTGCAAATGTGAGCAGATTGTTTATGTGTGCCTGCGCACGTGTGCACATGTGTGGATAAAACAGCTTATTAATCCTGACTTCCAAACCTGCTCTTGCTTTCAAGTTGGACTGATAATACAGTTTCCTATCGATTCTTTCCACATGAGAAGCCTAGGAGGAAAAAAACCTTAGGAAAAACCTAGGCTCAAGTAAACTAAATTCAGAGGTTGTTTTTAACTATCTCCATCTGAAACTGCAGTTTCTATCACATAGAATATTCTACAACTACAAGTGATATTCTATAACCCTTATATATGTAATTCATAATAAAGTATAAGCTTAAGAAATTTAGCAAATCAGGGGCGCCTGGGTGGCTCAGTCGTTAAGCGTCTGCCTTCGGCTCAGATCATGATCCCAGAGTCCTGGGATCGAGCCCCTGCATCGGCTCCTTGCTCTGCAGGAAGCCTGCTTCTCCCGCTTCCATTCACTCTGCTTGTGTTCCCTCTCTCGCTGTGTTTCTCTCTGTCAAATAAATAAAATCTTTAAAAAAAAAAAAAGAAATTTAGCAAATCATTATTACTATAAATAACTCCGGCTTCTAAACAACTGAGCATTCATTAAGCTTATAAAACGACCCCAACTTGCAACACTCTTACTTCCTAACTTTGAGATAATTTGGAGGTAACAGAACGAAGTGTTTTAAATTGCAAGTCACACAGTTTTCTCACCCGAGGTGACTTGGAAGATTCCTATTTTCTTCTATTTTGTCAATCTTCTATAAAATTAGAATTTCAGAATTTATATCTTAAATTCACAGAGTAACAATTTTTTTTAATTTACCATAGTAATCAGATACCTGTCTTAGATGCTGAATCAGGATCAACAAGGAGGTTTTACTTTTTTTAAATATAGATTTATAAAACTAACTCCAAAAACTATGATTCAATAAGTCTGAGAAGGGTACAGAAATCTGTTTTGTTCTATTACTGACATATTTTATAATATATTATGTTAATTGTATAATTAATATATAATATTTTATACATGTAATTTATTAATATCATATAAACTTTAAGATAAAGAGCATTAACAGAGATAAGATGTTCATGATGCTATAATAATGACAAAGGGCTAATTCATATCAAAGCCATAACAATCATAAATATGTGTGTACCTAATAAAGAGTTTCAAAATACATGAAGCAAAAATAACAGAATAAAAGAGAGAAATACATGAAGAAATACGGAATCGGCAGTTTTAATATCCCTCTCTTACCAACTGCTAAAACTAATTTTAAACATACAGCAAAGACATAGAAGTTCTGAACAACACTATCAACCATCTTAACTTAATTGGTATTTATAAAACATCACACCCAACTGCAGAAAACACTTTCTTTTCAAGTGCACATGGTATGTTCAAAGGATAGAAAATACGTTGGGACAAAAACAAGTATCAATAAACTTAAATGTAATCAAATAGCATGTGTTCTCTGACCAAAATAGGATTAAATTAAAAATAAAGAACAATAAGACATCTAGAAATACCAACTACTCTGGAGGAAAAATAATTTTAAAAAACCCAAGAGTCAAAGAAGAAATTACAAGGAAAATTAGAAAATATTTCAAACTGTGAGATAATAAACATATTAATATTACAACTTAAAGGTAGAGCTATATTAGCCCTTACAGAGAAATGTATTTTTTTGAAAGATTTTATTTATACGAGAGACAGAGAGTGAGTGAGAGAGTGAGAGAGGAAAGCACGCATACAAGCTAGGGAACAGGCAGAGAGAGGGAGAAGCAGACACCATGCCGAGCAGGGAGCCTGATGGGGGCTCCATACCAGGACCACTGGGATCATGACCTGAGCCAAAGGCAGACACTTAACCAACTGAGCCACCCCGGTGCCCCAGAAATGTATTTTTTTTAATGTTTATAGTGGAAAACAAGTAGGGGCGCCTAGGTGGCTCAGTCCATTAAGCGTCCCACTGTTGATTTCTGCTCAGGCGGTGATCTCAGGGTTGTGAGATGGAGCCCTGTGTTAGGCTCTCTGCTGGTCCCTGAAGAACGTAGAGCCTGTTTGAGATTCTGTCTCTCCTTCTGCCCCTCGTCCTTCTTTAAAACAAAAAAGAAAGAAAGAACGAAAACAAGCAGAAAGGTATAGAATCAGTAACATTAAGTTCCACGTTAAAAAGCTGGAAAAAGAAGTGCAAACAAAACCCAAAGTAAGCAAAAAACAATGGACCAGAAAATAGGCAAACAACAGAGAAAAGTTACAAAGGCAAAACTTCATTCTTTGAAAAGATCAACAAAATGGATAAACCCCTAGGAATAAATAAAAGAAAAAGGAAAGAAGACAAACTATGTTTGGTTTGTCTCTAGCGATAGAAATCTCTAGGTTTCTATCATAACTAATTAACAACTTTGCTAATATAAAGTGTCCCCATTATTTGGATGTGTCAATTACCTCTTCATATTCACTTCTGAATAAGAAGTATTCTCATTGTAACTTATAGTAAAAAGTTTTCTTATAAGCCTCAAATATTTGAAATTCTATCAGGTAGTTGAAATATAACCTTATTTTTGTGTGCATGAGAAAACAGTTCCAATAATGAATTGATAGTGACAGCTATTAATTTACGCACAAAAAATTATTAAGAACTTCCAAATTGTTAAATTGTTAAATAGACTAACAGTTAATTCAAATATTAAGAGTTCATTAAGCAGACAACTTTAAAAATCATTTTATTCTTTTGAGCCTAAAAACATGTATGAGAATTATGATAATAAAAAGCAGAAAAATGGAAATTAGATTCTATCTGATTCTAACATTTGTAGAATTATGTGCTGTGCTAGTACTAATAACACTGAGCAAAAAATGGGTGCCTGGGTGGCTCAGTTGGTTGAGTGGCTGCCTTTGGAGTCCCAGGATCGAGTCCCACATCTGGCTCCATGCTCAGCATGGAATCCGCTTCTTCTTCTGACTCTCCTCCCTCTCATGCTCTCTCTCTCATTCTCTCTCTCTCTCTCAAAGCTTTTAAAAGGACAAAGGCCAGGAGTATTGCAATAATTGATATCTTCCCCCTTGGAAGGAAACACCAGGTGTGGGAAAGAAGCCTTCCTCCCAGGGGAGCTAAGGGCTTCTTTGTGCCAGGCCTGAATTGGATACTGAGGATATGAAGGAGAATCAGGCAAGGTCTCTGCTCAGGAGGAACACACAATATAGTGAAGGTGGTTTTCTCAACAGCCATCTAGATACCCTCTGGCTTTACTTCACTTCCTTTTTTTTTTCTTTTTTTTTAAGATTTTACCCATTAGAGAGGGATCACAAGTAGGCAGAGAGGCAGGCAGAGAGAGAGGGGGAAGCAGGCTCCCCGCTGAGCAGAGAGCCCGATGCAGGGCTCGATCCCAGGACCCTGAGATCATGACCTGAGCCGAAGGCAGAGGCTTCAACCCACTGAGCCACCCAGGTGCCCTTTACTTCACCTCCTATTCCATCTTTCACTCAGTGCAACTGGATTCTGCCCCAACCACACCAATGGAATGGCTCTCACTGATACATATTAGACAAATCCAGTAAGCATTGGTCTGTCCCCTCTGTCCTCCTCTCCTGGCTCTGCGAAGCCACATATTCCTGAATTTTCTTTTACTTCTCTGGCCATTCCTTTCTGCTTTTTCCTGCTAAGTGTTGGTGTTCCCAGAGCTCTCTCCTCCACCCTCTTGCTAAAGCAGTATCCACTCTCATAAGTTGCGCCCACATTTTTATTTCCATACGTGGACAAATATGAGAGAATTATTTCAACACCTAGAATGGAAGGATAATGTAAATAGACTGGACTAGGTTCCTAAGTTAAACATTTATTGATCTCTCAAAATCCGTGCATTCATTCAGTTATCACTTATACTGGCTT
Source organism: Procyon lotor (assembly GCA_028646535.1). Taxonomy (NCBI): domain Eukaryota; kingdom Metazoa; phylum Chordata; class Mammalia; order Carnivora; family Procyonidae; genus Procyon; species Procyon lotor. Next base: position 74,873,472 of record CM053606.1, on the reverse strand, counting down.
GGACTTTTGCCATTCTCATTTATTTTTTTAAGTGTTCATACATTTTTTTCTTAGGGGTCTCTATACCCAATGTGGGGCTTGAACTCACGACCCCAAGACTAAGTCACATGCTCTTCCAACTGGGTCAGCCAGGTGTCCCAGCCATTTCCGTTTATTATCAAGCATCACCCAGATTTTAATCAGTACTGAAATGTTAAAAATCAGGCTCCTATTACCCACATGGCTGGAGAAGGCCTCAGTAAAAGTTGTTTTGTTCTTATATGTAAATTAATTAACAAGTTAACAGTAAATTATTATGGCAACAACTTTTTTTTTTAAGATTATACTTATTTGAGACAGAGAGAGTGAGAGAGAGCATGGGGGTGGAGAGGGAGATGCAGACTCCCCATTGAGAAGGATTCCCGAAGTGGGGCTCAGTCCCAGGGCCCTGGGATCATGACCTGAGCCGAAGGCAGATGCCCAGCTCCCTGAGCCACCCAGGCATCCCTGAAACCCAAGTCTTTAATCAGTTTGGGGAAACCAGACAAGGCTCTGCATTTGTGCATTTCCAATCCGTATACAAAGCACATTTTATGTATATGTTGTGTCTTCAATTTCTAGTCTGATTAAACAGAGACAATTTTCCAGGAATCTGAAGTGTTAGTGTTTCATGAACCCCATTCCAAGGTGACTTCTAGGTAGTTAAATGTGGGGAAGGGTAGGCAACGGCTCTGAGTTTACAGTACAACTGGGTCTACATATGGATGGAACTTGCTAGAAGTTCCCAGTTTATGGAGAAGAGAGTGGGGTGGCTTCCGCTAATGTGTCCTGCAAAACAGCCAGCACACCTCACATCCTGGGGGCTTATAACTGCAAGGACCTGGAAAGAGGACAGGAAGACAGTGGATCAGGGAAGGTTAGGAGGAACAAAGAGGACATAGGATCAAGGGGAAGACCAAGATGCTTTAGTTGAAGGACTTCTCCCACTGTCTCTTTTCAGAGAAGCCTATAGAAGAAGGTAGCTAGGGATGGGTCAGAAATTCTGGATAGATTCTTCAATATCTTCGATTTTGCTTTCTCATTTCATCTATGGGGATACTGAAGCCTAGAAGGGGCAGGAAACTTCCTGAAAACAGATCGTTTGAAAAACAAAATAAATTTTTAAGGGTCGTCATGTTTTAAAAAAAAAAAAAAAAGTTTTTCTAAATTATATTCTCCTGAGAGAGCACAAAAAGTTTAGCAATAAAGTCACATGTGATGCTTACATGCCTAATACTTCTAACATGGTCAGGCAAAACCAACCAACCAAGCAACCCATATGAATAATAAGCTTTTAAATTTTGCCAACGCCTTACACTCATAATGAACTCTGACTAACTTTCTTGCCATAATATTTCTGGGTCCGATGCTGCATTAGTTTTCTATTACTGCAAACCTAGCACCTTAAAACAATACCTAGGTATTAGCTGATGGTTTTGTAGTTCAGAAGTCTGCTACAGCATGATTGGGTTCTCTGCGCATAGTATCAAGAGGCTGAAATCAAGGTGCCAACCAAGCCGAATTCTCATCTGGAGATTCTGAGGAAAACTCTTCCCAGTTCCTTCCTATCATTGCAGAATTTAGTTACTTCTGTTTGTAGGACTGAGGTCCCTGTTTCCTTGCCAGCTGAGTCAGGGGCTGCTTTTAGCTCCTAGAGGCCACTCACTTCTTTGGGACTTAATCCCCTGCACCCCATCTTTAAGCTGCCAATGGCACATTGAATCCTTCTGACCTTGTTTAAATCTCTGATGCTCTTTACCTCTAACTTCTAGACCTAGATTTAAAGGACACATATGATTGACCAGGCCCCATGGATAATTTCTCCATCTTAAAATCAACTGATTTGGGACCTTAATTACATGTACAAAATCCACTTTGCCATTTAACATAATATCATCATATTCATAATCCTAGGAATCATACAGGGTATGAACATCAAGGAGCAGGAATCTTGGGGGTCATCTCTGAATTCTCCTAATCACACCTACTGACAATATAGTAAATTGTACTAAACGATATTTCTTTTTTTTTTTTTTTTTTTGGTTTTTGTTTTTTGAGAGCTCAGTGCAGAGCGCAGTAGGGAGTGCTCAGCCTCACAACCCTGAGATCATAACATGAGCTGAAATCAAGAGTCCAACATTTAACTGACTGAGCTACTCAGGTACCCCCTAAACAAAATTTCATAAATGGAAAGTGATTTAAAAATTGCATGTAATGTCAATGACAACGTGACAAAAGTTGTGAGGGATTTTTAAATTACTTAAATAGATGTTTTGTTCATACTCTTTGTGGTTCAAAATTAATTCTAATAAAGCATAATGTAACAAAATTACTAGCTGTATGCAGAAAAATCTGGGGCCACTTTTATCATTCTTCTTGAGTCAAAGGCAAAAATCAAGACCCACAAGAAATTTTGGAATTGCCATTTAAATCAGATGGAGAAATAGCTATCACATCTTAAAACCTGCTTAAATAAAAGAAAGTCCTGTGATGCCTGGGTGGCTCAGTCAGTTAAGTGTCTGCCTTCAGCTGGGGTCATGATCCTTGGAGTCCTGGGACAGAGACCTGCATCTGACTCCCTGGAGTCTGCTTCTCCCTCTGCCTGCTGATCCTCCTGCTCGTATGCTCCTGCTCTCCGGCACTCATGCGCTTGCACACGCTCTCTCTCTCTCTCTCTGACAAATAAATAAAATCTTAAAAAAAAAAAAAAGTCTTAATATTTTATGTTGCAGATAAAAACACCAACACATCAGGTCTTACTTAATAACCGTTGGTTGTTTGCCCAGAAAGTTGTTCATAAACTAGATCAGACAAACTCTGTGCCTTGAGATTGCAACCATCTCTTAAAAGATATTTAATGTTATTAAAAAATAGTCTCCTATCACTCTATCAGAAGATGCTAAGATCACAGTGTAGAGCTAAAAATTGGAATGCAGGCAGAAATTCAAACAAAATTTTATTAGATAAGAAAGCCAATCAAGTCGCTCCATCGCTGCATTTCTAATTCTAAGTTTAAGGACAAATTTTCTCAAGAGATAATGTAAAGCAGGGCGTGCCTAAAAATATATTTGAATAAAAATATATAAATAAAGCAACCATAAGCCTGCTTCTGAAATATTCAGAAAGTGGTGCTCCCAACAATCTGCCAAACTTCTATGTGTGGAACTGGATCGCTTAGAAGAGCAGCAACTGCACTGACCAAACCTGAGTCCAGACTTTGTAGAGTCAGCGATCATCAGAAAGGAAGAAAAGCTTAATTCCCTGGCGGCAATATCACAACCCAGAAGTACCCTCTTCTGGAAGAAGTACTTGAGACAGATTTTGTCCCTTGCATGAGAGTATTTAATAGTGCAAAATGCACAGTGTAATGAACTTAAGAGAAATCAATAGCTAACAGTGCTAAAGAGTTATAAATCCTGGATTTTAATATCAAGCTTTTGAAATAGATCTAGTAAAAACTTTAGTAATAAAATTGTAATGATGGTATACATTTTTAATAAAATGTTAGATTTACTTTTGAATCAACTTTAGCCAAAAGGCAAATTTGGTGCACCTCTAGCTATGAATTTCACATTTTTAATTACACAATACTTTATTTTTCACTTGTTAAAAAAAGTCAGCTGTATCACTGTGGATTTCTGACTGATGAGGGAGCAGAAGGCGAGCTGAGGACAAAGCACAAGGCGACACCCAGCAACCTCCCTCGCCCCCCAGTCCTGGGCGGGATACACAAGATATTCCAGGCACTCGGGGCTGCCCAAAAACTAAGGGAAGGGAAAAACAAATGGTTAACTGACAGATCACAGTCCTGCAGAACAGAAGTCTCCAGCAGTGGACCAGTGTTTTGGTGATTAACAAGGAAATAGCATTCTCATCAATAGCCTAACTTCCAGACACCCATAACTCAATTTCCTGGAGCCCTAACATCACCCTCTCCTCCATGAGTGATGTGGGAAAGAGAGGCAAAAGGAAATGTAAAAAAAATCAAATTTCTTTAGGATCTGCAGCCCGTTGACAGGGACTTGTGATACAAAGAATATAACATTCCTCCCGGAGGCTCCCAAGTGTCTTAACGTTAAGGTTTTGCTAGAGGGAAAAACAATCTGAGCTTGACAACTGCCAAGGCCTCCAGCAGCCTGAGTGTCTTCTTTCCCATCTGAAAGTTCTTTTGCATACCTCCCTTCCTCCTTACCTACTCCAACGCCCCAGTATGTAATCTGCCATTCCTTAGAACCCCGATGCAATGCCGAAACTCTTTCTGCCTAGGGGTCCTGTCCCTGTGCTTTAATAAACTCACCTTTTTGCACCAAAGACGTTTCAAGAATTCTTTCTGGGTTGTCAGTTCCAGACCCCAATGACATTCCAAAACCACATCATGATCATGAAACAAATTTTTAGTGAAAAACTGCACTGCTTTGAGAGTTACTTCTCCTTCTTACGCCATGGGTGAGAATTTTTACTTTGTCACAACCAGCAATACACAATATCTGCATTCATCCTAAGTATCTGCAAAGAAATACCTAAAGCCAAGCCAGCATTGCCTTGTGAATTCTACTTTCCTCAACACCCTCCACTCACCAATCATTCTCAGTACTTCATTTCTGGTCACCAAGAAATGTGTGGATTTTTTCTCACACCAACCAATTTTCCAATTCTCTGCAGATACTAGACGGGGATCCTACCACGTAACACAATTCTGCCACTAACTCTGGAGACAGCTTCGGGTCCCACAGGTTGAGGTCTCAGAGCCACCAGACTGCCCCCCTCCACTCCAGACAACAGTTGCAAATCAAGGTTCTCACCTGTGCTCTCTCTTCTGGTTCAGTAGTTTGCTAGGATGGCTCAAGAATCAGGAAAGTACTTTACTTACTGATGTGATTTTGGAATATAGGCGAGACTTGGTGGCGTGAAGTGCGGAGCCAGCGATCAAGAAAGAATTCTTGAGATGTCTTCGGTGAAAAATGATGGTTTTATTAAAGCACAAGAGGACAGGATCCCTGGGCAGAACAAGCTGCTGCATCGGGGTTGTGAGGAATGACTGGCTATATATTGGGAGCTGGGGGAGGTAAGGAGAAAGGGACGGACAGGATACTGGAAGCCTAGCCATTGTCGAATTAAGGTTGTTTCCCCCTCCAGCAAGGCATTAACATGAAGACAGTGGGGAGATTCCTGGATGAATATCACAGGTATCCTACCCAGGAGTAGGGGCAGGGGTTGCAGGGGGTAAGCCTGTGCCTTGTCCTCAACTGGCCTTCTGCTCCCTCACCAGTACTATTACCCATGTATTATATAGGGATTCAACTCAGAAGTGCCAGATAAAAGAGATAATGTAGAGAGCAAAATGGAGTCTCTCCTGTCAAGCAGGGGCCTGTGTCAGTCAAGCAACGACGCAAGCAGGTGAGGTACTGTAGCCACTTGATATCACCGGGACCAGCATCACCGACACCCCAGAATTGATAAGGAGCAGAACCTGAGGAGGTGGGCGTGGACACAAAACGGATGAAATCCCCTTAAAAAGGGGAGGATTTGGGCAGCCAGCTGTCAGACTCTCCAGACGTGACCCTTCTATGTCTGACCACTTAAAACAGAGCCAAAGGCTCTGCCCGATGATCTCCGAACAAAACTGGGATCCTTCGCTGCTTGAACGTCAGAAGCGGTAAGTGCGAGCGCTGACCCGGGCCGGGCCGACGCCTTATCTCAACTGCGCGCCCCCAGACTGACTTTGCCTTTGGGTCGTTAACTTCCCGCACCCCTTCTGTAATCTCATTGGTTGTGTGGTTTGTCTTCTGTCCTGCTCTGCGGGCTATGTAAGCGGCCAAGTTTCATCAATGACGGTGAAACGTCATTGAGTTTGGAATCGGAGTTAACTTTGCTTTGTGATCGCATGAAGCTGACATTGCGGAGACACAACTCGTGTGTGCACCTCCGTGGTGTGCTCAAGACAGATGGATAGAGCAAGGTAGGGAGATTGCGGCCACTGAACTTCCTGCCCTCTCCGGGTGCTCCTCCTACCCAGCATCTCCTGGTGTACGGGTTTTATAGAAGCTTCATTACATAGGCATAATTGGTTAAATCATTGGCCTTTGATTAAGTTGATCTCCAGACCCTCTTCTCTCTCAGGGAGGAGGGAAGTGGCAGTGGCTGAAACTTCCAACTCTCTAATCACGTGGTTGTTCCCCAGGCAATCAGCCCCCATCCTGAGGTTACTCTGGGTCCCCCAGCCATCTGTCATCTTATTAGCATACAGAAAAGGCACTTATCACTTCAGAAGTTCTAAGGGTTGTGCTCCAGGGAACACCTTAGCTGAAGATCAAAATACTGATTTCTTCTTGTATCACATTAGACCCGAGCTTTTTAAAATTTATAACACAGTTGATTTATATCTATTATTAACCCATTCTGCACACGGAAGCATTGGAAATTGTGTTTGTCTAAATTTATTTTGCATTAAGCTTTACCCATGAATTAAAGTATATTAACTTCAAAAGCCAAAGAGCAATGGCTTTCAGGAAGTGATTTATTTGCAGGGAATGGAGTCACGGCCAGGTTAAGAAAAAAAATTTATGTATTTATAAAATGGCCATAAATATTGAGGGCTTGGAGGAACAACTATTTCCTTCAAAAACTGGACTGAACTAATTGGATATTTATGCTTATATCAGAATCTTAACATTAAATTATACTATAGGTTTCAAAAAACCCCTGTGACTCACATTATGAACATATAAATATACTTTATATTATCTCACACATATGGTAGAAAAACACAGAAAAAACTTGTCTGAAAAAATATACAATTGCTCAAGGGCTTTTAGAAAAGTCCACCTAACCTTTAATGCTGAATGAAATAAGGTTTGATTTGATTTTCCCTTAAATCTACTTAACAAAAGGAAAGAAAACCATAAAACAATGACTCAAAGGAATATATATAAAGATGTTATTGTATTCTATTTAAGTGATAAGTAAACTAAAAAAGTAAAGCCTAAATAGGGTGTCTCTTGATCAGATGGGGACCCCCAATGGGAGGCAAGGATGTAGGGAAGCCAGTGGCACAGGCAATGGTAAGAACTTTCCTGAGACCAACAGACACATGAAAAAATGCTCCACATCGCTTGTCACCAGGGTGATACAAATCAAAACCACAATGAGATACAACCTAACATCAGTCCAAACAGCTCAAATTAACAAGGCAGGAAACAGATGTTGGCAAGGATGTGGAGGAAGGCGAACCCTCTTACACTGTTAGTGAGAATGCAAGCTGGTGCAGCCACTCTGGAAAACAGTACGGAGGTTCCCCAGGACATTAAAAATAGAGCTACCCTACAATCCACCGATTGCACTACTGTTACCCCAAAGAATCAGATGTAGTGAAAAGAAGGGGCACATGCACCCCAATGTTCATAGCACCCATACCCACAAAAGCCAAACTGTGGAAGGAGCTGAGATGCCCTTCAACAGACGAATGCATAAAGAAGATGTGGTCCATATACACAGAGGAATATTACTCAGCCATCAGAAAGGATGAACACACCTACCATTTACACCGACATGGAGGGCACTGGAGGGGATTATGCTAAGTGAACTAAGTCAATCAGAGAAAGATCATTATCATATGGTTTCACTCATATGTGAAATATAAGAAATAGCGCAGAGGATCCTAAGGGAAGAGAGGGAAAACTGAATGGGAAGAAATCAGAGAGGGAGACAAACTATGAGAGACTCTTGATGCCAGGAAACAACCTGGAAAGGGAGGTGGGTGGGGGAATGGGTAACTGGGTGATGGGCACTAAGAAGGACACGTGATGTGATGAGCGCTGGGTTTTATACGCAACTAATGAATCACTGAACGCCACACCAAAAACTAATGATGTACTATATATTGGCTAGTTGAATTTAAATTCAAAAATAAAAGAATTCACCTGAGACAGAACAAAGGAGATAGAATTTTACTGAATACACTGCAAGGGAACAGCAGGCAGGACAGCACAGGAGAGGCTGTCTGCCAGGAGGCTGTGGGTAGGGGCCATTTTTAAAGAGGGCAGGTGAGGGAGGTATGGCGATGTATGGAATTCTCCCCTTTTTGGTAACTATGCCTGCTTGTACGTGGCCCAATGGTCTGTTAGGGCCTATGGATAGACATTTTGAGGTGGGTCACCTTATGGGCCTTTTCTACATTCCATTGCCCAAGCCTGTTTGCCTAAAAGTGGCCTCCGCATAAACTTATGATTCTAAAATGCTCTCAGTTTACCCCTGCTATAGTGGGTGCAATTGTTCTAACTCTAATTTAAAATTGAACATCTTGCTGCATCGGACCTCAGCTGGACTGCCAACTATGTCAAAAGGCTATCGAGAAAAAGAAGTTTTTAAATATTTTAATAGCTTCAAATCTATTTAGATGATTAGGATGGAATAGATAGGAGTCTTTAAAGTAGATACAGGGGTGCCTGGGTGGCTCAGTGGGTTAAAGCCTCTGCCTTTGGTTCAGGTCATGATCTCAGGGTCCTGGGACCGAGTCCTGCATCGCGCTCTCTGCTCAGCAGGGAGCCTGCTTCCCCCTCTCTGCCTGCCTCTCTGCCTACTTGTGATCTCTCTCCCTGTCAAATAAATAAATAAAATCTTTAAAAAATAAAAAATAAATAAATAAATAAACCCTTATGAAAAAAATAAAGTAGATACAGATTGAAATTTCAAAGAGTGGATGACACTTTCTTTTTCGAAATAAACACGTGAACATGGCAGATTCACTGAAATGTCCTTGGGACTAATAGATGTGGTTTTAGTCAGAACTTCAAAGAGGATGTCAGAGTGAAAGTTGTATTTTTTTATTTTAGTTTATTTTTGCTGACAGAACAAGTGTGGGAGGCACATACAAAGATTATATGAAGTGAACTACTACTGAAACTTCAAAATGACACTCCTATATAAAAAAGTCAGTTGAGTTTAAAATGGAAAAGTCATTAAGTCACGTGAGCTTATGGTGACAGGCATCATATGGTTCATCAGCAAACTTCCTAGTCATGTGCATAAATATATTGCAGAGTTAGACAAAAATTCCTCCCAGCACAAATTCTGCTAGGAGATCAAATAGTGAAGGACAGGTCACTGTGTCCTGAAGTTAGGAAATGTTCTCCTCAGACCTCCCTTTTCAGAGCTCTGTTAAACGTAGACCCCAATCTACTCTGCCGTTGGGTTCTCAGTGGCTTTGATCTGGCCTTCCACCATTCTGCTTTACAAAACAGAAAAGTCCCTCTTATTAATGGCTTACATTTGCTGACGTGAGATTAACTGAATCTTATTGCAAAAGAGCGTCTAATTAATATGTACATGAATTTGCATTTTATGTCACAATATTTATATTTTCCCCCTATGAAAGTAATTTCAGGCTTCAGCAATTAACTATATCTAATTTAATCCTTTTGTGATAACTGTAGGAAGGAAAGAATAGGAGGGATATCACTGAGGTCTTCAAAACAAAGGAGTTCCTGGTGACCTGGCTATTAGTGCTAAAAACATATCAGGAGGTAAAAGGTGCTATTATTCTCCACTGCTGATTCTCCCAAGACCTACAGCTCTCTCTACCCTCCCTCCAGACTCCCACCTCTTTCTGGAGAGTCCTGCTCTCTTTTAACTACCTCTTATCATCGACACATGCATATTTTCTTTTCTGGTCCATTTGACATTACTGTAGTTTAGTTAGTTTTTAATTATATTTTCTACCATAGTATCCCTATTATGATGACTTGGAACACAGCCCTGTGCCTCTGATATTTGTGGTTCCCATTTAGCTCTGCCTTTCCAGGAGACTCTCGGTTTAAAATATTCGGCCCCATTGTCTTCATAAATGCACTCATACCTATCAAACCATCTGTCCTTGATTTTAGTTTCTAAAATAATGCACCTTGGCCCTCTTGGTTGGAATTTGAAATGCTTTTTTTCTCAGGGAAACATTATAAATGTTGGTAAGATGCCCAGGCAAGGCCCAAAGTTCATTTAGCCCATTGCTGAATATAATATAGATAATATTAATTATTAATGAATGATTTCCAATTAATCCACAATCCCGCATTAATTTCATGTGGACAAGGGGTTAGAGAGAGAGAGTATGGGTTAGAGAGTATGGGTTCACACCAAAGGACAGCAGGGCGCTGACAGAGGGAGGTAATGTTGGCAAAGAATACAAACAACCGTTACTGGAAGTATCTGTGAGTCACACCTTTGCAGATTGTAAGGAACCAAGATGCAGCCAGTTCCTCTCAAGCCATGACAGTATTTTATACAGATGATCAGGGAAGTACACAAGAACAGGAAAGAATCCCCATCACCAGAGAGCTGAAAGTCAGGGGGAAAATCTGACAGGTCTTGGTCTGTCCCAGCCAGCCCCACCTTACACCTGTTATTCTGGCGTCATTAACAGCACCGCTTCCATTCTCGGAAGTGTTTGGTTTGTATTACAGTTTACATGGTTACTCTACGCAGAATCGCACTGAACCAAAGCATGACATTTGTAGGTCGGAAAATGCCTGCAGGAGGGCAGGAGTTGGCACTCACCCCAACCATCTGTCCAGTTCAGTAGGCTGTTGCCTGAGCAAGGGCCAATCCATTAAATCGCTAGATTATGGGACTAATTCTAACCAATAACGTGCAACTCGTCAGTTCTAGAGGCAAATAATGTCACATTCATTTATTCGGTGTATTCTTTACGGAGTGCCACTATGTCTCAGGTGCTGTTCGAGGCATTGCAGAACCACTAGTGAAAAAAAAGTACAAAATCCCTGCTCTTGTGGTATTTACATACTAGTTACATATTTATTGAATACTTCTACCTGCTGGGCACTGTTGTTATCATATTATGTACGCAATCCCGAGCAGTCCTCCATGGAACTCTGTGGAGTGAGTCCTGTTACAGTTGTCATCACCATAATTATCATCAAGGACTGCACCACAGAGTGTAGAAATGTCAAGATGGGACAACTGGTGAGTGGCAGCCCTAGGATTTGAACTCAGACAGTCTAGTTCTGAGTCCCTGCTCATGACCATTATATTACATCACTTCCTTGTTTGCAGGAAGTGTAGTTTCTCTCTTGAGAACTTCCAGGCATTGAAAAGAATCTCGGGGTTATAAAAGTCCAAGAGAGACCAGCCCTACTAAAGATGTCAAAGAAAATTTGAACTGGGACATGAATGAGCTACTACTACCCTTGCCTTCTCCTATCAATTTTCAGCACCGGCACGGCACAATTTAACAGATTTTTGTCCATTTCTCAGAGAAGCCCTTGCAAAGCAATTGCCCATTGGTACCATATGCTCGAAACTTACACTTCTCTTCGATCACACGCACATGCTTAGTCATTGTCTTCCGAGTCAATATACCATTGGCATGGCTGAGTTCTAAAGCATGTTCAGGCTTTGCTACACTTTGCTAAATCTAACTTTCCAGACTGTGAACACTTAGACTCTTGCCTTCCAACCAGGTCATTAGCTTAGAAGCCACCTTTCCTGAAAAAATAATTAATTAAAAAATACATATATATACTTCTTTTCCTTCCTCAGTATGTCAGTTGTCTATAAGAAGATCATTTCCAAGTACTGGAGGGTTTTATGCCAGGAATGCAAGATTAAATACTTAAAAATTAATCAAAGCAACTCACCACATTAACAAGTTAAGGGGAACAATTTTATGATCCTCTCAATAATTACAAAAAAATAAGTGTATAAAATTCAACATGCACAATAAAAACCTGAGCAAACTAGGAATAGAAGGGAATTATCTCAACTCAATAAGGGATATCTATGAAAAACCTTTAATCTCTGTATTGTTAAATTAATGAATGTTTGCCCTAAAATCAGGAACACATTAAGAATGCCTCCTCTTAGGGCACCTGAATGGCTCAGTTGTTGGGCATCTGCCTTCGGCTCAGGTCATGATCCGAGAGTCCTGGGATGGAGCCCCGCATCAGGCTCCCTGCTCTGTGGGAAGCCTGCTTCTCCCGCTACCATTCCCTCTGCTTGTCCTCTCTCGCTGTGTCTCTCTCTGTCAAATAAATAAAATCTTTAAAAAAAAAAAAAGAATGCCTCCTCTTATTCCTTTTTTTCAACATTGTAATGGAGGTCCCAGCAATCCAAGAAAACAGGAAAAAGAAATAGGCATAACAACTTCCAAAGAAAAAAGTAAAACTGCTTCTATTCTAAGATAATATGATTGTTTATGTAAAAATTTATGAGGAGTCTATAAAATCATCATAATTAGTTTTAAATCTAAAATGATTGTAGGATACCAGATCAACATAAAAATTTAATAGCAAGTCAGTAAATTATATTTCTATAAACTGCCAATCAAAATTAGGAAATAAATTTACAAAGCAATACTGTTCAAAATAGCAACAAAACCCACATAATATTTAGAAATTTTAATTAATATGCAAGATCTCTACACTGAATACTATAAAAAAATGGAGAAATAAAATGAAGACTTAAATAAATGAAGAGATAAACTATGTTAATGAATTGAAAGACTTAATATTCTTAAGACATCAATTTCCTCTGTACCACCAGGGGCAGTTAGGCAGGGTTTAGTTGTTAAAGACTTACAGAACCCAAAATGACAAAAGCTTACATATCTAACAGTTTATTGCAGGAAAAGAATGTGATATAACAACACCTGAAGGGGCTTTAAGATACTTTAAGCATTCTAGAGAAGCCAAGGGCAAACGCCAGTTGTCTTCCCTCTGTAAGGTTCACAAGTAGACATACTTTCTCTCTTGGATTAGAAACCACAAAATGTGGTTTCCTCAGAACCAGGAAATCTGAAATGGAAGCTCAGCTGGGATTTTTTTATAGCCGGCTGGTCAAACAGACTCTTCTGCTATGTAACTGGTGCCAACAGCAGAGCTTTCCAAGGGTCTCCGTGAGACCAGATACAAATCATCTAGCCAACGATTATCAATAAATAAGACAGGAAAGCTGATACACCTGACCCTGAAATTCCTAGGTCCACAACTACAAAGCAAAACTATTAATCAGCGTGGTGTATGCCTTAAACAGAGGTTAGTACACTGTAGGAACTTTAGCAAAACATCTCAGGCCAAATGCATGGCTGCCGGAATTAACCTTCATGGCAAAATCCCTCAAAAGAGTTAGAATCAACATTGTCTTTATCAAAATCCTAGCAGATCTTTTTTGCTGAAACTGAGACATTTTAAAATACATACAGAAATCCAATCTCAAATAAAACAATACTAAAAAAAAAATGATGTTAGAGAACTCACATTGCTTGATTTCAAGACTTACTATAAAAGTACTGTAATCAAAATCATATGGAGTTGACATATTACAGATAACTACGTTCCAGAAATAGAATGAAGTCCAGAAATAAGCCCTCACAAGTATAATTAAGTGATTCTTAACAAAGGCATCAAAGTAATTCACACATCTCCTTACTTCTCCCACTAAGTACAGCTAAAAATATCCAAAAAAAAAAAAAAAAAAAGCATTTCAACCTGAGGAAAAACACATTGGTGAATCCTTTAGGCTTTATTTTGTTTAATATATCCCGCCATGGGTGGTAAACGAGCCAGCAAACCTGGAAATACCTACAAGCATAGACAAAAATGCCGCCTGAAAGCTGTCTGCGTTCTCTAGCAAAGGACTTTGATAGGGTAGGCTAGCCTCTGTTATTTATTTATTTATTCATTCATTCATTATTTTTTTTATTTTATCTATCTATCCATTTATCTATCTATCTAACTATTGGTAACCTATTTTCTCTCTGCTATTCAGGTTGGATAATTTTCCAACATTCCCTAGTTGTAAATGAGGCACTCATACCTCATCCCAACCCACTGGGGTGGATCAGAGAAGGGTCAATACTGGGACTTTTATGTCTTTATTTTATTTTTTTGACATACAATTCGTCTATATTGCAACTAAAGCTTCATAATGAACAGAACAAATACTAAGGTATAACTTACTCTATAATTTTGCAAATAGTGAATTCATAGTTGGAGAGAAATGAAATATGCATGCCAACTCCCAATAATCAACAAGTATTAACAAATTGCATAATACGAGGGAGCACAAAGGTGTACAAAATAGCTCAGGCTTCAGGAAATCTATAATATAACAAAGAAGACATACATGTAAGAAGGTTTTTGTAATAGTTTTTGCTAGTATTTCCCGAGTGCTTACTTAAGGTCTTCTGAAACTTCTTAAACATTTTACTTATATTGTTTAATCCTCAGAGCAATCCAGTGGGTAGTTATTATCATCATTCCCATTTTACAGATGAGTAAACTGAGGTTCAGAGGCTCAATAATTTATTCAAGATCATATAGCTAGCAACTGGAAAATCCAGAATTAAAACTCCAGTAATCTATCTTCAAAGGCTTTATTGTAAATCCCCACATCATCACAACATGTGAGCCAAGATCTGTCTTTCTAAATTTTTTTAATGTTTGAAATCGGTTTAGTTTTTAAATTTTTAACTAAACGTTTAAAAACTTTTCTGTCCTTAGCATATAGTGTCTGGAACATGACCAATTCTTGGTACATGTTTTGTGATGTGCACTAAGCTACTTACCAATAAATCAAAATGAAAACGTATTTGATATCTACAGTGTGGTAGGCTCTAGGCTATCTATTTCATGAATAGCATGCAGTTTAATCCTCACACAGCCTATGACATACTTATTATCATACCATTATTGCAACTGAGATGCTGGCCAAGTTAAGAAATGCATCCAAGGGGGCACCTGGGTGGCTCAGTGGGTTAAGCCTCTGCCTTCTGCTCAGGTCATGATCTCAGGGTCCTGGGATCGAGCCCCGCATTGGGCTCTCTGCTCAACAGGGAGCCTGCTTCCCACCCCCACCCCCTACCTGCCTACTTGTGATATCTCTCTCTCTTTCTCTATCAAATAAATAAATAAAATCTTAAAAAAGAAGAAAGAAAGAAAGAAAGAAAGAAAGAAAGAAAGAAAGAAAGAAAGAAAGAAAGAAAGAAAGAAAGAAAGAAAGAGAAAGAAAGAAATGCATCCAAGGACTACTCAACTAGCCCCAGATGGGGCTGATATTTGTACACAGTCTGCTACCAAGACTCAGGTATTTCCTTTCCACCATACAAATAGTTTCCGAGACATTAGCGCATTGATAAAGTATTCATAGCCCAAAGAGGAACTCATTCTTATTATATTGTCTGGAGTTGAGCCAGGACTAACAACATAAAGTGTCCCTGTGTCTGATTTGTGTGAGGTCACTTGTACCTGATGGATCTCCTTCTGCAGTGCTAACACTGCCTTGGAGGAACTCTTCCAGGAAGGGCCAGAAGGGTTTCTTCTCGGGCATCTGATCTTGCTATCCTCACCTGGTGGGAAAGATACAAGGCCGTTCACAAGTGCTGTGAACCACTGCAAGTCCCCTGCCTCAGCTATATCTTCCTGCTCTGAGAATAAAGCTGCCAAAAACATCTTGTTGGGAATTGGAAGACAAATCTCACGTTGCTTCCCCAAAGCTAAGTCCAAGTGGAGCAATTCTTCCCCTAACTGAGATATTTTCACCTAATTAAGTGCAAAATTAAAGCTTGTCTCTGCTCAGCTAATTTTCCTAACTCTAACTTGTTAGTTATTCATTAAAAACCAGCCAGAAACGGTACTTATTTTAACTCTCTGGAGCCTTTTCCTCCTCTGCCTCAAAAGAGAAAAAAAAAATAATTACCTTAAACTAATAATTGTCTTCTGTCCAGCAGTGTGACTGGGAGACAGCTAGTCCTTCCATTGTTTATTCTGGACCTCAGCTTCATTAAGAGAAACAAGGCTGGCAGATGTAGCCTCAAAATCCAGCACCATCACTTATTCTTTATGTGACGTTATGCTAAATATCTAGTAACACTCTTGAGTCTCACTATCTTCATCTACAAAAGGAAAAAGATATAACTGAATCCTTACCTTAACATATATATGGTGCTTAGCTTAAGTTATGGCACAAAATGTATGTATTCAAAAAATATTAGTACCTCTCCCCTATTCACCCTTTTATTCATGACTCAATAAAAACTCCTTGTGTTGCCAGTCCAAAGCTATCATTTAATCCAACCTTAGCTTTTTTCCGTCAATATTCTTCTGGAAGCCTTTAAACATTAATAGAATATTTAAACAAATATGGCGTCCTTTCGAATCCAAACTAATGTTTAAGAGAATGGAAATCAAATCAGTGCGTAACATGAAACTAGAGAGAAGGCTAGTATGCTGAATGCTAGATTTAGGAATCAAAAAAGATTTCATCAAATATAATTATGGGCTGACTCCAACTAGCATTTAGCATGTGTAAATAAATCTAGGGCACAAATCCAAAAATATAGCAGAACATACACAACCTCTTAAGGATTTAGTTTTCTATGAGATTAATAAGGATGAACAATCGATGTGTAAATTTATACACAGTAAAAGGGATTATCTTATTAAATGTATGGTCTATTTAATTCATCTTTAAAATGTGGAGGTTGCCCAAAATCATTCTACTTTATCTACACTACTAGGTATAAAGTACCAGAACAAGGAAGATTATCCCATTTTACCCTGAGTTAATCAGAATACACTTAATTTGGGGTATTAAAATGAATGAGACTTCAGAATGCTAGGATGCATGCTGAAGAGTGCCTGAGAGAGTAAGAGCGTTCAATACAAGAGCATATGAGCTGTGGTTGGAGTCCCAAAAAAAAAAAAAGGCAGGCTTGTGTAGATAAGGGACCTTATATATTACGCCAAAGAGAAATTAGACTTTTTTTTTTTCTATATGCCCCAAGGAACAACACAAAAGAGCAATGAGTGTAATTTTCCGGGAGCCAGATTTCATTTCAATATAAGAAAGAACTTCTTAACAATTATACCTATTATTAAATTGGACAGACTATCTTTTAAAAGTATCCAAATCACTGATGGTTTTAAGATAAAAGCATTAGAATTTTTTCTCCTTAGGAAATGACCTCTGATGGTCTCTGATATGGTCTCCATGTAGTCCATATAAACCCACAGACGGATTTCCTGGAGTGCTTTGTACTGTTGATTCCATCTCCATGTAGGGCTGAAAAGAATGACAAGAATGACCCATGTTTATCTCTGAAACTGTGTTGCTTTTGATGTTGTGTCACTGTGCACAGAAGCAAGTGCAGTTAAGGTCCTGCATATGGTCCAGATGAAAAGCACCGTAGCCTTGCGAGTTAAGTACCGCTTTGATTCATTGTTTATGCTGGAAATTTTTCTCCCCATGGAATGTAAGTAAACTTAGTGCTTGTCACCAATAAATGGTAATACTAAATTTTTTTTTTGTTAATTTATTCTCAAGTGCCACTACTGCTAGGTTGGTCCCCTCCCAACCTGCCTCCTGCCTTTTTTTTAAGAAAGAAAGAAAGAAAAAAAAAAAAAAAAAACAAACACTTTGTAATGCCTGTGACTTCTGTTTGGGCAAAATTCTGAAGATCTGAAATAACTTTTTATCAAAACATTGATCAATAAATGGTTTATTAAAATTAAAAATCTCTTATTTTAGGATCTGAGGTTGTGTTTCATCCCCAACATCTGAGATCTATAAGCATGTCTACCCCGGAAGTAAGCCTAGGGTAAGAAAAGGATGTGGAATCCTGCTAAATGAGACCCCCCACACACACACACACACACATATATATTATATATTTTATTCAAAATTATTTCCTGATTTTTTTAAAATAATTATCACCTACCAAATGGTAATAATGTTCACAAAGACTAACAAGTATTGAGTCCTTACTGGGTAGTAAGCCCAATGCCAATATTCTTCACAGATTATTCCATTTAATCCCAATACAATTCCAGTACTTGAATGTGCACACCTCCTAACTACATCAGTGCTACCGTTAGACCCGTTTTACAGGTGAGGAAACAAAGAAATGAAGAAACATTGTTATACTCGTTATTAGAAGAAAAGTCTAATGTTTCTTTGGCAGACTATCTGAGGTCGACTGCATTGTCTCACAATTCAGCAACATAAGTACTAATTAGAAGCGTCAAGAGACACATTCAGGACACTCAAACTCTGAAGCTTGAGTAATGAACCTGCCAAACCAGAAATCATGTGTTTTTCTTTTCGAGTCTCCACGTGATACACCGAACTAATGCATATTATATTCCTCACAAACTTAACTTCTTTACCAAAACCCATTACCTCTGGTTCCTTCTTTGATTCTTCACTCCCTGTACTTCCTCCATCATTCTGTTTCCCTCCCCCTTGCCCTCAGCCTCACCAACTCTTTCTGGACCAGTTTTGCTCCTTCTGTCAGTTTTCTTTCCACCCTCCTATCTTAGCTAAGGGCACAGAATTCACCAAGTTTGCCAATCTGTCTTGCATCCTCTCAGCTGAGATCTATTTATCATTTTATCCCAAGAATTGCCTAGGAAGGGAATTTTTCTCAAGGCATCTACAGAGCTTGGGCTTATGATAAGATAAGTGGAACCAGTGGGGAAATTAATTTGTTTCAGCTGCATTAGAAATCCACATTTGCGTTTTGTGTATCCTTTCAAGCTCGCCTCCTTCTACTTTGTAATTAATATTCCAGAGTCTTGATCGCAGAGTGTATACCCATCACAGGAAAACTGTGTAGTTCTTTCTTTTGATATTTTTTTTGTTCACATGCCAAACACTGCTGTGCAGTCTTCCCAGGGGGATTCTAGTTCAACTCCAAAAGTTGTTAACATAAGGCTGAGCCTGTACTGTGACCTTATTATGACAGCTTGTTCAAAACTACAAAAGACAAAGGACAGGAAAAAGTTTAGAAATCGTGTCTGCTACATACACACATGGTCTCCACAATATGCTAACTTTGGAAATGGTGGAAGCCACAGTCCTAGAAGAAAAACAAAAGCAGTGAACCATCCCTGATTCCTTGCAGCCATTTCAATAGTCAGCAGCTCTCTGGAATCCAAAATCAATCTATTAAAATGCACAGGTGGCCACTATTCAGATAGGCTTCTGTGGTAATTATTCAGAAGGATCCTTTGAAAATATTTTATCATTTTATTCAAATTATTCAACATCTAAGTTAATCCTAAGTGTTAGCATGGAATTCTCTCCATCTAAGAAGGTGAAAAAAAAAAACAAACCTATGCAAATTCATCTAGCAGAATGGCTTGAAACAAGCAAGCAGTGGTGAGCATAGAATAGGTACACAATGTAGCATTAAGATAAGAAAACAGAAAAAAAAGATAAGAAAACAGAATTTAAGTAACATGAAACCCTTTCTTAAAACTACATATATTACACAAATGTTATTTAGAGTGGTGACAAATTTGAAGCAACAAAAATATCCAACAATGGGAAGTTGATTATGAACTGTGGTATGTTCATCTCATGGAATGTCACATAGTTGCTCAAAAAGACATTAATAGGAGTTATAATACCATAAAGACACATTTATTATATAATGAAAAAGTGGGACCAAAATTTACGTATGCAATATAGTCACAATTTTATAAATAAAACGCATAGAGGAAAGGTTTTACATGGAACACAAATAGTTTTAGTCTTTTTTGTTTTCCAATGTTTCCAGGTATTCTTTAATGAGTATGCATTTTTTTATAATGTAAAATTATAAAAATGTTTGTAAAATATTTGAAAAGTAAATTGTTGAAATCTGTTAATGATAAAGACTGCCATGTCCTACAACCCAACGATTCCATTCCTAGGTGTGTGGTAGCCAAAAGAAATTTTCACACCTGTACACAAGAATGCAAGTACAAGCATGTTCATCGTATCATCGACTAGCAGCAAGAGAACAGAAAATAAATTCTGGTGTGTTTTTTTTAAGCAACAGTAAAATTGAACTAAGCCAGAGCTCTGTGTATCAACACAGGTAAATCTCAGAAGCATAACAGTGACCAAAAAAAGAGGGAAAAAATCAAGTTGCAGAAAATACATGTAGTATGATGTTTTTATAAAGTCTAAAACATCCCAGAGAGTAGTATCTATTATTCTTGCATGCTTATATTTGTAGTAAATGTAAACAATAAAAGAAAGGCATGGATGGAGTACATACCAAATTCTAAACAGTGCAAACCTCTGGAAGGAGGGAGAAGAGATTAAATCAGAGAGAGATTATATAGGCTTTTTCCTGTTTCTGTGTTTCATTATATTTTTAAAAAAGATTTAAGACAACGAAGGTAAAAAGTGATAAGATTCGACAAAGCCAAGTAGTAGGAATCTGTGTCCTTGTTTATGATTATTCCTTTCAATATGCTTGAAACATTTCATAATGCCAGGTAAGATGAACTATCTTTTAATATATGTGGAGTGAGAAAATTATTTCCATTGGGGAAACAAGTAGCAAATTTCTGTATTATCTCACACAAGATAAAGTTATTTTTATATATCAAAATTTGTTGAGTACAAGAGGCTAAAAGTAGTTCTGCTTAAAATATGTGTTTAAATGGTCAGAAATGAGAGGAAACTAGAAAATCAAATAGAAAATTGCAAATTACCAAATGAAAAAGGTAACAACCCAAGAAATTGGTAGTCTGAGCAGTTTTTTAATCTGAGGCATGTTTGATGACCCAGAAGGCTGTATAGGATGTATTTATGGGTGTGCACTCTATACTGTGGTCATTTTATCATAGTTTGAATCTTAGCTCTGACACTTATTGGCTAATTACCCAAGACAAGTTACATATTTTGATTAGGTCGTCATGCTTTTATTTCTTCATGTATTAAGTATAGAAAATATGAATAATTACTTCATAAGCTAAATGTGAGGGAAGGGGAGATGAATTATTACACAGAAAATGCTTAAAATTGTGCATAGCTCCTTTATGGCTTCAACGTTAGCTGAAAAATCACTGTCTCAGAAAGGAATTCACTCAAATACCAATCTAAAAATCCATTCACTCTCCATCACTACAATCGCAGTTTTACCATCTTCACAACACTTAATATTTTCTTATTTTAAGTACTGACTTGTTTACTAGGTATTTTCCATAGCTTACAGTATGATATAAGCTCCATGAAGCAGACCCCATCCCTGTCTTCTTCACCACAGTATTTCCAGGACCCACATCAGTGCCTGGCAAAAATATGGATTAAATGAAGAATAAAAGGCACATCTCTAGGAGTGAAGGAGTCTTGATAAACTTGGATGTTTATTCTTGGATATTCTTCCAGATACATAGGAATTGTGTGCAGTCAGATTTGTTTAAAAAATACTAATTCAGCTATAATCAATATCAAATCATTCAACGTTCCCTGTTAACAGTATCCCCTTAACAGAAACTGTGTTCACCCACAGCCCTCCTGAAGTAGCAGGACTGAACAGCCTTGTTGTATCACATGGACCTGCCTTCCACCCAAAACTGACTGAATTAGGGATGAATACAGAGAACTCCAGCCATTCTTATTCTCTCAAAAGAATTTGAATAAAGAGCACAGAGAGAATTGTGAATTACTGTTGGCTGAGAAAGCTAAGAGTCCATGATGTAGTGATGGATGGGAATGGAGGCTATGCTGAGCCAGATACATATTGAGTAAGCAGAAAGAAGAGATGAACAAAACACCAGGCAAAGCAAACGTGAGAAAAACCACATGGCTCCAGAGATATAATAAGAATGAATTCATTTTCTGGCTTTCTGGTTCCCAATTCTACTACAAAATACAATGTAAACCTTACCTTAGGATCTCTAAGATCTTCTACGTATCATTAGAAACCCCCTCCCTCATTTTGCTAGTGTGAAGGCATGACTATTCTTTGTAACTAAAATAAACTTTGATTGGAACTGTATTGAAATTCAAAGATTTTCATTCAAGAGCCAAAGTGATCCAAACATAGAAAAAAGATAATCCCCAGAGAAACACTCAACAAATAGTGGCCAAGTGTATGAGTCAAACTCAATCAAAATGTAACTCTTACACTATTAATATCCTTAAGGATGGAGGAGGATTCACTGTAAAGTCAAATGCCATTAAGGTCCTTAGAGTCAAGCAGAGAGAGCCAATTACCTTACGGTCTCACTTACGTGCTTAGCATAAAGAAAAACATGGAGGGCATTGTGAGAAGGAAGGGAAGGGGGAATGGGAGGAAATCAGAGGGGGAGATGAACCATGAGAGACTGTGGACTCTGAGCAACAAACTGAGGGTTTTGGAGGGGTGGGGGTGAGGTTGGGCGAGCCTGGTGGTGGGTATTGAGGACGGCAAGTATTGCATGGAGCACTGGGGGTGGTGCATGAACAATGAATCTTGTAACACTGAAAAAATAAACTAAACATATTTCGGGGGGGAAAAAAAGGTCCTTAGAAATAGGTATCATGCCCTAAATTTCTCCAGACTCTCCACATTACTCAATAAATTTCTATGAATATTGTGATTGCTCAAAAAACACTCTTCAGGTGTGCCTGGGTGGCTCAGTCAGTTGTGCGTTCAACTCTTGATTTCAGCTGGGGTCATGATCTTAGGGTCAAGAGATGGAGCCCCGCATAGAGCTCCATACTCAGTGCAGAGTCTGCTTGTCCCTCTGCTCTTCCTCCTCTTCTCCTCTCTCTCTCTTTCTCTTACTTTCTTTCTCTCTCTCTGCCTCGTAAGCACATGCATGTGAGCTCTTTTGCCCTCTCTCAAATAAATACATAAATAAA